>JAEAOA010000041.1:0-338360 GCA_016746295.1 Potamilus streckersoni
TCTTACCGCTGAAGTGGAATCCCCGCCAGCCGAGGTAAGCTGGCCAGGGTAAGATGAAGTAGACAATGTTTAAGACACCTTTTTCTAGTCCCTTCCTCTTGCTGTGGAGGCGAGTAGTGTGGTCCCGAAGAGGGCTTCTTAGGTGGCTGCCGAATTCCCATGCTACTTCGGTCACAGGAAGACGATCCTAAGGTCTGAGCCGCCTAAGTGCAGAGTTGTTACTGCGGCTAACAATGAATCCAAACCGGCCGCGTCGCCACTTCCCCGTCTCAGCAGGACCTACATGTTGATGTAATGGGATAGTGATCTGGTAAAGTCATGACTTGCGCGAGAGAACTGGATTTCAGTAAGGAGGAGATGCGCACTCGTCCA
The DNA here is from genome assembly GCA_016746295.1 of Potamilus streckersoni. Lineage (NCBI taxonomy): Eukaryota > Metazoa > Mollusca > Bivalvia > Unionida > Unionidae > Potamilus > Potamilus streckersoni. Next base: position 373 of record JAEAOA010000041.1, read on the forward strand.
TTTCACTCTCTCGTTCCCGCCTATCTGGACCTATTGGCAAGACAGAGTCGAGACGGCTGGAGATAGGAAGGACGCAATGGATGGTATATATATATATATATATATATATATATATATATATATATATATATATATATATATATATATATATATATATATATATATATATATATATATATATAGTTACGACCCTGTAGTTAACGTATGTGTTTAAGTGTGTGTGTTAAGGAATGAATTCTGTATAAATCTTTTTATTTCATTTTTATTTCATTGAATAATTATATTAATATCAGTCTAATAAGTTGTTGAAACATTGTTTACTGGAGTCGTAGATATGACTCATGTGAGCACGTGCTGTGTATGATAACAAATTCATTACAAGTAAACATTCAGAAAAATAGCTATGAAAACGATTGTCTGATACTTGGACAGGCTTACTAATGTCCATTAGTATTACGAAATTGCATGCGTCCTCGTGCACGTGCAATTCAAACAACGTATTAACTTCATTTATATGTTTGAGATTTTTGTAAGACGTCAGAGAGTCAACAATTGTCAAAGTCCAGTAATACACAGTCGTAGATTCAGTTATACAACTTCTATTACCTTAAAAAAGGTATTTTGTGCTAGAAGAAGTTTGTCTGTTCGTATGTCTACGTAGAACAACACGTTTTGTTAGAGAAGCTAATTTTGCTTCGTTTTTTTCTGAATAATTGTTTTCCCGGAGAACAACTTCACTGATTTTGACAAGAACATTTTTTTTCCGAACACATTCTAAATTGGAACGAAACAATACAAACTGTGCTTTATTGTGTAAATTCTGGAACTTTCTGTTAACCTTCGTCTGACGTGGTCATCCGCCATTTTGGACCGTTACTTCAGACACTTCAAACTGTGTTTAGAACTTATTACAGGAATTGTTTTTATTTTGAACAAAACATTTGGATCATTTATGTAAACCGTTTAAGTCTTGCTTGAACTATTTACATTATCACATGTTTTCTAGGAAAATAAATTATGTTTGTTAATTTACAAAGCTTGTCTTCGCTCTTTCTTTTGTTACTTTGAACGAGTCTATACGTAAGAACTAAATATATATATATATATATATATATATATATATATATATATATATATATATATATATATATATATATATATATATATATATATATATATATATATATATCAAGATATCAATTCTAAAAGAAAGAAACGAAAATATTAATTCGTGTACAATATATTGAAATCTCTAGTTATTGGAAGATAAAAACATCCAAATTTAAGATAGTGCTTTGATATTGATTTGGAGTGTAGGAGAAGCGTGCTCCAATCAATAATTTATATCCTGAATATAATAAGGACATTGAAATGAATTTAGATTAAGCATATATTATTGTTCAGCTTTCACTTGGTAATGGAAAAAGCCTAATTAATAAGCCAGTTCAATAGTTCAACAATCGGATAGAAGCGAAATAAGGTTTTATCTCACCATTCAATCAATAAAACCTTATTAAATTGCGTTGTGATGTTGGGAACAAAGTAATTGATAATCACCCTAGGGAATAATTAAATTAATTAAGTTCACAATGTGAATGACCACTGGAAGGTTATGGACATGATCCAAAAGGTCGTTACTTGGAACTATACCGTCCACACACTCACACTCTACCCCCCCACTAAAACTTGATATAAAGTTAAAGCTGTCCTTGGATAGCACGCAAGAACCACGCGTGATTTTTTTAGACGGACTTCTTTTGACCTTGGATGAAGCGCTGTTAATTGCCAGTTCCAGGATATAAAAATAGGTACTGGACTGGTTATTCTCAGTGTGATTCCAGGCTCTAGAAGTATCATGTCTATTTCTTACAGCGATCCCACCTCTTCACAGCCAAGCATTCCCCACAAAAGATGTAATCTACACCATCATATGTGACACCTTATTCTTATGAATGCTGAACTTCCTGCCTTCTCGTAACTAGACACGAGAAGAAGGTTATGATAGAAATGTCTAAAAACAACGCCAGAATTTCTTAGCATAATATAGTGGCGGAGACTCAAATCCAATCCAATCCAATCTATTTTTTTATATCATAATAGTGGTGGACGAATAACAAGAATAGTGTCATGAATTATTATCTAAGAAATAGACTATTGCCGAAACTCTTAACACCATCAGACTTTCCTTCGCCTGGCTCTGCGAGACTGACAACATCCGCAACCGCACCTCTCTTAACACCATTAGACTTCACTTCGCCCGGCTATGCTACATCAACTCCAGAAGCGACAGCGCCGCCATGTCCCAAAGAGAAAACCCAAATTAGAACAACTTCTCACTCATTTTAGAAACCACAGCAACCAGAAATATAACAGCGGAACGAATATGATTGCAGCTATGAGAGGATTGCAACAGAAAATGCATACATCGCCTATGATAATTCTTTTTCCAGTAACACCTGAGACTACGACGTTTCGAATGCATACAGTGCTAAGTCCAGCTCCACATTTGACATAACTACAACCCAAAATGAATTGCAGCGACATCTACGATCTCACATATCAGCGACTACAGCATTAACAGTCTCCTTCCCAGTGAAAGTGACTTTAACATTTTGAACTCTTTCGGTATTAGAGACAATAGATGTATTGTTTGCTATTAGTTCATATCAAGAATATTTCTTCATTGTGGTACATCTCACAAAGGTATGATTTTTTTAAAATGACAAATTGAAAGTTAGTGCGTAAATTTCAAACGATTAACAACACTAATCTAACTTATGCTATATTTCATTTTTTATTGAGTAAATAACATTGTTATACTTACTGTCATTAACATACATCAGAGTTGCTAAGATTTCTACTACAGAGAGTGTGAATGAACCTTTAAGTTTCATTCCATGCACTAAGCATTTATATTAAACATCAAACCTTCTCGTCTTGACACTTCAAATAACATTATACATGTTTCGCTACTATCACACATAATCGATGATCGTACCGTATTTGCCTATCTTAAGGAGCATTGTACTTTCCGCTATGCCGTTTCAAACACTGATGCAGAAGTTGTTTGTTTTGTTAGCTCAATGGTGTTCGATAATGTTATTGAGAATTTCTCTTACGTGTTTCATATGAAATCATATGAATGTATACCATAATGTATACTATATGGTATTGTCTTGGCAAAACGCCAAATGTACGGTTCTAATGTCTTCAAACCAGTCAGAAGAGAGTTTCCTTCTATGGTTTTGCAGCATCAAATGATGTTGTAGTGTTATTATGTACGTTTTTCTATAGTTCAAGTGTCTGAACGATTGTTCGGCACAGAGTTTTGTAGCAGCTAACGGCCTGCATATTGAATTTTTGACGCAGAGAGATTGCTCTGCATATTGACTTTTTGAATGCATAATGCATTTTGAGCAGCTATTGCCTGCATATGATCAACTTCTGAGTAAAGTTTGTTTGAAAGGTTAACGGTAATACATTCCCTTTCGTACGTCATAGAAAATGTTAGTAATACACGCTCAGTTTTACAGCTTTAATAATGCACTAAATCATGTCGATTCAGTTTTACGATTTTCATGATATTTTCACTTACTGCTCATAGGTTCGATTAAATGCAATTTCATACACACACAGGTCAAGGTTTGATTGCAAATGAACAGACGTTATGGTTATTATAGTAGAATTAACATAACACTAACATTTTCCTCTTCATTACTCTTGATTAATACCAAATTTTTGCAAGGTTCTCTAAGCAAACATTCTTACCTCAATCTCGCTTGTATTTAATGAGATTATGTATGCACTAAGAAGATAAATTCAATATTGGTTTACAAGTACTATCCATATTAATGAGAGTTCTTTTTACAACACGTCGCTGAAGCAAAATAATAACCGTAGTCACTGATAAATATGTTATGCTGATGTTATGCACAATAAAAAAATAAATAAAAAAATAATTAAAAAAAGTAAAATAACATTAAAATAAAAATAAAGAAACCAAGAAATATAAGCTGATATTAACTTTTTATATTCGTCTTACAGGACTAGTATTAGCATAGATTATGTACACCTACAAATCGCACACAATCGAATACACGTCGTACACGACTAGGTCGAATAGTTCGTAATTGAATTAAATACAAAATTCAGAAGAAAATTTGTCGTATATTGGGAGAAATGATTATAGTCCTATCCTCCATTCCATTCTTTCTTCATACCTTCTATCTCGTTTTCTTCTTTCTGGGTGTCCAAACCTCTCAACCTCTTTCTTTTTCTTTAAGGTATGGATGGAATATGGATTTGGTTCGTAGGATTGTATTCTTTTTTTTTTAACTCTGAATTCAGTATCCGCAGTAACAGAACAAAATCAATTTACGCTAAAGGCTATATCTAGCCACTCCCACTATTTTATGATTCAGCCGATAAGTGGATTCGCACTTTCAAATCAGGCTTTTAAGGAATTATTCAGTCGAATGTATCGAACATTGACACAGAGATGTCAACAGTAGCTACATATATGATATTTTTTCACACTTAAAGTCAATACGAATTAAAATGAATATGCAGTTTAATATAATAATTTAACTAATGAATTAGTTAATTCAGAAAGGTGTTTTGCATTCTTCAAATATATCATGAGAGAAGGTTGCCCTTCATTCATGAAATAGGTAAATATCTTTTGGAATGCTGACAATGAAAACATCACAACATTTAGCGAGTTATACAAGTATGCTAAAGCAACAGAATAATGAAATTTAAATTTTCGGTATTATTGCTCGTTAGGGAGATGATTTCTTCTCTTATACCTGACATATTGATAATAGAATTAGAACATGTTAACGGCTATTGGTCCAAACTAAAAAAACGCTTATACTATTAAAGCAAGCGATGCTTGCTATTGTCGAAATAATCGTGAAGAATTTTAGAAAAAAGAAGAAAAGGTTGCAGCTCAAACGGTTGAAACTCAGCAAATTAGTCATACAGCGAAATTTTCAGCAGGCGAGTTCACTTGCTATACTGATTTCACAGCAGGTTTTAATGGAATTCATCAATCAAATTGAACGATCGTATCTATCGATTACATATGTTATTCCAGAACGCCAAGGAATCCGCATCATTGTTTAAGTATTTTATAGTAACACGTATACACTGCGCTACATACCCCAGTTGTCCAGATGACATTCGAAACGTATCAATTAATTCTAGTTTAATGAAAGCATCACGAATAAACATTATACAGTTACTTGGTTTACAAGAGATCATACCGCATTATGACACATTTTTTAGATATCTCCTAAATTAAAATATTAGATATCTCATATATGAAATAATATATTGGGAGGTCATAATTCACATCCTATTAATAAGCAGTATCACTCAATATTATGAACACGCCGTTCTATTGAGCGCACGATCCTAGGTCAATGACATATGATGGAAATAACCTAGCGTTTACACAGCAATTTTAATTATGTTCTGCTGAAGTTATTTACAATGAAATAGAAATAATAATAAAATAATAACAAAAAGAGTAAACTAACGTATAACAAAATATAAAAAAACATGAACTGCATGCTGATATTAACTCGTCTAACGTAACTAGTTGTAAAGTAAGTCATGTAGAATTTAAAAAAAAAACATAAATAATAATAATATAAAAGAAACATATTTTTTTCATTGCAGATTCTCACTATTGTACTTGAATTTCATTGAATGTGTCAAATGTGTTTTCGTAGGATTCCCTTGAATAAAATCTTTCTTTACCATACAGATGTCACCTTACGTATTATCCTGTCACATTGTATATTTTATTGTTTTCTTAATATATTGTTTTTCTTCATTCCTCATCGAGGTACTACACGGTCAATTTTTTTCCTATTTCTTAACTTTTGTCAGTGCATTGTATTTTGGTCTTTTTAATATTTTTACTACCTTGTGTAATTGTCATCACTTTTTCAATTTATATTGGCTCCTTATTACACATTTTATGGTACATTTTTCTATGTATCTTTTATCATATCTATTTGGGTGCATTGTCAACGTACCTTAAAGTTTATTGATAATTATACATTTTATTGTATTCTTTTTTGAATTTCACAATATGTACTGCAATGAACATTGTTCTCATTGCCTTTTTGCAATTTATCAACTTACCAATGCATTGTAATTTTTTCATCTACCTAAGCATTGTAATTTTTGATTTTTAATATTTTATTCTTTCTTCTTCCTCGTATACTTATCAATTTTTTTTACTAGCCTCGAGGTCTCGGCTAATTTAACCAAGAGGTATTTATCAAGATATCAATTCTAAAAGAAAGAAACGAAAATATTAATTCGTGTACAACATATTGAAATCTCTAGTTATTGGAAGATAAAAACATCCAAATTTAAGATAGTGCTTTGATATTGATTTGGAGTGTAGGAGAAGCGTGCTCCAATCAATAATTCATATCCTGAATATAATAAGGACATTGAAATGAATTTCGATTAAGCATTTATTATTGTTCAGCTTTCACTTGGCAATGGAAAAAGCCTAATTAATAAGCCAGTTCAATAGTTCAACAATCGGATAGAAGCGAAATAAGGTTTTATCTCACCATTCAATCAATAAAACCTTATTAAATTGCGTTGTGATGTTGGGAACAAAGTAATTGATAATCACCCTAGGGAATAATTAAATTAATTAAGTTCACAATGTGAATGACCACTGGAAGGTTATGGACATGATCCAAAAGGTCGTTACTTGGAACTATACCGTCCACACACTCACACTCTACCCCCCCACTAAAACTTGATATAAAGTTAAAGCTGTCCTTGGATAGCACGCAAGAACCACGCGTGATTTTTTTAGACGGACTTCTTTTGACCTTGGATGAAGCGCTGTTAATTGCCAGTTCCAGGATATAAAAATAGGTACTGGACTGGTTATTCTCAGTGTGATTCCAGGCTCTAGAAGTATCATGTCTATTTCTTACAGCGATCCCACCTCTTCGCAGCCAAGCATTCCCCACAAAAGATGTAATCTACACCATCATATGTGACACCTTATTCTTATGAATGCTGAACTTCCTGCCTTCTCGTAACTAGACACGAGAAGAAGGTTATGATAGAAATGTCTAAAAACAACGCCAGAATTTCTTAGCATAATATATATATATATATATATATATATATATATATATATATATATATATATATATATATATATATATATATATATTAGTTTAAGTGTTTGTGTTAAGGAATCAATTCTGTATAAATCTTTTTTTTTTCATTTTATTTCATTTAATATTGTTCATAAGAATATATTAACCTCAGTCTAATATGTTGTGAAAAGCAATGTTTACTTACGTTGTAAATGTGACTGGTGTGAGCACGTGCTGTGTATGAAGGCAAATTATTTACAAGTGAACATTCGCGAATAGCTATGAAAACGATTGGCTGATACTTGGTCAGACTTTCCTAATGTCCAGATGTATTTTGAAGTCGCACGTGTCCTCCACGCGCGTGCAGTTTAAAGCACGTATTAGCTTCGTTTATATGCTGAGGTATTTTGTAAGACGGAGAGTCGCAATAAAGAGTCAGAGTAACTGCCAGAAAGAACACCGTCTTAGCCTGTTGTAACACAACAAAAAAGGTATTTTTGTGCTAGGAGTTGTCTTTTCGTATGTCTACGTAGAACATGTTTTGTTAGTGGAGCTAATTGTACTTTGTTCTTCTGAATAATTGTTTTCCTGGAGAACATTACTGGTTTTGACAAAAACATTTTCCGAAAATATTCTAATTTGGAACGATACAAATCAAACTGGGCTTTATTGTGTAAAATTCTGGATTTTTCTGTTAGCCTTCGTCTGATGTCACCATCCGGCATTTTAGACCGGAACTGATCAGACTGTTTAGAACTTTTCACAGGACTTATCTTGAGAACAAACATTTTGGGATAGTTTCCGTAAATCGTAAGACTTGTTTTACATATTTATTTCATGTTTTCTAGGAAAATATATTTTGGTTAAAATTTACAAAGGTTCTTCACTCTGTTACTTTGAACGAGCAGATACGTGACAAGGTAATGTTAGAGCGTTAAAGTTGGGATGTAAAGTACCTTCGCTATCCCTTTAACAAATTTGTTGAACAATGTGTTCAAACACAAATCAACTTGTTTAATCGTCCTCCACAACATATCTTGTATTGAGTAGCAATTTGTTTACAAGTGATTGGAAAAATGTCAGTATTATTTGCATTTAAGGAAAGCAAAGAGCCTGACCTTCAGTCTCAATGCACATTTTAATTAGTGTGTTGAAAGTCTAAGAGACAAATTGCAAATTCAAATGTGAACCACACATAGGAACAGTGGCTACGCATGACGATACCTGGCTACGCATGACGGTACCATTCAATTGTCATCTGCGAATCACTGAGATTTCGTACAAATTTGTTCCACAAAGGAGGTCCATTTTGGCTTTGTATTTGGATTTCAACTTCATTTTCCTCTCGTCTAAAAATCTATAAAAACGTCGTTCACTTCTGTTCCTTAGAATATTCAGCATGATTAATTCACTGTATGCTATCAAAAATAATGAAAGTCTTTAAAAGCTAGTCACAGTGACATGGTAAAGATGGTTGTCTTTTAAGAGCACGTTGTAGCATAATTGAAACCGAGTGGGATTTCTCTTTGGAGTAAATAACAGCGATGAATGATTGGAATTTATAAATGACAAAATGACATACTAGATATATAGGTGTGAATACAAAACACACTGATTCTCAAACTACTATCATTCAATTGATGCAATGTGTCCTACATACACTTAAAGAAAAAAAAAACTGATTCATAGGCATATAGCCTAAAACAAATATAACTTGTCTCATGAAAAAATGAAATTAAATTCACTTAATCTTTTGTACGTATTAATCTTTGAAATTCATGAAATCTTTCGAGATAAAACAAAGGAAAATGCGCAATACTCATGTTATTACTAAACAATACTGAATTTAACTAAATAGACAAATAGATGTACACAAACACGCATCACTGAAGTGGAATTAACTTGATAAACTGACTATAGTTTATTAAATATGCGAGCTGAACTTTGTAGTCTCACTGGATAACTTATAGATCTACACACACAAACACGTAGACGGCTTGCTGCAATAAAGATAGCTACATCCAACTTTGAAAGCTATAATCAGTTCTTATAGGATACTGATCTTTTACAAGACATCGTCAGCTCCAATAAAATTCCATCAGCCCAATAATGTCCACTAAGCTCCTATAATGTCCAATACGCTACAATAGGCTCCCAGTGTCTACTAAACTCTGTGTCCACAAATGCTCAATAGTGTCCAACAAGCTACAATAGGCTCCCATAGTCGACAATAGGATCCAACAGGTTACAATGGCTCCCATAATCACAATAGGCTCCCAGTCTACAATAGATTTGAAACAAAACCAAACTATTTATTACTAAAATGGTAATAACAAAGCAAACAGTGTAACAAAGCTTTATCACCAGACATAACATAAAACCGAGGAAAGGTTTCACAAATCAAATATGACAAAACTTTGTCACTAAACCTTATGGCCTGAGACGATGGTGGAAAGTTCGCCCACCACTGACAAAATCCGAATGACTTGTCTCAGTTCACAATGTATCAAGCTTAAATCCATTGGAATGAATAATAGTTACGTAATCCATGCTTTCCGTGACTTTCCGCCTGCATGTAATTTCAAAATCACTTTACCATGAGCAGAGTGATTCGCCCCAGGTAAACGTTGTACTCCTGTACAACGAATAAGGTGAAAAATAGATTCAAGGCAAAGCCAAGTTATTTATATCCCTATTCTGTGACGCAGGTCAGCAAATACTAGCCATCATTCATATATCCTATCAAACAAAACGTGAATTTATGAATATTGAGGAAAAGAAACCGCACACTCAATAAATCTGTTTTGTCGCAGACTGCTGATCCAAGTATCAATACCAAAACTAAAGAGCAGATCATTTGAAACCAGGAGTACTTGAATGTTTGGGTGTCAATTTTCGTTCACTTTCAAAATGTGATCCTAATGTCAAAGCTAAAATATCGAACTAAAATTAAGAAAGGTGGTGCATACTAGAAGATGATGATGATGATGAATCATAAGAAGACTGCCTCCAAACAAAAATCCGCAAGAAGGAGAGGTACTGTCACGTATTCCTATAAAATATCCTTGGTGACTATTACTGCTGCCACGTTTTCTTCGTCTCGTACTATGACGATGTCTGCCAAACTTGATTCAAGACCATTTTTCCCAATTTGACGATAAAAAGGAAATCCGTAACTAAAGAACTACCTTTACAGCAAAGAAGTCTTGCACTGATCTAGCTGCATATGTTGCAGCCACGATAATAGCAAAATATGTCAAAAAAAGTTGGTTACCAAGTTAACTGTATTTTGTCCAAACAAGAACTCAAAAGATTTCGTTCGTTAAAAACGCCCCATCCTCTAGTTTTGTTCATTATACTGTTGATAATACCCACAGACAATCAGTGGGGAGAATTGGAGTATAAGAAAGTAAGATAGCATTTTTTTTTACCCCTTGAACCAAAAACGCCACAAGGTTTACACCATCCTCATCGACAACTTCCAACCTCCCCCAAACAAAAACCATCTTCCCAAAAAACAAAGGAAAAGAGACTCCTTGTTTAATCAAGCAGAGGGCTCGGATTTGAAAACAAATGGTTCAAAAAGTACAAAATGAAAACATGGAAAGGGTGAGTGACTAATTGTTTTAAAATATCGAGATGAATTGTGCCTTTGACCAAGAAGAAATAGAAACAACGATGAGGACGACTTCACGTTCTTGCGAAACAGCAAACAATAAAACTATCCATTTATAAGAAAACAATTTTCGTTCAACTAGGGAGATATCTACCAATGCTAAAAGTATACTTATTAAATGTAGCTGCTCTTTTGTATTTGTCAGGACGATTGATGAGGTGATAAGAGAGGAAAAATGGACACGCGTTTCTGAATATAAATTGTATTTCTACATTTGGATCTACACAAAAATTAACCATAGTTCTTTACAAATAATGATTGGAACTCCATCATTAATATTAAAAACGAACACGGCATTTACCTCCATATCCTAATGTCACCAAGATGTCACACTTACAAGAAGTACCACTGTAAAAAAAATTCAATTTATTACAAGAAAAAGAAAAAAAAATGTAACGGTACCAACAATCATTGCAAAGACTTCGACTGTTTCACGAGAACTGTTTTACACGATACGGTTAAACATCTCTGATAGACATTTCAAGAAAGTTATTAAAAGCGAGAAAAAAAGCAAAATGCAACACATTGCCATAGGGATTGTAAGAAGAAGGAAGAGTAAAAAGATAAGTGTTTTCAACCCCCCCTCTCTCTCTTTATTTATTGGGTAAATTCTCGAAAACATATTCACCTCAGCGAGTGAGAGTGCATACGTGTAAAATTGCAGAGAGAGAGAGAGAGAGAGAGAGAGAGAGAGAGAGAGAGAGAGAGAGAGAGAGAGAGAGAGAGAGAGAGAGAGAGAGAGAGAGAGAGAGAGAGAGAGAGAGAGAGAGAGAGAGAGAGAGAGAGAGAGAGAGCAGCTTTAATGTTTTTAGTTAGGCATATATCTTTTAACGGAATTCATTTTTAATATTTAATATTCAAATGGGTGGAGATTAGTTAACCTTTAGCATAAATTTGGAGCGGTGCTAAACAAGCCGCGCAACATTTGGCGGCTAGATGCAGTCTAGTATTCAGGTCTCACCGGACAGTTGTTTTGCCAAATTTTCTTCCGACAATGACCAATTGCAGAAAAATGATCATAATTTTACAATAAAGATACAAATAAAAACTAACTAATGATTTTTGTTGAAAGGATGCTTGTAAGATTCTGACTAAGGTATTAAGGTTAATTCCTTATGCAATTGGTGGTTTTGATACTGAACCTATACTACCACCAACCCCTCTTTTTTACATTCATTTTTGACAGAAAAGAGCTATTTTCAACCTGTTTCTGTGAGTAGCAGGCTCACAGAGTCAGTATGTACCTTATTGATCTTGAAAGTTCACTAGTACTATAACAAATTAACATACTTTTCATCACCCCTCAACCATGTAGATTTTTAGATATTTACCTCTGAAGCAGACACATGTAAATACGTAAGCCAAGTCGGATGCACATTTGCAGACTAAGTTACGCATTTGATCTCCAGTGCTAGTCTAACTGTGACAGGCAGTCACCAACAAGGCAACCCATTTACAAGCCTAACTCAAAGTAAATGTAAACCACATTACAGATTTAGCTTATGTGTGAGTTTATAAATGCTAGGGTTGTGATAATCAGGCTCATGCCTTCTACCTTAAAAATTAGGTGTGTGTGTGTGTGTGTGTGTGTGTGTGTGTGTGTGTGTGTGTGTGTGTGTGTGTGTGTGTGTGTCAAAATACGAAACTATCCAGTGAGACCTCAATAGATGGGTGGGGTGGGGTGGTTGGTTTAGGTGGCGCTCTACAGTTTCGTATTTAGCATACGGTTAAAATTTTAAAGAAAAAGAGTTTCCCCCGGTCTCCTCACTAGTTATACTGGTTATTTAAAAGAGACCTTGTATATCTTAGGTATTGTTCAAAGAACCTTTAATTCCCTTTATTTTGATGTATGATTAATGGGTGTAATATGGGTTAGAGAGTATACAGCTTGGCCTTTCTCCAGATGTGCATGTTTCAAAAAAGTGCTAGCTCTACTTGCTCATTTTCACTTCTCGACCTTCAGAGGTAAATTGTAAAAGAAAGAGCCGATAACTTTTTTTACTTTTTATGTATTTGGTAATTCAGTCATTGCACTTTTAGAAGCTGGTATTATTTAGTTTGGCAAAATTCATTTTCCATATTTTAATAGCTGCCAAGAATAGTGTACTTTAGACAAATTTAGGTAGATTTTTGGAGCACAAGGGAGCAGTCATTTTAGTTAGCAGTGTCCTAAGATCATTTAAAATTTCCAAAAGTACAATATCCAAAGAAATTTCATCCACATTACATGAAAGTAGTACATAAATATGCCAACATTCTCTCCACTGTGCATGTTTAAAATGCAAACAACTTCACCTTACATACATCACTCTCTCTCACAAGTACATAATAACTGGTGAGCGCCACCTTATAAATGGAATAAGAACCAGTCTAACATTTTTCATTGTTATGCAAACACTTGATTTGTTGTTTTGGATTTATCGGTCAAACAGTTAAATAACATAGAAGCTTCCATACACTGGACACACATGGGGACGCACCTAGTTCAGTAACAACGTAATTCAACTACAAAAAATTTGTATCGTTGGCGACTATTTCATGGTTAAGTTCTTATGACCTGTAGTAATCTCATGCGTTTTATACCCCTGAGAAAGATGAAGAGTACAAAGCTTATAGCTTTCGTGGTGGTTTTCGTTTTAGTCATAGGTGAGTGTTTTTCGTTCTGCTTGCTAGTCAGTGTAAAATGACGCTTATCAGTGCGTCTTGTTGAGGAAGCTATAATGTCACTTTGTAAGATCTTTTGATTCTGATGCTGTCATATTGTCAATCAACTCCTTAAAGCTGGGTACCACTTAATGTATCTATTTTTATGTTTATCTGGATATCGTTAATTCGTTATTATTTCATGACCAAACTAACACTAGTCCTACATGTAAGACCTTGACGCTAAAATTTATGTTATGGGTGTCTGGGTCTTATTGCCTTACGGCACTGTGTAGCTTGTTTTGATGTATACTGACATCGTAACGAAAGTAAAATTTTCAGGAATATCTCACACAACTTGCAGCCAATAACGACGCTTTTCTACATAGCTACGATGTCGTAGCCTCAACTTGTTTTGTTGTGGTTGAGGCTACGAACTGATCCCATATCATGTAATGGAGCAAAAAGAAATCTTCACTAAAGTCAGAAACACAAATAGTTTAAAAATTTACTAAATAAAATTAATCATTTTGTCAAAGAAGTTGGGCTTATTTTGAATTTATTAAGTCCTTGCACTGTAAAATAAATTGGCATAGTTTGGCTAACCTCACCATGTCTACCATGACAGATAATGTGAGACTCATGCTGTGACTCCATTTATACATAAGGCTTGCCAGACTATATATGGATGTTCTACACTATGGTATTAGTTGTTCAATGACATAACGAGAGAAGATGGAGAATGGATACTAGTCAGTTTCCTCTGACCCTTGACACCCCATTTTTGATATATGGTTTTTATGTTGGGGTGTAGGGTCAGAGTCTATTCCCTATAAAAAACTTGGAACTTGCTGACTCCATTTGGTGTCGGCATAGGGTACTCGCCTACTACCAGGCCTGGCAAATTTAAATGACCTTACATTGACCCATACTTACAATAAATCGATAAGGAAATCATTAATCTTCTCAGAAATTATAAGCATAACACCGATTTTGTTTTTAATCCATTGTCAGACAAGATGAAACTAGTGTTGACTTATTTTGACCTCGTTTACTCCATTTTCATTGCTAGTCACATGACTAACCAATCTCACACCAATATGCATATAAGGTCACAGGTCAAATAGTCACATGATGGCAACAAAATCATGTTGGCATCTAGTTTCAGCGTGATCAGTCAGCATCTTTCCAGGCAGATGCAATGACACATTTCAGGCTGCTGTCATCTCAATATGTTGAAAACGTGATTTTTCTTGTTATTATAGACATTGTGTGACTTTCATTCAATATCTTCAAGTGTTTGCTTCAATAATATTGAAAAATAATTGTACTATGATGGAGTGTTCATGCTGTGGCACAGAGTTTCAGAAGAAAAATGAAAGGATTTAAAAGAATAGCCATTCATTCTAAATTTAAAGATGGACCTAGTGTGGTAGAATCACTAGAGAAAATGTATTCTGTGACATTTGCGCCATAAAAACATGCATTCATTTGTACTGAGTGAAGCCATGTTGCAATATAGGTTTATGCACCAAACCTCTCTTTCCAGTATTGCAGAAAGAAGACAAAAAGTTTAAAATATTGAATGAAAGTTTTTGATAGGGAATAGACTCTGACCCTACACCCCAACATAAAAGACCAAATATCAAAATGGGGTGTCAAGTGTCATATGAATAGTTTTTGTTGAGAAAATAATTGCTTTTTGGAATTTCAAAGTCAACCGTAAACAGTATTTTCTTTTAATGTGCAGAATTTCCGACTCAAACAGCACCATATTTTTTACTTTGATCTGTTTACGTTTCCAAGCTTCCTTATATAGCACACAAACAAACTAGGCTGAGAACGAAAGTAGGCATTTTTTTGCGGACAATCAAAATGAAAATATCTGATAAGAAAGGTAAAAAAGATTTTACCACTATTTCTACATTGATTTGTGATAATTCCAGTATTAAAAAAGAGGACTACTCAGTTTATTTCATTATATATCTAAGAACATATTCAAATTATTTTATATTAGGCTAAAAAAAAAACTGGGTGTGAATCACACCTGGCTGCTGTTAGTACCCTGTCCACAAGGTAGGACTAAGGGTACTAATATTAGTACTATTTTTTACAAAGTAAAGTCATGTTTTAGTCAGACTTACTGACTCAGATGTCTTTTCTTTAATAAATTCAAATTCTCACAAAAGAAATGGAACTTTTTTCAAATTTTGTTGCCCTACATTTCATTTGGCTAGAAAGTGATCAAAGCTAATATGCTGAAATCAGGTTAAGTTGAAATATTATTCTTTAATGAAATGAATAAAATTTTAAGAATTTAGTTTCATTCATTCAAGAAACATATCTCCCACATCTACTTGAACATACTTCGGCATACCTTGGCTACCATTGCATTTTAGCAAATTCAAATGTATGTAAAATGAAATTGAAAATGCATCCATTTGCAAGTGTCAGATTTTGATTCCACCAGAACTCCCCCCCCCAGCACTGTAAGTATATTAATTTCATATCAATTTGTGGAAGAGTGTCTATATGGGGTGCCATGAGAGTGAGATATTCCTGAAACTTTGACTACTCATTTCAATGTCAACTTATATGGAATACGCTATACAAGGCAGTTATTTGGGTAGTAAGACTTAGAGCTAAAACATAAGTAACATGTGATATGTCTTACAATGTGGGACTAGACATAGCACATCAACATGAATCTGATTAGATGTGATGTCATGGCTTTGACATGGTTGAGATTAACAAGTGATCATATATATTACAGTGAAGCAAATAAAACTATTGTTAAGACAAAAGCATGACACGAATGAAAATCTTGTATAATATTTGCTGATCATTTTGTGTTTATGATTTTAAATAAAGATGCACAAAACTTATTCATTTCATGTCATGCTCGGCAGGGATGTTAATCATTTCATGACCATAAATATCTGTAACCTGTTATTTTAATAATTGGTTGTTTTAAAAGTATTACAATTTTAATTATGATGTTGAACTTTAATTTTTGATATATCTACTCAAGTTGTGAGAGGAATTATATACCTTTGCAGAAATATTCACTAAATGTCAAGGAGTAGGCCAGCATTGAATGTGATTCTGTTGCCTGACTCTATGGATGCTTTCTTAGTAAGAGCAAATAATTTTAAAAAACATGCCAGATATTAAATAATTATATGTAAAAAAATAACTGCATTTAGATTTAAGTAAAATGTTTGGTTACCTTTAAACATTTTTAAAAAGCCAATTAAAGAAAATGATGTAAAAATGATTTCCAATTAATTTTATTAATTAAAATAAACAATTACAAGATCCTTCATCCCCAAAATTATATTGGATAATATATTTGCTTATAAAAAAGGTCTCAAAAGAATAAAAAAGTGAAACTTGTATCCTTAATTTGTAATTAACTGATAAAAGATTCTCATTTCTTCCTTTGACATTTTTTTTTATTATGAGCAATTATATTATACAATGGAATTCAAGGTGAAAATTCTTGTAATTATTGCATTTTCAGACAATAAATAACTGAAAAAAGACTAATATTTTGAGCTTTTTTCTTGAAGTATAAAAAAATAAAGAGATGTGAAAAGTTTATAGTTTGAAAACAAATAATGATGATATTGATAATAATAATAATAAAAATAATAATAATAATAATAATACTGATACTACTACTAATAACAACAACAACAACAATAATAATAAAATAATAATAATAATAATAATAATAATAATAATAATAATAATAATAATAATAATAATAATAATAATACTTGTTGCAAGATTTTGTTCCTGTTGGAAATGATAACAGTAAACTATGAACACATCCAAGGAATCACATTGATGTTCTTTGAAGCAAAAGACAATCTTAGTTAGAAATGATCACATTGGCATAGAACCTATCTTTTCTAATGAATCAATGTAATGTAATCACTATCACAATCACTGTTACTTCATTGGGCCTGGAGTAGGAGTGGGTCTATAGACAAATGTACACCATCTGAACAGAGACCCAGCAGACAGCTAGTTTTGAATGTATTGGTACTGGTCTCAGAGTGTGAAAAGGCAGTAAAGAGTATGTGCATGCTGGCACCTTTTCATCTTCCCTTATGAAACTAGATTCAAACAATTTGGCATTGGGATGTGCCATCAGGTTCTATACCTAAGTAAAAGTAGTTCATGATGACCTATATTTGATAGATGAGTAGTTTTTGGGTAACCTTTATATAAAACTTTCCCAGGATCCTTCCTTTTTAGCCTTCATAATTAGTCCTTCACTTTGTGTATATAGGTTTCCCCAAGTTATTTAGCCTCTTTCCATTAAATGTTGACCACAGTGCACAGGAACAAATTGAAAAATGTACATGCTCTCCTATAGTTGCTGTGCACTTATGCCCATGTCTGTGGTACTAGTGCAACCTACAACAACAAATATTTACTACTTTTTAAGGTTGAATTAATATAACAAGGGACTAAATTCTTTACACATACACCATGGACCATTTAATCCTTAAATGATTACCTTATTAGAAAAGCAAGTCAGAAACAATTAGTTCCATGATACTACTTATTTGAGGTGAATCAGATAATCAGGCATATTAATATTTAATTGTTGCCATGGTAACTTAATGACTAATGTGTTGGACTTGTGACTAGTTATTGTGATGGGTTTAATTCCATATTTTAGCACATGAAATGCTATACATGGCAGCCAAAGTATTTGGTGGAGATAAACCCAGAAAAACCACCAACCCATGGAAAGCTATTGGAATGCTTTCTTACATACAATGAACAAGCCAAGACTTGGACCCTCTTTGACAGATGTGAAAAGTCAGTATCAGTAAAGGTGAATGCCATAGACAACTTGGCTACTTGGAGTCCTGAACTTGTGACCAAAGGATGTTGATTTGATTCCCACTACTGGATTGGCTACCATGGTATTTCCTTGAATAAGATACTGGTCTTCTTTCCTTTGCATGATTAAAACAAAGTTTTCCTGTGCCACAAAACCCCTAAACAGACCTATTTCCAGGACTGTACAGTAATGGGTATTGCAGACATTGACCTAAGCATAAAAAGATCCTTGAAAAATTAAGTATAAAAAGTAGGTCACAAAGATCTAATTTTAGACTGATAGTGTTGTACTAGAAATGTATACACAGAAATGTTTCATAACTTTACAAAGAATCCCAGAAAATTACATAAGTGTGAAAGTGAACAGGACCATTGGAACTTAAAAAGTAATCACATTAACCTATTTTGTTAAGTCAGTGTCTAGAAATACATAATGGATGCAATAGTGGCTGAGAATTTGGCTGTGACATAAAGTTGGCACTCTTGATGACAATGAATGACTATTATGTATAGCATTAGCTTTCCTGCATTTAGTGCATAGGAAATATAAAATAACTGTCAATTATCTTTCATTTTGGGTGGAAAATATTCCACAAGGTCATAGAAAAGAAAAGTTCAGCACAAGTAAGAGTTGGAAATTCTGCATGGTTTAAAATTAATCATTTTGTAGGAGTGTACATGTTTGGTCTACAAAGGAAACCCAACATTAGCCCCCCAACTCTAACAACTACTGCTTAATGATTGTTTTGGAGTTACCCATATCTCCTGGCCTACCTTTATCATATGAATATACAAAGCATAACAGACCATAAGATTCTGAGATTGGCTATGTCACCTGTTGAGGGCTAAAATACTTGATTCTACAATTCCAGATTGAGCATAGGTTCAGGATAGTGAAATTTGAGGAGTAAATTTCATAAGACTTTGAGATTGGCTATGTCACCTGTTTAGGGCTAAAATCTACAATTCCAGATTGAGCTTGGGTTCAGGATAGTGAAATTTGAGTAGTAAATTTCAGTTAAAATTTCACAGCTGATATTGATCATTCTTTAATGACTGAATTAATATTTCCCTTGAGGTTCTTCTGTGTTGGATAATGAATTTATATCAATTACATTTGGATGTCTTGCTAACAAGTTTACATGGCAATATAAAATTTTAACAGATGTATGTATGTATCAGTAGTGTAGGAGTTGCTACCTGTTTAAGGTCATTATCCATTATAAACAAATATAAATAAACTAAAACTTAATTGGGCAAAACCAAAATATGTTTCTGGTCAACCAACTGTCTCAGTTTTTCGTTGCCAAAACTTGCACCCATCCAAGTAAAAAAAATAACCAAACAAAATTTAAAAAATTTAAAATTTTTAAATTTTTTTAAAAACCTACCTACCTTAATTTAAAACAGCACTAGCAAACACTTATTTTTTGGAGGGGTGAGCTAGTGAATCTGCAATCATAAACAGCTGGAACCAAAGTTCATTAATATGTTTGCATTGTTTTTGGCTAACCTTCACTTTTAGTTGATTTTCTCAAGAACTTTCCTTTGGAAATCACAAAATATAGTACAGGTAGTTGACAACTTACGACCTATGCAACTTATGACCATTCGACTTTTAGTCTCAATTGTCTCAATGTTCTACAATTATTTGATGTTGCCACAACAATAACAAACAGGTATTTGTTTGGTCCTTCAAAGGGAGCCTTTAGCAGCACTTTCAATAACACATGCACCTTCATCAAAGAAAGCAGGTGACTTTTGATCAAAGAAGTCAGCAACAAACTGAAATAAAAGCATTGCTTCAGTTTTCATAGTGATTAGAACATATTTATTTTGCTGCAAAACTTTCCTCTTTGCAACAAAAATGTGCTCCTGTGGGGTCAATTTTCTGCGTCCCAAATCAAAACTATGCGTCCAAATACACATAATTATGCATTTCCGAGATCTCTGCTACAGTACATAGACCAATAAATGCACGATGTATGTGGTTAGCTTATACAAACGTGGGAATAATATCTTGTTACCAGTATATATAAATGAGAGATCAATTTGCTTAGCATTTTTAAAAATTTAAAAATTGTCACTATGCCAAAGCGAAAATCATATATGGCTGACTTTAAATTAGATGTCATCAAGTTTGCCAAGGAGTGTGGCAACAGAGCTGCTGGAAGAGAATTTGGCTGCAGCGAGAAAAAGTTACGTGGAGATTACGCAGATGAAACCATGGAAAGGCACGTAGAGGTAGAAATGCAAGATGGCCGAACATGGAAGAAAATCTACCCAACTGGATGCGTTCACAACATGACTATAACCATGCCGTTTCAATGATAGCGAAGGGTTGAATTATTGCTACAGAAATGAAGATCAATGACTTTGGCGGCAGTGTCAACTGGGTTTTGAAGTTCTAAAATATAAGTACCAGTATATAAAACGCAGGTTTTATCAATTTGTGTAAAAACTATTTTACTTAAGACACACCCATATATAAGACGCACTATGGGTGCCGTGTAAGTAAAACTTTGTATAAGATATCTTATATACTATATCAACAGCTGCCTTCACAATTTAATTTCAGACAGACTGACAGACGACAGACAGAATTTTCGGCACGCACAGCAGTATAATTGTTCACCTGGTGGGCAGAGATACTGTGCATCCATAGTTACTCACAGTAACAAACCTGATGAATATAAAAATAAGAAACAAAATGGTGTAGAGATAATACAAATGGCATAAAATGAACAAAGAAAATGATGATATATACAGTATAACAATAATGAAAGAAAATTATGATAAAATACTACTTAAAGATTTATATAACATCATTTCATAGTACTGTACATATAGTATACTCAACTTAGACCAAATCATGTTATGACTGGTTTGTAGAACCAATCATGGTAGTGAGTCCATGACTATATAATTGTATTATGAATGAATGTTAGGTTACTGCCAATATTTCATGGTTCATTGACATGTTATTGTCTTTGGATTGAGCTCATTTGTACAGGTTAAGTTTGCATATAGGTCATTTTCTTAGGCACTTACTCATAGAATCACATAAGTTGGTGTTTAAATGTATCATGTGAAGTACTAATGCTTTCATTGAAAATTAGGCCACTGTGATCTGTATTTCAAAGTCCAGTGATTTTGGCTAACGTTCACATTTAGCTTATTTTTTCAAGGCACTCTTGCCCATGGGGTAACATAACTATGTATATAAATTGCATCATGAGGAGTACCTTAGCCTTGGTGAAAACTAGGTCACTTTGACTATTAATTCATAATTCATTTCTTTGCTCATACTTTTGGTTGTATTCAGTTTGTCTTGGGAGTTTGATTTATTTGCTCAGTCATATGATTTGGTATTTAGATGTGTGATGTTGAGTACTTTACCTTTCAGTGAAAATCAGATCTATTTACCCTTTGTGTGTGCTTATTTTCTCCAACTGTTATGACTCTAGTTCTTAAATTGTATAATACAAAGAGGCTAAACCAAAAAGTTTAATAAAATCAACAAACAATAAGTTACCAAGTGAAAATTTAGAAGACACAAAGTTTTGTGAATTAAATTTCAAATAATCATTAATGTCTTATTATAAGTTCAAAAGTCAAGAATGTTCTGAATGAATTTCAGTAGTCTTGAATGTCCTGGTCTACCACAGTGATGCAAAAACATCTAGAAAGTCTTTGAATAAGTTCTCAATAATTCCAAAATAATGTGTTAATCCTAAGTCACTGAGCACTTTGTTATTCCTATCAATGATTTCAATAAATAAAATTATTTATGTATTAAATCTGAACACAACTTCAAATTCAGATCATAGTTTTGAAGACTGATATAGAACAGAAGTGAATTATTTGTTTACCAAGTTCATATTTATAAAGATTTTCACTTTCCCTATGAAGAAATATACTGTTTTGGAAAACTGTTCATTTCTATGGAAAGTTCCACCAACTCATAAGCAATG
Source organism: Potamilus streckersoni (assembly GCA_016746295.1). Taxonomy (NCBI): domain Eukaryota; kingdom Metazoa; phylum Mollusca; class Bivalvia; order Unionida; family Unionidae; genus Potamilus; species Potamilus streckersoni. The sequence continues at coordinate 22,677 of JAEAOA010000041.1, forward strand.
TTAGACCTTAAACTTAAATTCTAGTTAACTTTATTTATCACTTAGAATCATGACAAATATCTGGTATGCAAAACCTCTATCCACAGTCCTCAATCGTGGACAAAAGTCAAACAGCAGCAGAGATGGTGGACCCTACAACTGTTTAGAAGGGTCCGTTTGCAAAAATAAAGGTCTCTACGAAGGGTGAAAATAAGGTCAATAATGCTAAACTGAATCCACTAACTGAATATATTTTAATACCCAAAATCTATGGGGTGGGTTCGTTTTTGTTACTCATTTATTGATGTATTATTTTTCAAATTTTTAGGCGACTTTTTGTTTGCATCTCACATTCATTTTTTTTGTCAGCTCACCCTCCCTGCTGCTGTGGTTTTTATCCAAATATTGTATCAAGTCCCTTACCATATCTTGACCTGGGATCATGCAAATTTATTGTTATAACACCAGTCGGGGTAGCTTGCACATGTGCAAAGAAATTTTTTAATTTGTTCATGTCCATGTCTCCAGAACACCCAAGTATAATAAATATTTTGCAGCATATGGTTATCAACTCCATTAAATACAACCAAAATATTAGTTATCTCTGATCACTTTTTGGAATTTGTATATAATGCTGTGTAACATAAATCATGTCTGTATTTTTGTCTACCTCTAGAAAATATCCTAGTTGCATTTGATTGTTTGTCTAGCATGACATAATCATACACTACTAAATTGTTAATGCTTCCATCAAGGTCATCTGCAGTTCACTGTCTTCAATCAGCACCTTTGCATTTTCATTAAAACAATATAAGTACCTCCTTGCATCTACTAATGTCATGGTTGAGCCATCTCATTATATAAACAAATCAGTGGAAGCAGAGATAGAAAAGAACTTGGTAGACCACTTTCATGTAAAGAGAAAAGTATGAAAAATATTGTTATCTGTGATTATTATTAAGCAATGAAAGAAAAAGAGTGAGAACACATAAATAATTGTGAGAGAAATTTTTATTATAACTACTGATCATTCTCTTGATAGAGCAATTATTTAAGGCTTCTATCATCCTTGAGGAAAAAGTACATTTTCATAATTATATATAATGAATGTACTTATTCCGCAATGGTCCATAGAACGGTTATTTTAGTAATCAAATAATACTAAACCAGTTATTGGCATTCAATATATTGAATTGTAGCATCCAGTGTGATCAATAGCAACAATATCATTACCACCATAAAATCCTTGACAGTCATTGTAGTAATTTCTTTAATGAAAATCATTGATAAAATCTGATTCCGGCCACACAGGATAACTTAATCTGTAATCCGATCTTGAAGGATCTTTTTTATTATCTGCTGTCAAAGTTGTTCAAAGTCCTTTATAAAGTGATTTGATCTTTTCAATGATGTTTCCAACTGTTTTGACTTATGAAGTCTGATCTAAGGAAAATATGCTGGACCAATTTTTCGGTAGATCATTGTATTTTGATAACTGATCTTTGTCCGTGATTAGGTTCTTGATACACATTCTGATTGTTGTCTTGATATCAGAATGTTATTATGTGATAAATTATTAGGAACAATATAAGGTACATTCAGTATTTGTACAACATTTTTCAAGACAGTTTTCCTCATGGGCTGATTTTATCTGACTGAAACATTTTGGCATTAATAACATTGCCGTTGCTGAATTTATCAATAATTGCTTCATGATGTCATTTTAATCATGTTGAATTATTATATAATTGTTTGACCTGTTCTGCTGGTAATTTACCCACATCACACAGAAATATATTATTTAGAAAAGATATCTTGGCCTCTTATGGTTCTAATAATTTTTCCGTTGATCTTGACATGGTCAGTTGAATTGTTTTCACCCACAGTCTGTAACAGTGTTATGGGAGATTGTTTTATTCTGTCACAGATACATGTACTTGTTTTTTTTTTTAAAAAAAAACTTCTACAACATGATTATTCTTGATGTCTTGATTAGCTGTTTTTTTTTAATGCTGTTTTTTCACTTCCATGTTTCATAATCATCTATGGGCTCTCATAACATAACCAGTATTCCTCATCATCGTGATTAATCTTGGAGTAAAATATATCTTGGAGTTATTTTGATCAATAATGTTGCTCACATACACAAATCTGTAAGGGGTTGGTAGTTCACCAATATTAGGACACCTATTCAGTTCTGTTTTGTCATCAAGTAAACGTTCTCAATCAATAACTTTTTCAATATCTTCTCATGTTGTGGGTAATTTGCAATCTCATTGTTTTCTCGTTACTGAGTAATGGATTTCATTAACACAACAAAATTGGTGGATTGCTTGTTTAGTTTCCTCAACTGATCCTAATTCTTCAGAGAACACAAACATGACCTTGAATCTGAATCTAGCTTTGAGAATGTGATACAAAAATTACAATATCATAATTAACGACTGGAGTATCAGTATTACCGAAATCTAACTTCTTTTGTGCTGGATCAGTATCAGCATGATAGTTTTTAATGCGGTAACTAGGATGCTGTATTTGTTTCACTAAGTACTCTACGGAATAGTCTGTCCTGTGTTTGTTGTGCGTGAAAATCAATTTTATTACTGGTGGTTTCATTGTGGTTTAGTTGTGCTAATAGAGCCATCAAATTACTTTTATGCAATGTTTTGATGATGTATTTTTTTCCATGATCATGTTGATAATCATTGATAATAAATGTCATTGATGATTGTCAGGAAATAATATTGTCATCATCAGCATCTAAAACGATTGTCTGCATGCCATTACTAATCCAGCTAATTTGTCCCAGCGTTCTCTTCTTTGTTGAACTGACAAAAATTGCTGTCACTGTATTCCTTGTAGTTCATCAGTGATCATCATGTCTGGAATACCTCAAATTTGGTGTGGACTCTCCCTTGGGACAGCTACACGTTATTGATCACTGATCACCGTGTTTGAATATAATATCACCGGATCCGCATAAAATTCTGCTCCATAATCAGATTTCACTTTCTTGGTATAAAATTCTGCTCCATAATCAGATTTCACTTTCTTGGTAAATGTCTTGTAGCTTATTGCTAACACAGATTGATCTGGTTGAAGTGAACTCCAGGCTGCTTCTGATTTGCTAAGTCCACATGCTGATCCATCAAGATAGTTTTCATCTGGAATTATTTTACATCCTAGACCACCTTCATGAGTTGGCAATGCAATACATGAAAAGTCTGGATTTCGCTCTCTGAAATATCTAGGATAATGACATTTACTCTCATTGATATTACATACTTGATATATTAAAGATGATACGCTTTCCTGATTGTAATTCATTTATTTGTGTTATAACAGGATTAGATAATTCTCTGTCAATTACTTTTTGAATTTGTTCATCAATATCTCCATTGAGAGGAACAGTTATTTGTTTTCCAGTGCTTCTTGGACAAACTATTGTATAATTATAGTTGACAAATAAAAGGCAATTATTTCATTTGTCCTTGATAAAGTCACCAACATAATTATATCCAGGATGAACCTCACAGTTTCCGCATGAGTGGTTAAAACATTATGTGGATCATTATGAGGATTATTATTATAAGCTATGATCATAGAACTATTGATGAAGCTCTGAAAGAATTTAAAAGAGTAATTAGACTATAGCCAGATAGAATGCAATGTGAGATAATGTGTGAAATCTGGAAACGATTGTGAATGATTTTTGGAAGTTATGGATACCAAATGATTTAATAAATATGATTAGAAAGATAGTTCAGGATGAATTGCAAGAGAAATTATTTCTGTTACATCAAGAAAAGTTTTCTACAGGCAGATTTGAAAACCAGAGCCAGTCAAGCATTACCCAGCGCTACCAAATTCTTTCAGAATGATAATAATAGGTCCATCTGGATCAGGCAATACACAATTTTTACTTAATCTGTTAATGAGATGGCTAAAGTGGGATAAATTATATTTGGTAGCATCATATGTAGATGATTGGTGATGATATGAAGTACTTAAAGATTTTGATGAAAATGCAAAATTGTTAAATGAAGACAGTGATGTTATTAATTTTATCACTGATATTGATGACCCGCCATCTGTAGATGACCTTCATGGAAGTATTAATAATTTAGTAATATATGATGATGTCATGCTGGACAATCAAATCCAGCTAGGATATTTTCTAGAGGTAGACCTAAAAATACAGACATGATTTATATCAAACACAGTGTTATATACAATTTCCAAAAGTGATCAGAGATAACTATAGTATTTTACATGATCCCAGTCAAGATATTGTAAGGGACAAGGGACTCAATATTTGGATAAAAATCACAGCAGCAGGGAAGAAAAAACTGATAAAACAAATGAGATGCAAACAAAAACATGCCTAAAATATGAAAAAAATATATCAATGAATGAGTAACAAAAACAACTAACCTATAGAGTTTTGGAATTAAAATATATTCAGTTAGTGGATTCAGTTTAGCGTTATTGACCTTTTTTTCACCCCTTATAGAAACCTTTTGTTTTGCTAACAGACCTCTATGTTCTCTTCTGCTTAAACATACAATAAAAATTAAAATTACACAGCAGGACACTATTGCTTGTTGAGTCACATAACTTGGCATGTTATTATACAATGTGGTGTAATGTAGCCATTAGTGATAAGAAAATCACCATGACCTGTATTTTATGGCTCATTCATTTGTGCTCTGCATTGAGCTCAGCTTTGCCTTTTGTTAGGGTTTGCATTTAAGTCATTTTCAGAGACATTATTCCTGGTCAGATTACATAAGTTGGTATTCATACAATAGCATAACATGTTCCCAAACAACAGCAGTTCATAATTTTGTACTGACTTAGAATATTTCCCTTAAAGCCCCTCTATATTGGATAAAAAACCTATATCAGTTACAATTTGACAATGTCATTGTGCTAAAGAACCTTCAAATTGGTCAAATTTAAATCTCCAGCTGGACTGCTGATTAATTGCTTAATTAGGTTTTCTGAAAATTAAGTCAGTTGACACTCTTCATGTTTGAATAAATGAGATCATATAACATTTCTGACAATTGTTTTTTTCTGCCTTAAGTTCCAGCACCCCAGACCTGGCTGAATATAAGGCTTTCGACTTTGGTAGTCTTAACTGTTTAACTGTACTTGTGATTGTGCATCATTATACATAGAAACATTCAATATGACACAGCATGAAACATGCAATATGACACAGTATGACACAGCATGAAACATGCAATATGACACAGTATGACACAGCATGAAACATGCAATATGACACAGTATGACACAGCATGAAACATGCAATATGACACAGTATGACACAGCATGAAACATGCAATATGACACAGTATGACACAGCATGAAACATGCAATATGACACAGTATACCACAGCATGAAACATGCAATATAACACAGTATGACACAGCATGAAACATGCAATATGATGCAGTATGACACAGCATGAAACATGCAATATGACACAGTATACCACAGCATGAAACATGCAATATGACACAGTATGACACAGCATGAAACATGAAATATGACACAGTATGACAGCATGAGACATGCAATATGACAGTATAACACAGCATGAGACATGCAATATGACACAGTATACCACAGCATGAAACATGCAATATGACAGTATGATACAGCATGAGACATGCAATATGACGCAGTATGACACAGCATGATACATGCAATATGATACAGTATGATACAGCATGAGACATGCAATATGATGCAGTATGACACAGCATGAGACATGCAATATGACACAGTAGACACGGCATGAGACAGTCATTGTTGTAAACCTTATGCTAGATATTTGTACCATTTTACATAGCTATTGTCAGCAGCATGGTTGTTTTTTTTTATCCTGCCATCATATGCATGATGAGATATAGGAGTGACTTTTTCTACAGCATTGTTCAAGCAGTCATCATTGCAAGTAAAGTCCAAATTTTGTATTCAAGGTTTTGAAGAACAAATACTCTGCATCAGTTGCTGCATTTAAGTCACCCTAGATCAAAAGATCTCACTATGAGATGATGTGAATCCTGTCTTATCTCACATGCTTAAACCATCATGGAGAACAACGTTCCAAGATTTTAACTAAAGTTTTTGAAAGTCATATGTTTTCTACATCATTTCGTGCATTCAGCCTAATATTGATATTATTGTTTTTGGGTGAAAGTTTATAAAAATCAGAGTTATGATGCTGATAAGAAAGGGGTGTTCAGCCTCATGTTCTTCTAGAGATTTTTCAAGGTTTCCAGATTTAGTTGATAATGTCTTTTTTTTTTCTTTTCTTTTCTTCCTTTTCCTGATTTTTTATTCTCCCTTTGGATTGGTTTCTGAAAGTTTGTTTTTGTTTGCTCATTGCTTCCTATTTTGAATAGTCATGAGAGGTTTCATTTTATTTTCTTATTTTTTGGGATGCAACTTCTAGGGTTGTGCCCCCTTTTCCTCCATTATGGCATTTCTGGTGACATATACATCCTCTCTATACTATGTCTTCACAAGGAAGTCATGGATATATAATATGTTTGTAGCTTGGTGGCTTGACCATTTTCCAACATGAAAATTCCAGCCCATATTTGTATGGATGAATACATCATGTATGATGCCATTTTTGTTTCCTTGATGTTAATGCCAAATATCTGTTGGAAACTTTCCTTTGTCATTATAAGTTGTATCTACACAGAAGTTAGAATTTGATGTATTTCGCTGTAACTGGTTGTTCTATTTTTGGAACCTCAGTTACTTTTAAGTCTTTTTCCCTTTGCTTCTATGGTGTCATCATTCTGTAGAGATTATTCTTGGAGTCCGGATATTCCCATTATGTGTGAATGCTTAGATGTTTGCTAAGTCTGTACCATATGTCATTAAAGCATTGAATACTTCTCAGCATGTTGGCCTATCTTTTGTTGCCAGGTCTGGTGTGTCTCTTCCATCAGTTATGGCTTGCCAGTTTGCCACCGGTAAATTTCCTTTTTCCATTTGTTTGTCCTCAGTTTGGAAGAAGTTTTGTTAGATTGTCATTGTTTCCAAATTCTAGAAACTCTGTCTCATGTATTCACTGAGTGTCAGCTCACATAGTTTTTGTTTGCTTCTTGTTAAAACTGTTAGACAGAAACTTTTGCAGCCAGTGGTCATTTTCTTTCATAGGAATCTTGATGTTATGTATTAATACATGTATGCACTTGCAAGTTTGACTGTATGCATGACTTAAGGAAAGCTGTACTTAGGTTGCTTCTATTAATATAAGATTTTAAAAATAAATTGCATTATTACATGTACACTGACTTTGACAGATGTGAAGTAAGGTTCATTAAATCAGTTATACACACTGTCTACATGAAGATAAAGTGTTATACTTATAATGAGTCTAATAAAAACTTGAAACTTTTTCTGTTACACCTATGTGTATGTCAGTGACAAATATGTCATTATAAATTATTTTTAAATATTGGCATAATTTATACATATTGTGTATGTACAACACAAAGAATGAATATGAACTTGTTATAAGTCTAATCAGGTGAAACAAGCATTCCAGCTACTAAGTTACAAAAATAAGTTTTATATACAATGCATCATTTGGTGGTTTAAAAGGTCAGTTTATAGTTTCTCTTTTATGTTTATTTCAGTTGGCTATATCAGACTGTCATCTTCCAAACAGACTGGGTAAGAAGTTATATACAGTTAATCAGTTAATTTGATTACAATATTTATTTGAAGAGCTCCAAATCAATGTCATTTTCAGTTTGATAACATGTAGTTTGTTATTCAGATTGTCCCAGATTTTGAAAAGATAATATACCATATGTACTTGCTTATAAGTTGAGGCAAACTGGAAGCAAGAAAGATCCTCATCTGCTGTAGCATAATGCATGCAGATCAGGATCACTCCTAACAAACAGCATGGACCCAGATCTATAGATGTATTATGCAATGGTAGATCTGGGTCTATGCAGTTTACAGTCAGGCTTATAAGTGAATACATATGGTACTAGAATGATAAGAGGAAGTATCAGGTTTCATAACTGCATTTTCATTCAAAAGTGTACCATACTAATTATAATAATCATAATAATAACACTGGGTCTTCAGTTTTGAAGGTACAACTCATCTAGCTCAAAACTGCATAATTGCCTATGAATCATTGATGATAAATATTCAGTGCATGTTTGGAAAATCTTTAAAATAAGACCAAGATTGTAATAATTTCTAAGATATTACACAAATATTTATTTTAAAACTTGCATATTATACATATACATGAACATGATTATGCCATGTTTATAACTGAACAAAGAAGAAACTCATGGATTATTTTATGGTGTTCTGCATGTTCATGTGTGTGTGTGATTTGGATTTTTAATATAGTTTTAAGAATATTTTATTTATACCACTATGATGTCTGCATTGTGGTAGTTTATAGTGATGTCTAGCACTGGAGTATCATTCTGCAGACATGTAGCATGATGTCCCACCCAGTCACTTTATCCTGACACCAGGTCAACCAGTCCTAACACTTACCTCTTAAAGCTGAGTACCAAACAAGGAAGCTGCTAGTCCCATTGTTACAAGTCTTTGGTATAACATGACCAGGGTTTGAACCTTCAACATTCCACATCTGCGCTGGATTCTTTAGCTACTTAGTCCACCAGACTGGTTGAATATTTACTGGGAGGTATTATATTTGTAGGTACATGTAGTATAAACATACTGTTTTGAATGTGGTAATACTTTCACCTTGCTTTGGAGCTGATAACAGTATCTGTAAATGATATTTTTGTTCTTGGTGGTTTTTAACATCGGTTTGATTTTAATCTTAAAGGCAACATTGTGTTGGTGTTGTTGTTTTTGGAGAGGTATATCACTCATGTAAATGAGGTGTTAGATAATGTACACATTTGAAACTTGTTTCTATTGTATTATCAAATGCATGACCCAAATGTGGCAACATTGGTCCATAGTATGCACATACTACAATAATACACAAATTGAATAGTTTCCTTGCACTAGTTAGTAGATATTGCCACAATCATTATGGTACAGTATTGTTTGTCTGTAATATGATATTTCAGACATTAAATGGAGATTCCATGTTATATTATCATACCAACTTAAAATACTAAATTCATGGACTGCAAGGTTCCGATTTGAGTTCACTGATCCAGACGCTCTGTAAGTGCTAGTCTAGACCTTTAAGGTTTCTAAGACTGCATCCATTAGACCTTTTCTTTTATGAAATTGAATTGAGAGAATATTTTTGTGTATAGGTTGTTAAAAAACCTTAATTTGCTAGAAAAATAATTGTACGACATTGAACAGAAATCAAATTCTTAAATTTCTTAAATTTAATAAAGTGGAAAAAGTCAAGTAAAACAATAAAGTAAAGACAGCAAGGTAAAAAAGATTTACTGTAATAATGTATTATTGACTTTCTTGAAAGAAATTATTTATTGGCCACTAATTGAATCCTCTATTCTCACATGAACTCCGGTTTCACTATTGGGACCCACAATTTCTGGAGAATGAGGTCATGCAGTGCCATTGTGGTAGGTCCATGGAGAACCCTCACTTCATCACTGTATAAGGGAACCATATAAGTGCAAAGCTAAAAGTAATATCATCAGTGGGGTATATGATTTATAGTATTACTGCCTCCTAACAGATCTGTCAGGGCTTGGGGGCAATGTTCCAAGCAGTCACTACTAATGGGACAAATGAGTGTGATAAGTACTTATCACTGTCATCACTTTACTCAAAGCAGTACACATATCCAATACACTCTTACTACTATATACACTCATTTACAAGGGTATTCATGTATAAGCCCACCCTAAACATATACTCTTTACTACTATATACACTCATTTACAAGGGTATTCATGTATAAGCCCACCCTAAACATACACTCTTTACTACTATATACACTCATTTACAAGGGTATTCATGTATAAGCCCACCCTAAACATACACTCTTTACTACTATATACACTCATTTACAAGGGTATTCATGTATAAGCCCACCCTAAACATACACTCTTTACTACTATATACATTCATTTACAAGGGTATTCATGTATAAGCCCACCCTAAACATACACTCTTTACTACTATATACACTCATTTACAAGGGTATTCATGTATAAGCCCACCCTAAACATACATTCTTTACTACTATATACACTCATTTACAAGGGTATTCATGTAAAAGCCCACCCTAAATGAATAAGTAATTAACATTAAAATGTGCATGATCTGTGCATAAGCTGACTGACCTAAAAGTTTGAAACAATATCACAATATTATATTAGCAAAAATGACTGGGTTGAAATGTCTGACTTTTAATGGAAATGTTATAAGTTATTGTAATTTGTTTAAAAAGGTCAATAAATTTATTTAATTTTGTTTTCTGATTGTTTCTGCCTAATTCAGATTTGTGTATAATTTTGTTGGACTGTGATGAGAATTGAGCATTTCCAGGTTGCTATAAAACAGTACTTCTCCCTTTTGACTCTATTATAGTTAATTATTGTTTCTTTATACATTATTGCATTACAATGTTGTATTAATGTACCAGTATTTACACTTTTATTTTGCCTGTGATTGCAGCATGACAACAACAAACAATAGTGTTTGGTTCAGTGCTTGCCTTCAGACTTGTGAGCATATTTACGTAATGGCACCACCACATGTAAATTGAGGGTTGGAGCTTGCACTGAATGAAGTACATCCAACTGAATCAATTGCATCCATTGGATTCAAATCATATACATCATTGCACTATACTAAATAATATCGCCAAAATACAATAATGAAGTTTTGAAAATTATTGTAATACCCTAAAATCTGAGTTGTGGTTTTCCTCTGATGTAAGTGATCTTACATCCTGGTTTTATGCAACTATGGTAATCTTGCTAGTCTTGCAGAGTAAAAGGCACATCCAAGTATTGGCATAATCGCCAGTCGAAATCCCCTCTTAACCCAAGTCAGTTTCAAGGTTTTAATGATTAACTGGTCTCGATTTCTGTTGGAAAACAAAATACAAATCCAGCAATTATTTAAAAAGCATAAGACGATGAAACAACCAGCTTTCCAGTGTGTGGAAAATTGTAATTTGTTTGTTCATCCAAAACATAAAACATAGATTGATGATGACCTTGCATCTATATCTAGAATTTTAGCCTTTTTTATTACCATTCCCAAACCAAAATTGCAAGCTTATTTTTAAGGTTGCTGCAAGCTTGTTTTGTAATCTTGCAGCAAGCTTTGATTTGAAACTGCAGCTAGCTTGCGCAAGCTTGCCAATTGCAAATTTGTGGCAAGCTTAGATTTGAAACTGTGGCTAGCTTGCACAAGTTAGCTTTTGACAAGCTTGCAGCAAACTCACCGATTTTGGAAGCTAAGTTGCATCAGAAGAACTGATATGGAATCGATTGAATTATTCTATACAATGTCACATACCTCCATTTTTCTAGCTTTTGTTATGCGAAAAGTATGTAATATCAAAAATTAAAATGACAATGTAAATATCTGGTGAACATCAATTAGAATGAGATCTTACTGTCACAATAAAAAAGACTGAAGTCATAAAATCATTTAATAATCTTTAATCAGATAAAAATAATAGCATATGAATGGGATGTGTATGTGCAAACTCCCTATACTATTGTTATGTATTCCTTTGGAAATGTTACACTAATTTACTTCCATGTAGGAATCCATTTGGGGGAGGATGGTGTCAAATAGACTCCCTGTCATCTGCCATGATGATAAACTATTAGGTGAAAACAAGAATGTCATTAAAATTACTCTGAATCACTTCTGCTAAACAAAATCCTCAGAATAAAATTCTGCATCGTCCTCTGCTTCTTGTGTGATTCAGGTATCATCCACTGAAATGGATTACAGGAACATGTACTATGTAATCAGAAAAAAAAAGTATTTACCTCATTGGCAAATCATTTCATTTTTAGTTCATTATTCCAAAAATCACATTTCAAGTCCAGGAATCATCAGTGTTATTCAAGATCATTCTTTAATGAGCCTTAAATTTTAGTTTTACTATTCATTTTGAAAGGTATACGGCACATATCAGATGAATGGCTCTTGTGCGTTTTGAGCAACAAAAATCCAATGGAACTGATTATGTAAGACATTTTGAAATAAAATACTGGCCATCTTTTTTGAGGATGAAAAGAATTAAATTTAACCTCTGAATAATTGTTGATTTGATATGCAAGAAGAAAAATACCCTATGAATAACGGAAATGAGATTCCCAAATATGCGTTTAACTTCATAATCTCATAACCCTATTGTCAATAACTGATAGCATTGCAGCGATTTGGCAAGATTAGTAATAAATAATAATGATCTGCAGTGTTGTCATCTCAATCATTGGGTGAAGCAACATTACAAAGTCATATTTTGACATATTTAAATTATAAAAGTGAAACAATGCTACCGCCAAACTAAAGTCATGAAAACTGGTAAAATATGACACAATTTTGAATTTACTCACCAATATTGTAACTCAGTGATTTCAGATTATCTCTCTGATTATAGGATCGTTTACTGCACATATAGTGGTTCAGCGGGCAATAAAATTTATCAAATTAATGAGGTAAATTGTGAAGGTTCAACCTTGAAAATTGCACCTGTGTGAACGGGATGCTACATTGGTTGTAGTTTGTTCTTTCAACTCAAATATGTTATGTGTATATCTAGTTCATAATTCAGTCTGCTAAATCATAAACATCTAGTTCATAAACCAGTCTGCTAAATCATAAACAGGGGATGTAACCGCTTTTTATGACTCAATACCAAATTAAGTCTCTGTCACGGAAAGCCACACTTCACTTTGCATGTTTTTATTTGATTTCTTTTTAAACAAGCAAAATTCACAAAGCTCATTTATTTATAAAATATAAGCCGAATAGGATGCACCTCTCTCAAAGAAAAACAAAAACTCTATATTTGTAAATTTTATTTAGTAATTACATAACTGACAATTATTTCTTTTCTTCTGGCATCAGATTGTCATTGAAACAAATATATGAAAGTTCTTTCATAAACTTAATGCCAGAAGTTAATATTACAAGATTTAATGAGACTATATTTGATGGTGCATACATTATTGGTAAATAGATTTACAAGTACTTGTTATCAAATATCTTGCTGTAACAAGTTAGTCTGTAATTAACTTTGCAATCAGCACTATATCTTACTGTTTTACAGGATTTTACTAAATGGAATCTTTGCCCACTCTTCCATTACCTCACAAAATGACTGCATAGCTAATTGAGTGTTCAATTACTTAAAGAATTTCCTTTATGCACAAATGCTCAATTTTTTCTCAAACATGTATAATATTTGTAAAAATTGAAAATGAGAAAAAGACATTTGTAGAAAAAGTAATATTTCATATTTTGCCATGCTCAAGAAATAATTCAGTTTATTTGACATATATTAATAATGTTCATAGTTAATTTAAACATAGGGAAATGTTGGAATAATATATTTTATTTATGTACCAGCAAAGTAATACAAGTTCTTAGCATTTTGCAATACTGAAAAGACGATATAAATAAAAACTTGATTACCAGTAACATCTTTTAATTTAATAGTGTATGTAGTTTCTTATACTTAGTATATTATCTAGGCGCAACATATATTCAACAATTCAAGAAGTACTGATCTCATGCAGAACTGCCCTTAAATTTCACAACTAATTATTGCAAGCTTACATCAAGTACTTTAGATTTTGCAAGCTTGCAGACTTTGAAAAATTCCTCTTGCAAGCTTGCACAAGCTTGTGTAAGCACCATTACTAGCTTGCACAAGCTCACCTAGCTTGTTGTAAACTTGCAGCAATCTTGTCATAAGCATGCATTTTGTTTAGGGAAATCTTTGTGAACATTTAACAGTTATGTGAATAGATGCTGATTTTGCACAACTAAACACATACCTTTTCATAAAGTTACCTCAAGGTTATAAGGGTCGCATATATCAATGAAAATTGTAATTTGTGGGTGCAGATCATCTAAAAAAAACAGCCAATTATGTCTAGCTTATATCTGGAAGAATGATTTGGTAGCAACAGTGAATAAAGCAGAAACTTGATATAATATTTCCGTGAATAAACAGGATTTAAGTAGTGTTAAGCACGATTTGCACTATGTAAGAACTATTCGTTATAGCACAGCCTGGTATGATGGGTACTCAGTATGGCCCGCAAATTATGAAGACTTTATTCGTCCTTATTTAATGTTATGTTGGAGAAATCAAAAAATAAAAATATGTAAAGTTTTGGGTCACCAAAAATATGTTATTTCTACATGCATATAAATTGTATAGAAAAAATTATTTTCTTGTGTCCCAATTTTTACATTTACAAACTTAAAAGTTTTAGTATTTAGACCTTGGCCTGAGGAAAAGCCACACCCTTCTACTATTCTTGTATTATTCCTAAATTATTTTTGCTTATTTGCTGGTATATACAGTATATAACCACTGATGTCTAATCTGATAATAAAATTGACCTCGAGCATGAAAATAAGTTCATAATGAAGACTGTGAGTTAAAAGCCTTCTAAAACATGGCCTGTTAAATAATTATATTAGAAGAAAGGTTTTTAATTCAGAAATTGCACATTTACACTACCTAGCTCTTGATTTCTGACTTGTGTTTGCATTTACAGTGACACTTTTCAGTAATCTAAGTGTCATTTAATGCAGAAAAGTGCTTGTTTTGAGTAAGCTATCATGCATCTTTATGAGAAAGATGTGGAAAGTAAAATGCCAGAATACTTAAAATTTTTTGTGGTTTTTCATTTGGTCACTGTGTTACATTTTCACTGGGTCAAGACTAACTTTATTGATATGCTTAATTATGCCAAAGTGAAGATGCCAGCAGAGCAGTACCTAGGTATGAAATTACTTTTCAATCAAAGAGTAATGCTAACTTGGGTTTTAAAGAATTCCATGCTGTCCACAATTTCTGCAATTTTATTATTGCTGTAAGTAACATAATTAACCACAACCTCCAATTTTCTGGAAACTACATTTTTAAATTTTTTAATAATTTCAGGTAGCATTTTAAACAATTCCTGCCACCAAGCATTTTTTTTTAATTAAACAAAAAGTAACAAATTCAGTTTGTTATGGTAAACAAAGGAACAATTTATCTGTACTTGGAAACTGATGATTGAGTTGACAGTCATCTGACTGATTACCATAACTATCACATGGATTACCTGAAGGTCTTGTCAGTGGGGGGGGGGCAGCAGTAAATGCTGCTGACATACATCATGACTATTGATCAAGCAGATCCCTAAACAAAGTGTGTCATTAGCTTTTTAAAGGCAGTAGTAAGAAAAATAACTTTTTGTCTTAAGTCATTTGCTGGAATTATTTAAAGAATGACTTTGATAATTGTATCATTAGCATCATATCAAAAAACCATGTGATTGCAGGTTTCTTTTATATGTTATGTGATTATGATATTTTAAGTAGCTTTAACAATTTTTCAGTCATATTGCTACAATGTTTGCAGTGTAGCAGTTTATAGTGATGTCTAGCACTGGGTCATCATTCTGCAGACATGTAGTATGATGTCCCACCCAGTCACATTATCCATTTTTCTAAGTCTTTGGTATGACTCAACCGGGGATTGAACCCACAACCTCCCACATCTGAGGTGGACACTTGAACCACTAGGCCACCAGAGCAGTATCTTTTATATTTACAACCAGAGAGCATACAAAGGGAGACAATACAGTCATGCTCATCAATTTCTATTCTCATTTAACTTGTGTGATATTAAGTGCTATACAGGTCTTTTTCTGTTTTCCTTTTTCCAGTAAACTTAGCTTGGTTAATATTTGTTATTGATTAAGAAGTCATCATCTGCAGTAAGCAAGTTTTTCAGGTTCTTGTAGTCCATGTCTATTTTTAGTGGCATTTTTCCCCATGATAACCTTAATATGGGTGTATATAAAGGTAATCCGTATATCCTTACTGTGTTATTGTAAGAGGTCTGGTTTATCCGCTGATAATTATTAGGATTACACTTATTAATAGTAGTAACATCGGAGAAGCAGCAATATTGATGTACTAGACTGCTCGGAAAATGGTTTGATATCCTTTATGGCTTCCCTTTGCAAGATGTTGAACTTACATAATTAATGGCTATTACTCAACAATTGTAAAGTTTATAAATCCTAACGGCCGCGATGTGCTATTGTTCAGATCAAATCGGTGTACATATCCAAGCTGTTTTTCGCACTTAGAGTAAAAAAAAATAAAATAAAATAAAAACAATAGGGTACCAGACTGCGACTAATGAATCACGTGACAATTGCTGCTTTTAAAAATATATGGCATCTTTTTTAAATGCAAAAAAAAATGTTTTATCAGTCTTGTAGTTGCAACATTGATGATTATAACTGGACGTAATGTCAAGATCACACGGTTAGCATTGGCTAAAAATAGAAACAGGGTACTAGACAAAGACCGAAAAATCACGTGACAACACAACTTGTCACTTCTTTATGAAGAAAACGTTTAGTCCGCTCAACAAATGTTTCGTCTGCATAATTTAATCACATACAGTTAGCAACATCGGAATAACTCATTACCAAACATTAACATGTCATCACGCAAATGAAGATGATTATTTCAGAAAACATCGGTTATTATTGTCTATGATATCGGTGAGGTGGGGAGGGGGACTGGTCAAACAAATTTAGGTAGAAAAGACTTAAATAAAAATTTTATGTTGAAAAGACTCAAATAAATAACATCATAACCGATAAGTTATTTAGCAGCAGTGGAAAATGGAGCAAATGGAAAGAGAATTGCGTATGTACCAAGATTCACATGATGTTTTTGAATGGTTCTGCAATGTGCATGACAACACCTGCTCGCATATCATGCTTATGCCAAGAATAAGAACTATTAATGCATATTCAGTTGAAATAAGTAAACTATTATAGCACAAGAACCGTTCAATATTTAATGTTGCTTTTAAACAAAGATATTAAATGCTTTGAAAAATGAAGCTTTCTTACTATGTACATATACTTCTCACAAAAAATTTAGCCCCCCTCTGGAAAGGCCACCCACCTTATAAGGCCACTTTCCCGGTGCAGAAGGGGTGGCCGTATAAGAGGGGGGACTACTGTAATGGGAATGATCAATAACTTCATGAATACATCATGTACTAAATGACATTATATGGAGAATTGTCCCAAATTTAATGTGTGTGTGTGTGTGTGTGTGTGTGTGTGTGTGTGTGTGTGTGTGTGTGTGCGTGCATGCATGCATGTGTGTATGTAAAAAAAACCCAGCCAAATGTATTGCAATTTTATATCCTGATGACTTATCATCATGGATTAATAAGGCCCAATGAAAATCATTGCCATATAAGAAAAGTAATTATGATCAGTAGACAATAGGTGTATGAAACTTAACTCAATTTTATCTTTTTTATTGGTTGATGTTTTGGTTAGTGTCCTTGGAAAAGGGACATCAGAAGCACAAAATCAAGAGCTGTGCTGTGGGCACACTTTATCTAGATTTATGTCACAGTGAAGTGCATTTAGGTTGGGTTTCTCCCATAATATTTTATTTTTATATATTAAACATGTCCTTATACCTTCAGCTGAAGCTTCACAGTACAGGATAATTATGGCAAGAGATAAAATATTGCATATACAAAATATTTAGAAAAAAAAATTAAGACATTGAAAACTGATGGCAAATTGAAGCTCATTATAAAAAAGAAATTAAATTAAACCTAGTATATAAAACAATGTTGTATGATAAAATGAAATGTCTAAAATGACTGGTTCAGAAGGAAAGTGTCTGGACTGAATTTAGGTTGCCTTAAGATTGTCATGGTTATTTCTGGCACTCGTAGTTGTGACAGTGCTTTTAGTAAGAAATATTCTGGGCAGTGTTGGAGATGTACTACTGGTCACCAGCATTGCACATTTTATTCTTTAAACAAATTTCAAGAAGTAAAGTGTTGTTTTATTGTTGTTGTGAAAACCATATATTCTCACATGTAAGTCAAATCAGACTTCAGATAACAAAGATCCTGATCTGCCATATCATAATGCATTTTCAAACTGCATTGTTTGTTCTGCTGATTACGCTTAACAAACTGCACAGACTATTTGGAACATTATATGCTCCGATTTCTCATTTTCTTGAATTTCAGGTTGGATTTTGACTTATAAATAAGTATGTATGGTAATTCCTTTTGGATTTGATGGTTGGTAGATTCAGTGCATTATTTTGATGTGTAAGTTTTCTTGACTTTATTGTTTGATGTTTGAGAGATTGATGTTTCTGTTTTTTCATCTGTTTTGTGTTAGACCCAATTTTCCATTTGAGTGAAAAAGTAACTGCAGATAATATTATTTATCCATGTATTTAGCAAACCTAACTAATCAGAATAGACTGCTCTGGTGACCTAATGGTTAGAGTGTCTGCCTAGGATCTGGGACATCACAGGTTCAAACCTCAGCCGAGTCATACCAGAGACTTATAACAATGATATTCAAGGATAATGAAGCATCCGACTGGGTCTTGCCTGGGTTGGTATCAAACATGTAACCTTTAGATTATCAATCCAACTTTCTACCAACAGTTTTCACAGCTCTAGCAATGGGTATGAATCAGGGCATGACAAATTTAATGATGATATGGTAACCCAGCCCTGCAGGCAAAGAATCTGGCAACTCTGCCAAAAGATTGCATATAAATTACCTGAATATGAAGCTATTAGCTTCAAGGCTATTCTTTTTACCATTTCATTTTGTCATTAACAAATAGAGCATTTGTATAGGCATGTTTTGAAATATGTACAAGTCATGCTATGATATAGTAGCCCAATGGGCTACCTAAATTCAGTTTGTGGTACCCTGGACCCAAGAATTTGCTAAACCATATACTCTATATACCCTGTGAAGTCTTGCATTGATAATGTTTGTCTGTAAGAGGGTACTGAGAAATTGTTTCTTGTTTGAACAAGTTACAGGCAACTGTTGATACTAAGCTTAGAATACTCTTTCCATTAGAAGGCACAATGTACAGCTTCATCTTGTATTTATTATTGATCAATGACACACATTCATTTGACCAGAGATTAGACTACTTGGTGACCCTGACTGTGTCATATAGACTGAAATTTTATCAATCTCCATCTGTTTTTCTTGTGAACTGAGGAATTGGGAACCCAGAAGCTGACACTGACTTGAGGCTGGTAAATCTTTCTCAGTGGTATGTTTCTTATCATGATAATTTGATGTTTGCCATCTTTTCTCAGAAATAAAATGCTGATCATGCCATATGAGGCAAGTAGGTCGATGCTATTTGTTAATTCTTTTTTTCCATCCTTGGGTCTACACAGTAGTTAGGATGCTTAAGCTTCAACAGCCCATAAACCATTTTAGTAAGCTGTTGTATGGCATATGCCTTGTTAACAAGCTTGCTGATTCTTTGGCCACTCCATGCTATTCAAGATAGAGACTTTCAACTTGAGGTTGTAACTGGAGTAGGGTGTTTAAATGTAAAAAAGAAAACTAAATGTGTCATTTGTCTCCTGATACTTTCTTTGCTTCATAAATAAAGGGATCCCTTGGAAGAGGTCAGTACAAATTAGACTTGATAAATATTTTGGACAGTTACTTTCTGAAGAATAAAAATATGGTAGATCAGTTGGTAAATCATTGGACTTATAATCCAAGGATCATGGGTTTGATATCTGCCTGAGTATATTCTAGGGAAAAGATCTCGGCTTCCATTTCCTTGGCATGATATATCTGATAATGTGTTATATGTGACATTAAATCCAACCCATCTAACAAACTTTGTACAAATCTGTAGTCTTGTAAGGGCTGCATTAGGCAGGATTATTGCACCATTGAAATGGGATCATGCATTTTTATTTGCCTGCGGTTTCATAAAACATAACCCTGACTGTCCATCCATCTGTTAACCATTTATTTCTGCATGATAACTTAGTTCTGCCAGATGTACCTTTGTCAAAACTGTGGATAGCTTGCACTGTAGGTAAAGAAGAGGCTTTTGAGAGTCAGAGGTCAAGGTCATAGAAACAAGAAAAATGGCTTCCACACAATAACATTAGTTGTACACAACAGATTTGGATCACCTTCTGACGATATCTTACACTTGGGGTAACGAAGAAGCCTACCTTTTTGAAGGGTCAAAAGTAAAAGGTCAAGGTCAATGTTTAAAGAAAAAGAATTTATGCACAATGACTTAGTTCTTGACCATGAACATCAACAGAAGTTTGTGGATGACTTGCTGTGCAAATTGTTGCTCAAAAGTGCACCTTTCCTTTCCAGTATTTCTAACAGTATTTATTTGCTTTCAGCTAAATTTCTTTTAATATAGTTTTATTTATAATCCTGAAACTTGATGGCTTTGTTCATCTTGGAGGTACTATAGGTAAATGTTAGTCATTGTCATCTCCTTATCTCAAACATTATTGAATGTATAGTCATGAAACTTGAAGCCTATACTACTTATAATAGGTAGAAGTAGGTTGTGTCTGATATTTTGTATTTATCTTGGGTGTAATAGTACTACAGGCAGAAACTAGGTAATAGTGGCCTTTTCATGTTTCTGTGATTACTTGTAAATAAGTTTTTCTATTTGCTCATTTTCTTAGATACTATTTTATGTACAGTTTTTGAAATTTGATGGGTGTATTTATGTTAGTAATAAAGGTTGTGGTGACCTACATATTTGCTGTAGTCATTTTGCTGGGTTTTGGTATGATGCACAGTGGAGCTGCCAAGAATGACCAATCTGTGCAATTCCTATTGAGTAGAAGGACTTGATGTTAGTTTTGCACTATTAGGGTACAGAGTAATTTTTAGTAAATCTGTAAAAGTCTGGGTTTATGTATTCATTCATAGCATACTTCCATTATTCATTTCAGACCAATGGAAGCAAAAGATAATTTGGTGAGAGATTTCAATAGGCCAGAGAATCCTGTTGATGTTTTGGAAGAAATTGAACGGCTGAAGAAAAAAGTGTCAGAGCTAGAGAAAGGGTAGGTTTCATGTAATAAGCATACCTAATACTTGCTCTTTAAAATGACATAAAGTGAACATTCTTACATTCTTAAGAGAAAAAAATGCATATAGTTAGTGTAATTTATATGTGGGCATATCAGTGTTATACATGCTTATCTAGATTTTGAACAATGTCATCATTTTTTAAGCTTGGGAATTCTGTTTCACTCATAACACTTATTCACTCTACTGTGTCGATTTTGAACAATGTCATCATTTTTTAAGCTTGGGAATTCTGTTTCACTCATAACCCTTATTCACTCTACTGTGTCACCATTAAAAAGATATCTAACTTATTTGACTATTAATACATTTATTATCTTTCATCTGTTCATTCAAAGCAAAAAATAGTGTTTATAGTTTGCTCAACTATTTAAAGAATAATGAGAGCTTGTGTAGTCACTTCAAGCAGTGGTGTCAGGTGTCCACATCCCAGCTTATGTAGTCACTTCAAGCAGTGGTGTCAGGTGTCCACATCCCAGCTTATGTAGTCACTTCAAGCAGTGGTGTCAGGTGTCCACATCCCAGCTTCTGTAGTCACTTCTAGCAGTGGTGTCTGGTGTCCACATCCCAGCTTGTGTAGTCACTTCAAGCAGTGGAGTCAGGTGTCCACATCCCAGCCTGTGTAGTCACTTCAAGCAGTGGTGTCAGGTGTCCAAATCCCAGCTTGTGTAGTCACTTCTAGCAGTGGTGTCAGGTGTCCACATCTCAGCTTGTGTAGTCACTTCTAGAAGTGGTGTTAGGTGTCCACATCCCAGCTTGTGTAGTCACTTCAAGCAGTGGTGTCAGGTGTCCACATCCCAGCTTGTGTAGTCACTTCTAGCAGTGGTGTCAAGTGTCCACATCCCAGCTTATGTAGTCACTTCAAGCAGTGCTGTCAGGTGTCCACATCCCAGCTTAGTTTATTGTTTTGGAGCAAGTTGATGTTTATGTACATATCTCTTTCATTTATCATATTAGATGCATTAGGAATATTGTTGATTATCAGTATATTAATGTTTTAATGACTGTGTTGGTTTGGGTTTGATTGTGTCCAAAAGTAAGACATTGTTTGACTTTTAACTAATGTATAAGGTTACATTTCTATTTATTATGTGCCTTAGAGACTCTATGGTCATGTATACATGAAAGTATCTGGAGAAGTATTACACCACCATATTAAATCTTTTACCTTTATCTACTGTTCTTGTTTGAATTGTATTTGACAGTATCTTAGCAACTGTTTGTTCTTATGCTGTTTATTTTTTTGCGTGCTTCATATCAATTGTAGTAATGTTTACAATGAATCTCTTTGCTTTTAGTTTATAGACTATGTAAAACACTAAGACATGATTTTTTTTTTGTTAGGAATAGCATTTATCATAATGTTGGTAATACAATGCGTTGATGCAAATATTATTTCTCATGTTTGCCTGATTTTCATAGCAAGTTATTTCAAACAGTTGAGTCAAGCTGTCTTCTGACAGTTCTTGTGTGGAAAGGAACTTGCCTGTGCTCATGATTTAAGCCATTGGAAGGTAAGGAGGGACCTAGGCACCAATGCTTTCTGCCTATGTTCATTTGTCGTCTCATATGCATTTGTTTGTCTTTACATCCTGAATGTAAAACATGGGCTTATGTGATCACAATCAAAGACTTAAAGAGCTGATGGTTTCATTTGTTGCAGGGAGTCGTTTTGCATGTTGATTTGCCACCAGGTTCAAATTCTACCATTGGATTGGTTTGGTTACCTGTGTGTTCCTGGGCAAGGCACTTTATTCTCTTTGTCTCAGCATTAAATAAACTTCTAAAAGGAAACGAAGCTTGCTGATAATATAAACAATATATTATATATATTATTTATTATTCAATTTTCTCATTAGATACTATTTGCATTCAATTGAAAAAAATGATATATAGCATAAAAAATACATTATTGAAAATATTATAAGTTCATGTGTAGTCACTTTGTGTGTCCATAATTGTGAATCTTCTAAAGATGGAATGCTTAATTGTCGTATGGACTTTGATTACTATTATCCTTCATTAGAAGTTTGTAACATGTACGTGAGTCAGGTTTGCACTTGTAAGCGTACATTATTTCCGTAAAAATCAACTTTGTGCCTACTTTTTTTTAAGCATGGTTTAGAACAATCAGAAATCAGCCAAGCAGACTGTATTCTACATTCATGGTTTCAAACCAATAAACAAATATATGTAATCTTTATGGTGTATCTGGTGTAAGATATGGTCATTCTAATTCTGTTTAAGTACATATTTTGCCAAAATATGAAGGACACTGGTTATGTTTAGTGGGTGGTCACTCATGCCAGTGTGTTTTATCTTGTAAAATCATATCCTACCTAAATGATAGGTAGATACTCACAGCAGAGATGACATTCCTTAACTAAGGTTGTACTGTATAATTGCACTTACTGTGTATTCACAGCATCTGATACCTGACCTGTGCATGATAACATGATAACTCATTCATCCAGACATAAAGAATACATAGTAAACACTGTTAATAATCCCAATTAAAAGATATATAAAAAAATGATGCAAAAAATAAGGATCATTGCAGCAGTTTAAACAAAACATCCCATGATAAGTTATTTGTTGGCACCAAGTTATTTAAAATATAATCTATTGACATTTTATCTTGAATAAGAATGTGATAAAAGTATTCACTATAATTTGTCATAAATGGGGAAATATAATACAACCTGTCTTGAAAGCCCACTTGGTTTGTCAAAAAATAATGGTCTGTCGAGACAGGTGGTCTTTTTCTGACAGATCATAGTATCATATAATCAGTAGATCTGTACATGGAGAGTCAAAACTGGTGGTCACATAGCAGCTGTCTCTATTGACAGGTTTTCCTGTACTATGAGTTTTATGAAGTAAATGCAATATTTAGAAGAATCATAATATAAATATTCATCAGTGTTGCGATGAAAGGATGCATGTAGTATTCATAGGAAATAATAAAAGTAATTTGCTGGGCCACCTGAAAGTGAGCTGGGGTAAACATTTTACATCTGGTGTTGAATGGTTTTTATAGGCCATATTGGGTTAGGAGTATTGATGTAACAATGCCAAGTCGTCATCGTCATCATCATCATCATCATAGTGTTGCAACATGAATTTTGTAACATAGCTAAACCCAGGAGTAATTACTGATGACACTGTGTCCATGACTTTGATATAATTAATCAATAAAACTTGATAATTAAAATAATTTGTTTCACTTGAGTTTGAAAATTCCTCTATACAGTGAAATTATATGTTAAAATATGAAATTCTAGAAGGCTGGCTCTTGTGAAAAGTTGTACATTATTATTCACTGTTGTTCAATTCATTTCACTGAAAAACTAAATTTTTGATACATGATCTATGAAATCTGAAATTTTGTAGTTAAATCTGCACCTTTCAATAGTTTTGAAGATTATGTACAGGAAATGACATTAATATTTTAGTTTACTTTTCATGTGAATTAGTATGTGATATATAGGTCTGCTTTGATGCTTTTATTTAAAGACCATTTCAAGGTCAATGCTAAGAAGTGGGGTGATTAGGCAATATTGTGATTTTTTTTTTCTTTTTCAACAAAAAAGGTAATGACTTGTCTTGCTCAAACTTTATACTGACATGAACCTACCCCTCTGTTGAGTGCTAGATTACTGTTCTAGTAAATAAATTCCAGAAGCAGCATAAATGTGTTGCATTTGTATGGACAATCTGCTTTGTTGCAATTATCATTTAATTTATTGTATTGTTTTAATTCTGTCAAATGATATACCCTGGGATGATATATGATGCTTGTATTGATCTATTATTTAAAACATCCCCATTTAGGGCATAAGTCATAAGTTGATTTCATCGTTTATACTGGTATGTAGACAATGTGGCAGAATGGTAGACTTGTCCATCATTTAAAAGAGTAATTTGAAAATTGAATCTAAAATTTGTAAATTCCTTTAGGCATTTCAAAGCTGACTTGAATGATTTTTATGGATGAGTTTTACTGCAAAGATCTGCAGGGAATGTTATACATGAACAAAGTAGAAGGCTATAATTTCTGAAATAAGATAGTTACATGTGATAAAATTTGAATACATTACTCTGAATCTGAAAGTAATAGAGACAGCTGTGTATGAAGGTGCACAAGTTCATCATCACCTCTAAAAGCATGTCTTTCCAAATCTATTGGAAAGCTTATGTGCATTTGTTTTAAAGCTTTGTGATCAGCATTTATTAATATTTTTCAGATTAGCATTTTCAACTGCAAAAGAAAAGTTTACACAAACCATTTTGATTCTGAATTTAATAAAATAGAATTTTCTTACAGCTTAAGGATATTTTTTCCATCTGAACTATTCTAAAATTTGATTTTTTGTCACATAACTGAATACCCATAAAAATCAAGTAAAAGCATCAACAGCATCAACAATACATGTACTCACAACAATACACTACAATGCTGATTGAGTGCACTTATGTATGGTTTTATAGAAAACTTTCAGTTATTGTCAATGCTTCTTATTTGATTCTTCAGGTTTGTGCTAATTTCCAAATAGGTTAATTAATCTCTTTTTTTATCTCTACTAGTCATAGATCAGAAGATCTTAAAGGATGGTCTGGCATCTGTCTGTCTGTCTGTACTAGCTTGTTACAGCTATTTTTCTAAGATAAGGAGTATTTCATGAAACATGCACTTTCATCTCATGGTATGCTTGGTCCTAAATGAATATGTTAGAAATCCAGTATGGCGGCCACCTCAGCCATCTTGAACAATTACCATTGAAGCTTCTTCTAAATGGAAATGATGACTTGTGAAGCATAGTTAGTCCTAAATGTAAATTATGATCTAACATCCTCTGCCATGACAATCAGCATGAAAATCTTCACTACTACTCCAGTACAAAAAGTCATATTGACTGACTTGGGCTTTTCACCAGAAGACTTATTATGTTGTCAAGTTGGTTCTAAATGAAACCGGTGCCAATCACAGATCTTGTGCATCAACCACAATGGCCATCTTGAGAATCTTGTTATCACTACTCCCCACATGAATGGATAGTTGTATCAAAATGAGATTTTTGATAAAATACTTTGTATGATATCTAGTTTGTCTTAACTGAAAATGGCACCACTCAAATATTTAGTAATTTGAAAATATTGAATGGCCATGTCAACTTGGGGTTTTCACTAGAAGACTTCTTATGATGAATAGTTGGTTGTGATGATGGTGCTGATCTGACATCCAATATGGTCACTACAGGGGCCATCTTAAAAATCTTATTACTGCTTCTTCGTCTAGATTATATCAACTTTGTGCTTTTACCAGAAGACTTAGTCTTAAATGGAAAAGGTGTGAATTCACAATCCAAAGTTGTCCACTATAATGACCATTTTGAAATTCATTTTTATTGTTATTTGTCCAAATTAGAAAGCTATGAAATTCATATTTATTGTTATTTGTCCAAATTAGAAAGCAATGAAAATCATATTTATTGTTATTTGTCCAAATTAGAAAGCTATGAAAATCATATTTATTGTTATTTGTCCAAATTAGAAAGCTATGAAAATCATATTTATTGTTATTTGTCCAAGTTACAAAGATATGTCACCATGTTTTCGGCTGAAGACTAAATGTCTGGTTGGTCCTAAATTAAAATGGTGCTGATCTGATGTTCAATAGTGGCCATCTTGAAAACCTTGTCCATATTTCTCCTGCTAAATGGAAAGTCATTTTGACATGGGGCCTTCATCAGAAAAGTTCTTATGGTGTCTAGTTTGTCCTAAATTAAATAAATGCAAACTAACCGTCAATATGATCATCATATCATCATCTTAAAACTAATTTTATTTTTACTCCCTCTATTTGGATGACTTTGGGTTTTCACATATAGACTTAATATCTCTACTCCCTCTGTTTGGATGGCTATGGGTTTTCACATATAGACTTAATATGATATCTAGTTGGTGCTAGATAAAATAATGCCAATCATGCATCCAATATGGCCACCATGAGGGCAGTCTTAAACATCTTGTCATCCACCTGAATGGATGGGCATATGATGTTTTCACAAAGAGTTCTAATGTTATCTATATGGTTCTGAAAAAATGGTGCCAATCTGACATCCAGTATGTCTACCACAGCAGTTGCTTTGAAAGCATTGTTAACATTGGAGACATGATTTCAAAACTCAGCATTTAAAAGGAATCTTGAACTCTTGGGCGGTTGTTTTTGGCAAGTAGAGCACCAATCATCTTTTAAGGAAGTTTTGTTGTGAAACTTCTTGCCAAATCTTTGTTCTAAATCATATTTTTTTTTTGTATTTGAAATTTGCAACCCCATAATATAATATAGTAAAACCTGTCTTGCGAGACCACTGCTGTGAGAGGCCACATGTCTTGAGAGACCAGATTCATCATGTACAGATTTATTGATTATATAGCATTATGACTTTCTGTGAGAGAGGATTATGTTCTGGCAGAAAGGGTGGTCTTTCTAGACAAGTTACACTGTAATAATAATAATAATAATAATAATAATAATAATAATAATAATAATAATAATAATAATAATAGTTGTATTAGTCATCAAAAAATTGTACCATTCACTTAAAGAATATAGTTCCTACATAATAACCTAATAACAATATAGATGGGCCACAAATGGAGTTTACCAGAGAGTATTGCTTAATAATATAAAACCAAATATGTGTGAAGGAATCAGACATGTAAACAGCCTGCAATATTTCCATTTGTGACATGGGTAATACAATTAGATGGCTTAGAGATAGTGTAAGGCAGATGGTGGCATTTTATTTCATGCAAGTCTATAATTGCATGTTTCCTTGTGAAGGTTTAAACATTTTCAATGGGGTCTAATCTTGATGGTGGGAAAATACTCCAAGGTCTACATTAGGTAGGTATGTCTTTCCCAAGGCAAAGATTGTTTATGCAATGTAGAGTCCTATTTTTCCACCATTTATCTGTATCTTACTATTACTCATAGGGTAGAATCTCATTAGTTTTTAATACAAGTCCCTTTTGGCTTCATCAGTACAAGATTAAATTTCAACACTTTAAAGTTTTTAGCTTCAATGGTAGAGTAAGATTATGAACTGACTGTAGAACCCTATGCTTTCAAAGTTATTATAATTATTACATATTTACTTAGTCCATAGAAGACTCACAGCATAGTAACAAAAGTCTTAATTTGTGCCATATTTTGTTTTTTCTAGAACAAAGAAGTATCCTGAAACCAAGTTTCTTAATTATAAAGATCGTAAAAGAATTTTGGTGAGTCCATTTACAACCTCTACTACATTAGATGCTTTTATCTTGCATGGCCATAAGGCGGTAAGGCTGAGTGAGCTTTGATTGTCATGCATCATGTATTGACTGGCATATGTCATCCAGTTACAATTGCTCTTTACAACTTTTTTCTAAAACTGCTTGACCATTTTGAAAATTATTTTACAGGGGTATTGCCTTTCAGATTTGTTCAGTGGATGATCATCTATCATCCAGTACGGTTACAATTCCCCACAAAAGCTATAAACAACTTCTTCAAAGAAAATAAAAATCAACATAAATTTGACATCATCCTGATTTAGATGGCATCCATATTCTGAGAAATGATGCAGATCTGCTGTCACATATAGCAACTATCACTAGAAATTGAAAATAGAACATCCTTGAGACAACTGCTTGAAAGAATTTAACCAATTTGACAGAACTCTTCCCAGAAAAGAGTGTTGAATCTGTTTGCAAATTATACATCTCTGCAATAAAATATGTCCACTGCTATAAAAAATAGGAAGTTTGTTCAATTACCTTTGAAAACCACTCAGCAAAGTTTAACTAAGAACATTCAGGCATAAAACATATCAAATTTATGCAGTAATCCTGATCTGCCATCATATATAGCCAACAAGGCTATTAATAGAAAATACTCTAAAGAACATCTCAGAAACTGTTAAGAAGAATTTGACCAAATTTCATAGAAAACATTTTTCAATAAAGGCTTTCAAAATTGTATAAATGATACTGCTTCACCATCATTACTAAAATCTTTTAAATAACTTTTTAAGAACCAATTCACAGAATTTAAATTCATTTGGAAGAACAGATCTTGACATGAAATATGCCTGTATGCTATCAAATATGGTCATTGTATCAGAAAAAGTAAACCTTGCAAAAGGACACAAAAGAATTCAATCAATGTGGACGGAAAGCATCACTACATGGTAACATTTCAATATTGGACAACAGAATTTAATCAAAGTGGACGGAAAGCATCACTACATAGAAACATTTCAGTATTGGACAACAGAATTTAATCAAAGTGGACGGAAAGCATCACTACATAGAAACATTTCAGTATTGGACAACAGAATTCAATCAATGTGGATGGAAAGCATCACTACATAGAAACATTTCAATATTGGACAACAGAATTCAATCAATGTGGACAGAAAGCATCACTACATAGAAACATTTCAGTATTGGACAACATAATTTAATCAATGTAGATGGAAAGCATCACTACATAAACATTTCAATATTGGACAACAGAATTCAATCAATGTAGATGGAAAGCATCACTACATAGAAACATTTCAGTATTGGACAACATAATTTAATCAATGTAGACGGAAAGCATCACTACATAAACATTTCAGTATTGGACAACAAAATTTAATCAATGTGGACGGAAAGCATCACTACATAGAAACATTTCAGTATTGGACAACAGAATTCAATCAATGTGGACGGAAAGCATCACTACATAGAAACATTTCAATATTGGACAACATAATTTAATCAATGTAGACGGAAAGCATCACTACATAGAAACATTTCAGTATTGGACAACAGAATTCAATAAATGTAGACGGAAAGCATCACTACATAGAAACATTTCAGTATTGGACAACATAATTTAATCAATGTAGACGGAAAGCATCACTACATAGAAACATTTCAGTATTGGACAACAGAATTCAATAAATGTAGACGGAAAGCATCACTACATAAACATTTCAGTATTGGACAACAGAATTCAATCAATGTGGCCGGAAAGCATCACTACATAGAAACATTTCAGTATTGGACAACAGAATTCAATCAATGTGGATGGAAAGCATCACTACATAGAAACATTTCAGTATTGGACAACAGAATTCAATCAATGTGGCCGGAAAGCATCACTACATAGAAACATTTCAGTATTGGACAACAGAATTTAATCAATGTGGCCGGAAAGCATCACTACATACAACTGATGCTGATGCACCCTCACATGAATATAAAGAAAATCAATGAAACAATTGCTTTCATAACATGAGAAAATTTTATGGAAATCATCTTGCATATGACTCAGATTTCTTGGCCAGCTGTTCTTGCATTAGGTTATAGTGTACAATTCAATCAAGTTACTTGCTATGTTAGTTAAGTAAATAGTTTAATATACTGAGATATTTTGTTTTCTTGTTTCCATGTGGAAGAGGAGGAAGATAATGTATTTCTTTTGTAGAATAATGGAGCAATGTCAAAGTTTGTCTTAAATTATTGTCAGTCATTTATGAAATTTAACTGATATCCTTAATAGATGAATCTATAACTTCCATAATTTTTTACTGATTTTTAATTTGTAAAATTGTTGGTTTATCACAGTCCAACCACTATGTTTCAGGTCAGTATATACCATATGTATTTCTGTATTTCAAGATAACTGGAGGGGCAGGTTTTGTAGGGTCTCATCTGTCTGACAGACTCATGAAGGAAGGCCATGAGGTCACGGTGGTGGACAATTTCTTCACTGGCAGAAAGTTGAATGTAGAACATTGGATTGGTCATCCTAACTTTGAGTTGATACACCACGATATTGTCAATCCACTTTATATTGAGGGTAAGATGCATTGTTAAATGGAGTTAGTGAGGTTGGTGATGGTGTTGGTGATAATCAGGGTTATCCATAGGATTTGAAAGTTGCAGTCAAGGACTCCTTCATTGAAAATAATTAGTCCTAAAACTAAGACTCTTACAAACAATATTTCTTTTACTTTCAGAATTTTTATATTGTTTTGTCACTGATGTATGGGTCATCAGCTTGCTAGTGTTCTTCAAAATGGAATTTTTCATATTTTAGTAACTAATAAAGGTAAAGCAGTTGATGATTGTGGTAATTGTGATTATGTTACACTTATAACAATTCTAAATTAATTTACCTTCTCATTCTTTAAAGTTCTGCAGCTAGAAGGAGTCAAGGAAAAGATTACACTTTCTTTTCTATATTAATTTATTACCTTATTTCATATAAAATCAATAAATTTGCAAAGATGCTGGAATAGAAAATGACCATAATCTACTATCTTGTTTCATTCCATCTTTATATTCATATCTTTTTATTAACAAATTTATCCACAGCAGCTTTAGGATCACACTCATTAAGGCTGTTCCATTAAACATACATGGTACCCAGGGCTGTCACTTTTTTAAAAAAAATATTTGCCAGGGTAATTTCATTTCACAGAGTTCATATTAAAATCATAAGAAATGTATAAATTGCATCAATGGGTGATTACCCGACACTTTAAAAGTGCCTACCCTGGGTCCCATGTATGTTTTAATAGAACAGCCCTTAAGATCTTTAACACCCTCATCAATTTTGTTATAGCTCCTTGTTATAAACATCCATAGCCCTTTGTCTTGATGTGATTATGCAGCAAGAAACCTTGTTCACAACATCCATAGCCCTTTGTCTTGATGTGATTATGCAGCAAGAAACCTTGTTCACAATCCACATATGTTATAGGTGCAATCATCAACACATTGGCTAAAACAGCAATGTCTTGAAACAGATCAGAATACTTCCTGCAGTAGTAAATTCTGCACTTTGCAATGTAGTTGTCATATTTTCCTTCCACAGTCACAACATCATGCGCATAAAGCTAATAATATTCCTTTGTTGCCTTATTTTTCAGCTGATGAGAATACTGTATTCTATGGTTCATTCCAAGAATCTGTCAATCTCTTTTACATTATCTTTAATTAATGAGCACAGGAGACATATCCACTAATTTCTGTTGGTCAGTTTTATGAGAATCTAACCTTGTGCTTGGTGCCAAAGAAATTGAAAGTTGTGATTGGAAAGTAAACATGGAATAACCCTCAAGAACAAAAGTATATCTGTACATGACACCAAAAAAACCAGATCAGTTTATGATAATTTATGATAATCAGCTCAAGAACTTGTATTTTTTTAATAAACAAAATATGTTCCAAAGGCTTGGCATTTTTTTTTCTAAATATAGTTTGTGATAAAATGCAATTATTCCTAACATTGTGGTATTATGATGGATTAAAACTGCCAAGAGAAACTTATTAAAGAGCTGTACCAAAGTACACATGTGTAATTCCTCTTTTGATCACAATAATCACTAGGCACGACATTAACAGGTGTCTGTCTCCAAGTTCTTGCCTATGTTGCTAATCACAACACTTGAACTTTGATAGCTCACACACTTTGAAACTTGCTTTGTATAAGTCAATTCTTGGAATTTTCATGCATCCAAAATTAAAGTGTTATATACTGATTTCAGTTTGCCCAAGAACAACTGATAATGATAATGGTGCAGATGTTGGTGATGAGGATAAGGCTGATGATGATGATAATGAGATAAAAATATATTTATTTTGATATTAGTATTGTCAACAGTAGTACTGAATCAGAAAAATTGTATATGAAATCGATAAATAACTAGAATCCATCTTATTTGTGTATGCAGTCCTAGAAAGACATTAATATGAAGAAAAACAGACTTTA
Source organism: Potamilus streckersoni (assembly GCA_016746295.1). Lineage (NCBI taxonomy): Eukaryota > Metazoa > Mollusca > Bivalvia > Unionida > Unionidae > Potamilus > Potamilus streckersoni. The sequence continues at coordinate 55,627 of JAEAOA010000041.1, forward strand.
AACAACATAATTTCATAGAAATGGCCATCTGTTGATAGACTTCATTCAGAAAGTACTATTCATATACATGTACAGTAAAATTGACTCTGTTCAAACTTTTTTAACATTCTTTATATGTAATTTTTTATTTTTTTATTACAGTGGATCAGATTTACCATTTGGCTTCTCCAGCATCACCACCAAACTACATGTATAATCCAATCAAAACCATAAAGACAAACACTGTTGGGACAATTAACATGTTAGGTATGTATTGGTAATAGTTTGATGATTCCTGTCTGTGATAAACAAGAGATAAATAGTAAGGTCATGATGTCCGAAAGTGCTTAAATTCAGCAAAAATACTGGACAAATTTATAAGAAAATGGTTACTGTAAATATTTTTATTATAAATCATGTCAACTACAGACTGCACAGTCCAAGATCTGCCATTACATAATGTACCAGCAGATCTGGGTATATGCAGAGTGTTGGGAACAATCAGTAAAACAAGCAACATAGACCAGTGCATTATGCAATGAACAGATATGTCTGTGCATTTTGGATTCAAATTAAAAGAGAGTATTGAGGGTAACTGATTGTGATGCAATTCAGTCTCGGTGTTACAACTCAATGGTCTTAAACTAAATAACAGAAAAAAAACCAAAAAACAACTTATTTTGTAAATTCAACAAATTATTTATTTCCCTAGAATACAAAGTGAAAACTTGAAAAAGAACTTCGAGTATTGAATATGAATTAAATCCCAAATTTTCCTAAAGGTTTTATAACAATTCCAAATGTATGAAGTTCCAACTGAATTCCACTGCGTTTCCAAATAAATTCCAATATTGAATGTGTTGATGTGCCTGTAATCTCGAACATTGCCTGGAATGTGACAATATACTTCAAGTCATTTGATGTAATCACAATAATATAGCCCAAAAAATGTATTTGTCTGACTTCATTATAATTCCAAACTAATGTTTCTGTCCAAGAATCTTATTGATGAGCACTTTGTATTTCCAGTGAATGATAATTTGAATAAATATATCCAACCAGATGAAAAACAGAAGACAACAATAAGAAAGATTCTACTTAAAGATGAATAATTTCTTAAGCATCATTATATAAAAAGCTGGGGACCCTGAGTGGCTGAGTGGTCTAAAGTGATCTCCATTACAGATCACTTCCAGCTCATCTCTGTATGTGTGGGTCGAGTCTAAGATTCAGCTTATGTGGGTATGTGAGAAAGCTGGCCAGTAACTTCTCGTGGGTCAGTGGTTCTTTCCATGGATTTCCCGGTTTCTTCCTCCATTAATACTGGCTGCCATGTATAGCCTATCGTGTGCTGAAAAATGGCATTAAGCCCCAGAACAACAACATATAAAAAGCTAAGACACAAAACTAGAACCAGGAGGAGGGTTAAATATATATTTCTAGAACATTCAAACTTGTCAGCAAGTTCTGTTACTAAAATTGTAATAAAGAACATGGCAGACATCAGGTACACTAGGTTTTCCTGAGGGAATACCAATGTCTTAGATTAAAATTAACATGCTTACCTCCATTGATAATGGTTCTAATATTTCATCTATGCTCACAGGGAAATGTTAGCTATGTATTCTGTTGTTCACAGAATAAATGTCCCTTGCAAGGCACATAGTGAATTTAATTTTGGACAGTGTTAAGTACAAACAGCAAATGTATGTAGCATGTAATCTTTAAAAGAATCCAACAAGTAATACAAATTAAGTATGCATAATATAGGCAATATTAGTACGAAATTGTATGAAATAATGTGAACTGAAGAATGTTAGCAATAAGTCTTATGATTGTTTTGTCTTTCATTAATAACTTATTTTATGACCTCTCTGTGTTTTGCATGGCATTATTAGTAGAGTTATAGAAATATTACCCTTATGAAGGTCTTGTAATATGCCTGTCTTTAAGACATTGCATACCATATTATGATGTGCATCAGCCTTTCTACCCATCTCTCATTCCATCTGTTTACTATTTCATTTCCACACAATATCCTGTCTTCTCCATTATAGATGATTACCCTACTTTGTATGTAGCTTGCATTTGGAGCATGTGAGAAACCTTCTGATTAATGTACAAAAGGTTAAACATCAAGGTCACAGATTTCATGGTCAGAAGGTGAATGTTGCATTGACTTGGAAAAGAAAAATGGTTTCTGTATAATATATTGAGATCTTTATCACCTGCTTTAACCAGACATTGTCATGCATTTAAGGCAAGGAATACATGTTATTCATTTTGGAAAAAATTGGTTATATAGTCAAAGGGACTGGAAAAAGGAAAATTTATTTTCAAAAAATTATTTTAGTTCTGAACCACAATCTTGACTAAATATTAAAGATGGCTTGCATGTGAAATGAGGAAAATACTTATTAATATAAGAATTAATTTCAAGGACAGATTGACTCAAGGAAGGAAAATGGTTTCCACAAAATAATTAATATACTGTGCTACAATTGTTCCCAACACTATGAATGGTTTGCATTTGAGACAAGTAAGTCATGGTCAGGGTTAACGTTACTGAAAATGGTTTGTGCAGAATAACTTTAGTTGTATTCCAAAACTCACATGTCACTCTCTTTAAAGTGCAGGCCTTGTATTCCATGACAATCACAAGTCTTGCATATATTATGCCATAACCTTCAAAACACTTGCTAATGTCCTACAAGAGTGAAATAGCTTCCTTTATTTGGTATTTTTCTTATATATACTATCATTTAATGACTGGTATACTACACAAATTGAATGTATGCAGTCTTTTAGTACCTGAGTATCTGACCAATGACAGGTACGCAGGTAGATGATTTATTTGTTGCACTTGTGCAGTTTTGTTAAGTATTGTTCTCAAGCAGACAAATCTGTTTGTAAAAAAGTATTTAAGACTAGTGATATGTGCTACTAAAAAATTTCAGACAAGAAAAAATTTAGAAAATATGAGCCATTTGAGTCAAATAAAAAATATGTTGTGCTTAGGTTTATGTTGTAATCATATCTGTTATTGAAAGAAATACATTTTTTCATGGGGTCCCGAGTGGTTAAGTGATCTAAAGTGCTCACTGCCATATCACCTCAGCAATGGGTTTGAGTCTTGGGTTCTGCCAATGTGGGTATGTGTGAAAGTTTGCCAGTAGCTTCTAGTGGGTTGGTGGTTCTTTTTGAGCTTGTTTCTCCACCATTTATACTGGTTGCAATTTGTAGTCTATCTTCGGCTAAAAAAATGGCATTAAATCCTACAACAAAATGACATATTTTCCATATTTTCTAGGGCTGGCAAGAAGGACTAGAGCTAGACTTTTGCTGGCATCCACGTCAGAAGTCTATGGAGGTAATAAATTCTTGTTTTGTTACTTTAGCTAATAATAAGGCATAGATGTAGTTTTTCTGGAATTCACATATCCAGCACCTTGATATTTACTTCAAAATATTCTGAGAAAATGTTTTTTGCACAGACCAAAGTTGGTTATGAGCATGTACTTAAGGTGTGGAAGAGGCCTGTTGATTTGAAGGTCAGAGGTCAGTTTGATTGTGGTTAAATAAAATGGGATCTACAGAATAACTTTTGTTCTATTGTAAGTACTATGGCCTAACTCTGAATGGCTTTTTCTTTTTGTAATAAATAAACAAGTAGATTCTGGGATTAAAGATCAGATATTATGATCACAGTTTCTAATAAGAAAATAATGCTTTCTGCATATTAAATTTCTTTTAAGACTGCATACTTTGACCAAAGGTTGATGTCATTGAGACCCATCGACCATTAATCTCCAAAATCAACTAGAGCTTACACAGAAGACAGTTAAACACTCATCATGTTCTGTTTATGATATTCTTATAATGCATTGATGAAAAATCTTCATCCTTGATGGATCCATATTTTATGATATCAGACTAATGGGTATTGCAAAGGTTTTGTTTTCTCAATTTAAGAAGGTCAGTTTAGTACAAAGTAATAACTATTTTAAACTGTTTTTTTTTCCATTGCTAACCCTTCAGTAATTAAATTTCAACGTATTCTGTAAACCTTGTGCCTAAGGACTAGATGTAATTAACAATAAATCATATAGCAACAAATGCTAGGCTTATCACAGCATACATTGCCAATAATTATCTTTCCAATCCAGACCCAGAAGTTCATCCCCAGAAAGAAGATTACTGGGGTCATGTGAACCCAATAGGGCCTAGGGCTTGCTATGATGAGGGCAAGAGAGTAGCTGAGACCATGTGCTATGCCTATGCAAAACAGGTATTTATATCTCATCAACCTTTCACACATACAATTGAATATGAACAACCCTACCTGAACTCAGTGCAGTATATTTCAATACCTCTATCACATTTATGTGCAAGTGCAATTGGATTCCTATACCATATATCAACACAAACACTTTTGGATGCCCTTGCCATATCTCGAAACAAACCTTATTGGATGCCCTTGCCATATATCAACACAAACACTTTTGGATGCCCTTGCCATATATTGACACTTTTGGATGCCCTTACCATATATCAATACAAACACATTTGGGTGCTCTTGCCATATCTCGACACATGCATAATGGCACCTGATTTGAATTTCCCTAAAGTAAAATGGGTTTTGGGAAATTCTGTGCCATCATAGAACATGCTTGTGTTTTGGAAATTGTTGTGTGGTAATAGACATGTATACTGAGATATAGTTCAGTGGCAGGTGTTTTCAAAGAAAAGGTTAATATGTATTTACTAATAAGATTGTGATTAGAATTTTTATTTATTCCTTAATGTAATAGAAGTAGAAGTAATGAAACAAATGTGATTCCTCAATAAATACTATCTAAAGTAAGAATCAAGAAAACATTGTAAATTTCACTCCTAAATTTGTAGGAATAGACATAAGTGGTGAATATAGAAGAGTAAAGATATTTCATTATTACCAGGAAAAACTTTAGCAAAGCATGAGCAAAAATATTCATTATAGCTTATAATTTATGTTTATTCCAGTACCTTTAACAATAATGTCTGTTCCAGTATAGCATACATGGGACCCAATGAAGCAATACCAACAAGGAGTAGTTTAGCATAATTTAGAATTTTCATATAAACTGAGTAATCTGAGTACTACCATTACACATTTATAAAAAACCCAAACAAAAACTTGTATTCCCTGAATACCATCTATGGTCAAATAGAACAGCCATTCATATTACTGATGACACAAAACTGTGACACAAAATTATTCATATTACTGATGACACAAAACTGTTAACACAAAATAATTCATATTACTGATGACACAAAACTGTTAACACAAAATAATTCATATTACTGAATAAAACAAAACTGTGACACAAAATAATTCATATTACTGATGACACAAAAATGTGACCCATAAAAATTCATATTACTGATGACACAAAAGTGTGACCCAAAATAATTCATATTACTGATGACACAAACACAAAACTGTGACCCAAAATAATTCATATTACTGATGACACAAAACTGTGACCCAAAATAATTCATATTACTGATGACACAAAACTGTGACCCACAATAATTCATATTACTGATGACACAAAACTGTGACACAAAACAATTCATATTACTGATGACACAAAACTGTGACCCACAATAATTCATATTACTGATGACACAAAACTGTGACGCAAAATAATTCATATTACTGATGACACAAAACTGTGACCCAAAATAATTCATATTACTGATGACACAAAACTGACACAAAATAATTCATATTACTGATGACACAAAACTGACACAAAATAATTCATATTACTGATGACACTAAACTGACCCAAAATAATTCATATTACTGATGACAAAACTGTGACACAAAAAAAATCATATTACTGATGACACAATACTGGGACATAATATATATCATATTACGGATGAAACAATACTGCAACCTGATTGAAATCAAATCTCCACTGTTCTTTTTGAAGATCAGACAGCAACAATTTATGGGTCATGTTCTGGTGACCCATGTTATTACCATAATTGCTAATTTTATCAGCCAATCAGATGAGGGCTTATGCTTTTGCATTTGGTGACTGAGCAGTAATGGTGAAGTGCATAAGTGTGTGCCGAACAACTTGTATTCATTTTCAATTTTCTGAAAGCTTTTTTTCCATGGCTAATTGAAAGGTTGTCAGATTATGGCCCCCTAAGTGGTTGCTGTGGAATCTTTCCATAGGACAGTGGAGATCTGATTTTAATCAGAGTGAACAGTCCTGTGACGAAAATAATTAATCAGCTTTAACATGTTCATGCATTTCTTGCGTTTTGTAACAGGAAAATATAGAGGTGCGAGTTGCCAGGATATTTAATACATTTGGGCCACGAATGCATATGAATGATGGCCGCGTTGTTAGTAACTTCATTCTTCAAGCCTTACAGGGGCAGCCTATTACAGTAAGTAGCCGGTTTTAGACATATATCATTCTTCAAGCCTTAAAAGCATGGCTGCATACATGGTAGGACAACTAGGATAAAATGATGGTGGCCCACAACAGTTAGGGTGCTCATCGCCAAAGATAATTTTTTGTTGTAATTTATAGGGGACTGCTAGAGAATTTTTTCTAGGGCCCACAAATCCTGTCCACAGCCCTGTTTACAGGTGCAGTTATTATAGTAAGTTTACAGTTGGAGACATACTTCACCCTTCTAGCTTTCAAGGGCAATCAGTTACACAAAGTCAACAGTTTAGACCTGCTTCTCTCTTCAAGCCTTACAAGGGCAATCTGTACCAATAAAGTGGACAGTTTTAGACATACTTCATTCTTCATGTCTTACATTGGCAGCCTATTACAATAAGTAGACAGTTTTAGACACTTCATCCTTCAAGCCATACAGGGCAGCAATGTTATGACAAGTTGACAATTTTAGATATGTTTCAGTCTTCAAGCCTTACAAGGGCAATCTGCATCATTAAAGTAGACAGTTTTAGACATACTTCATCCTTCAAGCCTTACATGGGCAGACCAATACAATAGTTATACAGTTTTAGACACAACTTCATCTTTAGAGCCATACAGGGCCAGCCTGTTGCAATAAGTAGACATTTTTAGACATGTATCAGTCTTGAATATAGCTCATTTTTCAAACCTAAATTGAAACTCCATAAACAAAGACTTGGATCAACCATTTTTGATTTGGAGAAATGTTTTAATTGTTCAGCAGTATGTGTTAGCTTAAATTGTTATACTTCATCAAGTTTTCAGAAATCATTGACATACACTTGCAGTTGTCTCCCTTGAAGCATTCATATGGATTTTTAAAATTGTATATACAGATTTGTTATTAAAGGGAAACAACTTGTTTATATCTTAAGTTCATGTTAAAATTAGGTCTCACTAGACAGTTGTTTTGGCAAATTTTCATCCGACGATGACCTATTGAAGAAAAATGATCATAATTTTACAATAAAGATACAAATAAAAACTAATGATTTTTGTTGAAAGGATGCTTGTAAGATTCTGAGTAAGGTATTAAGAAATGGTGGTTTTGATACTGAACCTATACTACCACCAACCCCTCTATTTTACATTCATTTTTGACAGAAAAGAGCTATTTTCAACCTGTTCCTGTGAGAAGCAGGCTAACAGAGTCAGTAGGTACCTTGTTCATCTTGATAGTTCACTAGTACTATAACAAATTAACATACTTTTCATCACCCCTCAACCATGTAGATTTTTAGATATTTACCTCTGTAGCAGACACATGTAAATACGTAAGCCAAGTCAGCTGCTCATTTGCAGCCCAAGTTACACATTTGATCAACAATGCTAGTCTGTGATAGGCAGTCACCAACAAGGAACCTTTTTACAAGCCTAACTCAAAGTAAATGTAAACCACATTACAGATTTAGCTTATGTGTGAATTTATAAATGCTAGGGTTGTCATCATTAGGCTCATGCCTTCTACCTTAAAAAATTAGGGAGGTGTCAAAATACGAAACTATTGAGTGAGACCTTATTAAAATATTAATGCTATAGCCTTGCTTAAGTTATTAATTTATTAATTGACTTATTGGGATTTTAAATACATGTTTAATTATATTTGAATGTTAATGCTTAAATTTGGTCTGTAAATTTGCCTTTTCAAAAAAATGGATAATAATAATAATAATAATAATAATAATAATAATAATAATAATAATAATAATAATAATAAAAATAATAAAAATAATAAATTTATTTAGAGAGGATCAGTGTATAATACAAGAAGTAATACATTTAACGATTTGGTCTGCATTTGGAAGTCAAACAGTAAGTACATATGTATCAATAACTCAATCAACTATCCTGAGCAGTGCCAAGCTGACATACTACAATAGCATGAGAAGGACATAGTGAGTGTGCAAGTACTTGGGATATTATAGAAGAGACTACAGCAGTAGAATGCCAGTATTGCAGAATTCTTTTTTTACACAAAGGTCATCTCAAAAGTAAAATGACAAATAGGAGAACAGGAACTTCACATTTACTACAAGAAAAGAGGCCTTACGTTTAGAGAAATGATGGATGCTTTAATGCAGTACATGACATCAGAAGATATCCAAACTGTTTCATTCATAGGGAAGAGACTGTTTATACTACATCCAAAAGAGAACACCTACTAAAGCAAGACACTATATAAATTAAAGGAAAAACCTTCAGAGTAGTCAAGGTTCCAAAGATCAAATGTGCAATCACAGTGAAATATACTGATGTATAGATAACAGGAATAACAACAGAGATACCACTTGAAGTAACACTAAGAAGGTTCCAACAGAAATTTAACTTCAAAAGAAGCAAAAATGGTGAAATGGCCAACTAAACAAAAAGGAGCATTATTTCTCATAATGGAGAAAGAGCAAGCCATTAATATCCAACCCTCATTCTTTATACATGGATTCAATGTTTAACTTGGTACAATGGATGTATTTACCACTGAAATTTCATTAAATGTGCAAAAATAAAGACATCCAAAAAACTGAACTCCAGAACAAGGAAGCCAGACAAGACTGTCCTAACCATTGCCCAGAAAGATGATAATGACACAATAAAGATTAAATAAGGAGAACTAGCTAAAGAATCACATAGAAAAGACAAGAAAAAGGAAAATTAGAAAAAGAAGACTTCTGAAATAACTTTAGAGAAAAGATAAGAAAAGCTGAAAAGAATGGACGACTATCATTTAGATTCTGAAAATCCAGAATAGGTAAACCTAGAGAAACAAGATGCTGTACACCCACCACAAAAAGAATTTGTTTTAGAGCGTGACATTGTCAAAAACAATTAAATCATAGAGGAGCAAGAGAATGGACACCCTTATTGTAAAGAGTTACAGAAAGAGGGTGAAACTGCACAAAAAGAAACACAATGCTGACAGGGATATCAATGCCAACCAAAGAATGCAAAGGCTGAAAACAGCAAAAAAGGGAAATGGAAACAGGACTACATATTAGGTGAAATACCACTTTTATTGTCCAAAAACAATGAAACTCCAAGCTCAGACAAAATTTCAACATAGGACATCCATGGGGACAATAATTGAATAATAGAAAAGTAAAACAAAAGACTACAAAAGCTAAATGCAAAACAAAAGCAAAAAACTCTTAACAAACTTACAAACAAAGAAAACCTCAAAACAGATTGGTAAAGTGAGCAAACAGAGAAAATAGCACATACATAGACACTCACCTTAAAACAGATATTAAACAAATGGCAACTCAATAGTCTGGTCAGACCCAAATTAGAAATACAACATATAAAACTATCCAAAGTTAACAAGGGAATATAGGGCTGGGGTCACACAAGTCAGAAAATGATAAGGGGAAGATGGGAAAGGATATTCCGACCAGCAGAACATATCTAGAGGAAGGTAAGTACTGGCCTAAAAGTGCCTATCTCTGGAAAAATTAGCAATTTAAGCAAATATAACTAAGAAACTGAATCCAAATTTTTATTAAAATTTAACCATTAAGCCTTCAGGTATTTAGAAAGTTTTAAGGGGACAACTTGCAAGTTCTAAACAGCCATATAAGCCAGGAAGGACTTAGAGCCATCTACAAATAAAGATAGATAATAAAATGACATTGTCAGATTATGTAGCTACATGTTAAACAGTTACATTGCAAGCATCAAAGTATATGATGCACCAAGTATGATCCATAAAGTTCATAAAAACTTATTTCAAATTGGGTCCAGAAATACAACTGTATTGCAGAGTACTGTTTTAGGGACCATGTAAAACTGATTTATTTATGTTTCATTGTTGATAAGTTTTCATAAGCCTTATATATTTTGTTTTAAATGCGACCCATCACATGTCTCTAATTAATTTACCTGCAGGCTAGAGAGTATACAATAAGCTTGATGTGCCCATAAGCTTGTTGGAAAGGTGATCTGCAAATATAAACTGTTTGTAAGAAGTGACTGATGTCAGAATCCATTTTTTATCTATGATAATGGTTCAGCTGAGAAGATCTTGAACTTTTTAAAAGATGTGGTTTATACAAAAAATTTGACTAGAGTTTGTATTTTAAGGAATTTTTTTCCTTTATTTCCTCTGGCATTAATATGTGTATTATGTAGGATACCTTAACTAACCTGGCATGGTATAGCCAGGTTTGTGCTGATGTGTGTTAATGTTTTCTCCATGTCAGGTATATGGAGAGGGCACACAGACACGGTCATTCCAGTATGTGACTGATTTGGTAGAGGGTCTTGTAGCTCTGATGAACAGCAATTACTCGCAACCAGTCAACCTGGGCAATCCAGATGAACATACCATCATGGATTTTGCTGATATAATTAAGAGACTAGTGGGTAAGACTCAAACTTTTGGTAGTACTTATTATGTAAGTCTTGTTTTCATAAAGGTACATTTAATATAAAAATTTAAGTGAAATTGAAAGGATACTTTAGTAATATTTGTGGTTAAGAATTTTCAGCAAAATCTAGCTGACTCTTACCATTTTAGTTTACCATTGTAATTTTCTTTCTTTCCATATAAGGATGTGTTATCTGTACATACTGACTATGTGTGTATGTATATATATATATATATATATATATATATATATATATATATATATATATATATATATATATATATATATATATATATATACACACACACACAGATCTATTCTAGCAATATTTATCAGTGTTCTGCATTTGTTTGCACTGATGCATTTATAAGAAAATTTACTGTTTTTCCAATAATTATCAAGTAGCCTCATTACATCAAAAGTCTTTTCTTTATGTCCAATATTTTGATGTGACATGCAGTGTTTCCCTAACATCATAGGTGGTGACAGCAAGGTTGTCAATAAGCCTGCAATGCAAGATGACCCAAGGAAGAGGAAACCAGACATCAGCAGAGCAAAACTTTACCTGAATTGGGAACCTAAGGTAAAGATACAAATAATTTTTTTTACTTGAATGTGGGAACTCAAGGTAATCATAGCAGTAATTTATTTTTACATGAACTTGGAACCTAAGGTAATGATACCAAAAATTTACGTTTTACCTGAATTGGGAACCAAAGGTAATTATATCAATAATTTATTTCTTACCTGAATTGGGAACCAAAGATAATGATACCAATAATGTATTTTTCTTAGCACTATGCATTGGTTATAAATCCTTGTGCTTATATTGCCACATTGCTATTCCCAGTTGAGCAAAGTATGGAAATCTTTTAAACCTAGAGATGGATTTCCTTATTTTAAATTTCAGCTTATAAGAGGTGTCAGCTTTTGAGACGTGTTTTGTTTCCATATTCTTTGATTTAAAGAAAATTTGAGGGACCATTTGGTCAGTTTGTTCCTTCATGTGTTCCATAGGTACCCATGTTTAACAACATACATCTAGAAAGATTATAGATCCAGATCTGATGTAATGTAGTACTTCAGGACAGTTCCATTTAAACATATATGTAGTCAGGGAAGGCATGTTTACAAAATATGTTCCAAAGTACTCAAATATTTCATATGAAAATGATTCTGAATTAAATGTGCCCTCTCTGGGTCCAAAGTAAACTTTTAGTGGAATACTTTGGGGTCTATAAGTTTTGCTCCTTGACATAATACAAAGTATAGTGTGATATTCATGTGCTTAAAGATGCTGATTTTAGGTGGTGTATGATAAATACCCAAAGCTGCATGCACATTGTGTTTCAAGTGTGACAAAAAAAGTTTGAATTGTTCAGGTCATTAGGCCAAGATTTATTCATAGACCTTAGTAAACAAATTTTTTACCAGACTGAGAACAGAACACAAAATTTACTGGGAATAATGATTTTGTATTCATTACATGTGACTTCATTTACACTTGCATGTATTTTCTGATATGCATTGTAAATAGATAGAATTCAAAACAAAACTGAGATATACAAAAGTTTGATATGTTTTATAGAGCCATATCAACATTCAGACATCAGTGAAAATAGCTCCATCAGGGTGAGGTGGAAATGCAGATTGAATATGTGTATATATTGGCTATATAAGATTGAGAGAAAATATAATCATAGATCTTTCAAGACTGACACATTGAATCTTGGTTAGTTAATTTTGTGACTATGAGACAAGCTATTGAATACAGTGAAAATCAAACTTAGTGTCAACATCTTTGATTCTTTACGTGTTTTTGAATGACTAAAGAGGTATGATGCTTTGATTTAGGTAACAATAAATGCCTCAACATCCCCTCCCAGCTTGGGGAGGTAGAATAAGTGTGATGAACTCTCATGCATGTCGTAAGAATCAACTAATAGTGGCAGCCTGTTTTTTTTTGTGTGGGATATGTGCATCCTGTGATGATGTTCCAACTGAGGTCTTTCCTTTCTTTGTGGAATATGTGCATCCTTTATTGATATTCCAACTGAGGTCTTTCCTTTTTCATAATGGATTTGTGCATCCAGTGTTGATATTCCAACTGAGGTCTTTCCTTTTTTGTGGAATATGTGCATCCTTTATTGATATTCCAACTGAGGTCTTTCCTTTTTCATAATGGATTTGTGCATCCAGTGTTGATATTCCAACTGAGATCTTTCCATTTTTGTGGAATATGTACATCCTTTATTGATATTCCAACTGAGGTCTTTCCTTTTTTTTCATAAGATATTGGCATGCTGTGATGATGTTTTAACTGAAGTCTTTTCTTTTCTTTTTGAAAAGTGCAGTTTTTGTAAAATTAATTTGACTCATATTTTAAGGATTATACTTTTTGGCTTTATTTGTTTTATTACTTTTTGGGGGAGTTTTTTGCAACATCTTTCCCTTTTTATCTTTGGCTATGTGGTGCATTTTTACTTTTTGTTGGAAGGTTTTGTCTAAATAGGGATCTTGTGTTTCTGCCTATGTCAGCATTTCTTCTTAGTGATTGCTCTGCACTGTGTTACCAGGATTATGCAGATGTGTCATTAAACTGTATATGTATATACAACCGCAATCCAGCAATTAAAAATGTATGGTAAAACTATCTAAATTGGCCCTCTTTCAAGAGGTTCATTAACTGATTTTCCCTGGGGTGCAAGATTGAGAGTCAAAAATCCCTTGATCAAGGTCCATGTTGTTTGCTATTGGACCCAACTTATTTGTAATCTGAATTCAATTTTGCATTATTAATTGCTTTGTACTCCATTTCTCTTTGTAGGTGCAACTGGAAGTTGGAATAAATAAGACCATAGAGTATTTCAGGAACGAATTGAAATCTACAAAATTTAGTGAAAGACTCAACACATTTTGATCGCAAGGTTCTAATGTCTTATGTTCCTGCCGTATTAAGTGAAATAGAATTATAGCATTTTCATCTGCTCATCACATCAGTCCTTAACTTCTGAATGACTTCATTCATTCAAATTACACATGGTATCATGGTATGAAGCTTTATACATATATTTAATAAGCCTAAGTTGAGTTCATTCTTCAGAATTTTGTACACAGTTTGAACAAGTGATTCTAACATGAAAATGCAACATTTTATCAGATAATTTACTAAAAATAAAAAGGACCAGGAATTCCAAAATTCAGCAAAACATGAACCTTTACCAGCACCTGTTGGATCTACTTATTATAAGTAAATAACAATATATCACATTGATTTTCATATATACTGTAATTGTTTTTGAAACACATACTAACAAATATGTTTAGAATATCCATCAAGTTTATTAACATTATACATCTTTTCATATTTTCATATTATAAAATCATATACTTTTATTTGACAGTTTGATTGTTTCATAACAGATCTACAGTAGACTTTCTGGGTTCACCTATCTTGCATTGATGATTGGACACATATATTTGCAAATATGTCTTTTACTACAGAATAAATACACAGTTACATTGTCACATTGCTCATTGATGATTGGACACATATATTGCAAATATGTCTTTTACTACAGAATAAATACACAGTTACATTGTCACATTGCTCATTGATGATTGGACACATATTGCAAATATGTCTTTTGCTACAGAATAAATACACAGTTACATTGTCACATTGCTCAAGATTTTCTGTGTTGAAACTATTTTGTATGAAATTATATAGTGAAGCTGTGGAATTATGTAATATTCGCATTCAAACCAATTTTGAAATCTTTATCTTTGATAATATTTGATGTGGGGGAATTGATGTTTCATGGCACAGCAGCAAATGACAGACTACATTGTGCTGAAACAATATAACCAAAGCTACTGCCACTTCCTGACAGTGAGATCTGATTATAAGTACACCTGCATTGCAGTTCTTTCTTGTTTAAATTTTATTAGAAGTTTTAATGTCTTGATCAAGGAAGGTCATTTCTCACAAAGAAATGAATGCTGATATGCAGTAAAACCCCACTGTAACACACTTCCTTATAACATGAATTTGGGTATAGCACAGTTATGACACGAGTCCTGAACATTTATAGTAATTCCACCAGTTTCTTGAAGTACTACAAAGCTTATATGTCAAAATAACCAGAGTTTAATTGAATAATTTGGCAAGATGTTGTGTATTCTTGGAGAAAAAGAAAGATTAAGGTTTCTTGCCTATTTGTGAAAGATGTTAACACCTCAGAAAGCTGATATTTGGTAATCTAATTATTATCAAACAATCAACAATAAGGTTATTGCCTTCTTTGTGTTTGTCTCAAATTATTCCTATGTATATTCACAGCTTCATCAGGGTGAATAATAGCCAACAACTGATTCATTTTCAGTCATCTGGCATAAACAGCAAAGCATAAAACTACAGTGGCCTCAAAACATATTTCTCTTCCAAATTATAGATGAGTTATTTTACTAGATTATTTAAGAAAAAAAAAACAACCAGTGCCTTCTCAATCAATTATCATGCACACCCATTGAAACAAATTTATTGCCTAGATTGTCAGAAGCCATTTTGGTCATTGCCTCATATATGTACCTACTTTTTCACCCCCAACCTTAATTCTTGTTACTTTATAATTAGGTATGCTGCTAAATACTAATTGATGGTTGTTGCTGTGTATTAATGAAAAACCACATTTATAAACAGCAGTTATTTTTGGCAGTGCAGACACTGACTAGAGTAGAACTGTTACAGAAGTGGTTTGGTATGCATTGAGTTGATAAATGCATCACTAAGCCCATGGTTTTTGTGCTTTCACCCCTCAGTCTTGTATGGCAAAGATGATGCACATTAAATATTTTCTTTGTTGGATATTTCCCAACACAGAACATAGTAAAATGTCACTTTCTGCGCCTAGACCATCATGTTATGGTAGGTTTTCATAATACCATGGATGGGGTCTTTGTAAAAGAAAATCAAAATTTTGGTAGTCCAATAATTATCGAATTGATACATGAAAAGTTATTTTTGCATACATTTAGTATGCATAATTTACTACTTAAAATCTGTCATTCATTTTAGCACCAGCAAATTATTTGTTAATTTGTTTGCTGATGTTTAATGGCACATCAGTGGATGAAGGGATATAGTGTGCTGAGGCACACCACAGCAACAAAACCATCCTAATCTGGTCATGTCCAGCAATTAACTACAGGGCCATCATGAGTACTGTATGTACCCCTATGTAAGTTGACTGAAAACTGCATACACCTAGATCTGGCATCTCATAATGCAAAGGCAAAACACGATTTAAACAGTTAATTCAGTAGAACAAACAAGACATCAGATGGCATATTACACAGTTCAATGTCTGTATGGTTTGCATTTGTTTTCCACTTCTAAGCAAGTATTTACAGAACCTTTGAAGTATAAAAGTGTTATAAGCTTTCATTGATAATGCACATCTTACTACAAGCAGCATGGATCTAGCATCAAGTGTCAGTTTTGTAATCCTTTAAGTTGGGTATCTCTTTCAACAGCTTTGATAATGTTACTGCCAACACAAGTTAAAATCTGCTTCTAACATGCATTGTTTCTTTTTCTTTATTTTCTCTTTTGAAAGAATGTATCAAAAGTAATGGGTATGATAGAAACTCAAACTAGTGTTATCAGAGTACATTTATTGACCATTTCATAAAATAGTAAATGTTAAAGTAACAGAAACAACCCAGTGTTCAAACAGTTCTTTTAGGAATGGTGTTGTTTATTATGTCATCTAGAAAACGTTTAATATTGAGATTCCACTATCAGAAATCATCTATGAGATGTTATGTTTGTGATTGGTTCAAACAGAATCTCAGTAGTGTTTTGTAGTTTCCTGACCTGTGTGTAGACCTTGAGCATCTAGCACATTATGCAGTAACAGATCTTTTTCTTTTTGTTGACTCTGACATGATGTGACAACAGATCTGTGTTCAATTCTTGACCTTGGTCTGCTTGTACATGATGTGACAACAGATCTGTGTTCAATTCTTGACCTTGGTCTGCTTGTACATGATGTGACAACAGATCTGTGTTCAATTCTTGACCTTGGTCTGCTTGCAAATGATGTGACAATAGATCTGTGTTTAATTCTTGACCTTGGTCTGCTTGCACATCATTTGACAGATTTTTTTATAGAGACTGATATGGTAGCACATGATGTGACAGCAGATCTATGTCAATATTTGTATGTAGACCTTGGTTTGTTAGCATGCGCTGTGACAGCAAACCCTGATCTGCCTGTTCTTTATGCAACAACAGATATGTGTAGCAGCTATTGCTTGATGTAGAATCAGATCTGTGTAGGTAAGATTAGCCAGTGTATGAAGTGGCTGAAGATCATTGTGTATAGATCCTGATCATAAAGTACAGATGCATCCCTATATCTGGATAGACCCAGATTAGCTAGCATATGATGCAGTGGCAGATCTGTGTAGATCCTAATCTGCTAGTACCTTATGTAACAGATCTGTGTAGATCCTAATCTGCTAGTACCTCATGTAACAGATCTGTGTAGATCCTAATCTGCTAGTACCTCATGTAACAGATCTGTGTAGATCCTAATCTGCTAGTACCTTATGTAACAGATCTGTGTAGATCCTAATCTGCTAGTACCTCATGTAACAGATCTGTGTAGATCCTAATCTGCTAGTACCTCATGTAACAGATCTGTGTAGATCCTAATCTGCTAGTTCAGTTTGTAACAGATTTGTGTAGATCCTAATCTGCTAGTTCAGTTTGTAACAGCAAATCAATTTATTCCCCGATCTATTGGCACATGATGTGACAACAAATCTAGATCTTTGAAAACAGCAAGCACATACTATGATGGTAGAGTAGTATAAATCCTAATCTGCTAGTACCTTATGTAACAGATCTGTGTAGATCCTAATCTGCTAGTACCTCATGTAACAGATTTGTGTAGATCCTAATCTGCTAGTACTTAATGTAACAGATTTGTGTAGACCCTAATTAGAGTCTTGTATGTCAGTGTTTTTTCCTGGGTTTTTCCCAGGTTCTTCCTCAAATTATACTGACCACCATGTATAGCCTATCTTGTGCTGAAAATTGGTATTAAACCCAACAACATCAACAACAGATCTTTATTGACCCTAATCTACTAGTAAATAATGTGATAGATCTGTGAAAATGCTAATCTGCAAGAACATAATGTAATATATCTGTGTAGACCCTAATCTGCAAGTACATAATGTAACAGATCTTTGTAGATCTTAATCTGATAGTGCATACTGTTGCAGCAGATCTTTTGACCCAAATATGATATCACATGATGGGACAGCAGATCTTTGGAACCAAGTATGATAGCACATGTTGGGATAACAGATCCGTGTATTTGCTGAATACATTCATTTAGGAGCTGCTAATGGGTATATACAATTTTTTAGAAAACTGTTTAGCCAGGTAAACATGAATATATGATTGCTACATATTAGTTTCATAAAAGATGATCAAGGTGATTTGAAAATGAGGTAATGTCAGCTTGCAAGTTAACCAATTGTAGTTGTAGTAATTTGCATATGAATTAATGCTTTATTCCTCACTCATTAAAGTAATATGCAATTCTTAGCAGGTAATGCTGTATACTTGATAAAGTTATGGGCTGGCACATATCTATTGTGTAGAAATACATAGTAAGATAATATTAAGCTCAATTCATTTGAGTACTCCTGACATGTCTTGATAGACTTGCACTTACCAGTATTCAATCCTAAAATCTACCATATATACTCAAGTATAAGTTAAGGCAAACTGCAAACAACCAAAATCTGTATATCGGCCATAGCATAGTGCACATGCAGATTGAAGTCAGTATTGTTTGGTCTACTGATTACTACTAACAGACTTCACAGACCCTTATCTGCCAGTGTATTATGCAATGGCAGACCAGGATCTATGCAGTTTGCAGTTGGACTGTAGTATATACAGCATTCATTTTGAAACTAATTGTTTTACAAGCTGATTGAACATGTATATTGTACACATAATTAACAGGAAATTAATAATTTTTTGCAGTCCCTTCCAAGTGGTCTATCTCTTATATGTAAAATACCATGGTCAACAAAAGGTTTAAAAAATAGATGTTTACCCAAAGAAAGTGTTACTGCAAAGAAAATAATTTAATGTACATTTTACCTCATGATTCACATATCATAGAAAGGTGTAATTAGTACTTTTTTCATCAGGGTTATGTTGTTTGTGATCTTGAATTCATTCCATGTATACTTATTTAAATGTATATATTTTTTAAAAAGCTTTATGTTTGGGTAGCTTAGGTTTGAAATATAACTAGTTCTACTTTTTCCCATGAATGTACAGATTTGTATATCACACCATTTTCTTTAATTTTGAAAAGAGAGAGTAAGGGAGAATGAGAGGTAACAACTGAAGGAGAAAGATAATATGAAATCCTCTGTAATATTATTATATATATATTATATAATCACCTTCATTTAATTCTTTCTTTTACTTGACCCAAAAAGATGTATAGTCCATTTGATATGTATGAAACTAATGTTTTTGTGTTTAAATTTTTTGAAAATTCACTTGTTCAGGCAGATCAACAAAAGTCTCCTTGGAAATGCTGTTGGTATTAATAACTGGACCAGAAGTTTAGGATATGTTTAGGTCTTCTGATCATAGACTAAAAGGGCATATGGGTCATCCAGTGTCCATTGTCCAGTGTCCAGCCATCTGTTGGCACTAGTTCTTCATCAATACTCATCCTAAACTACTTGGAGGAGTGCCATGAAATTTTGCAAGTACCATGGTCCCATGGTCATCCCATGGTCTAGATTGTCATAATGAAACTGGTTCTGCTCGGGTAACCATTATGGCTGCGGTGGTGGCCATCTTTAAATTCTGTTATCAATAAATGGTTTTACCCAAAGGCTTCCTAGGATATCAGTTAGTATTTATGAAAATGTTTCCAACCTGACTTACAGTAGTACCAACTTAAAAATCTTGTGGGCTTTTAGTGAAAGACTTTTTATGATGTCTAGGCAGGAAATGAACTTTGTACCAATCATTGTCCACCATGGCGGCCATCATGAAACTTTTATCCTCTAAATGAAAAGTTTTGTTGACATGGCATGTCACCAAAAATCTCCTTATGATGCTTGGTTGGTTCTAAATCAAAGTATCACTGCTAGAATATGCAATATGGCCACCACATCATGAAAATCATATTAACAAGGAGTTTTCACTGAGAACCTTATTGAGAAAAGTAGATTGTCATAAATGAAAGTGGTGGCCATCCACCATCCAGTATGGCAGCCACTGAATAAACAAAAATGATCTGACATCCAATATGGCCACCTGAGTAGCCATCTTGAAAATCTTGTTATTGGTAGTGTACATCAAAGATGGGGTTTCTGTAGAAGACTCCTTATGACTTTGTTGTTCCTAACTTAAAATTGTACCAATCTGATCTTTTGTGGTGGGTGAACCGGTAGTGCATAAGACCCTTCAAGAGACCATTGATTATAAAATTTATTTTAAAAATTTTCTTCTGTGTAATATGTGTATTAACAACATTGTACCTTTTATGCAAATTAAGCTGCTTCTTCGAAGAGCTAATTCTGACAGGGTTATTAGGTTCACATTGCTTTGTGCCACTGTTAGTAGGGTAGATGATTGCATACTTCATATGCAGTGCTAATTGAAATAGGGATTATTAAAACAGTCATGAAAACAGGTTTACATATGTTGGAATGAAAGTTTTGCATTTTTGTGTACAAATCATTGTACAGGAATATGACAATTTATTAAGAAAGAGAAGAAAATATATTGTCTGAATGGAACTTTGTTTAGGATCTCTTTTGCTTTGACACAATTCAGGTCTTGTTTGTTCTGTAAAATAGGTTTGTATGCAGAGTGACATCTTTGAGATAGACCATTTCCAAGTGTAGAACAGTAAACAGTGTATACTTGTCAGATTTGTCTCTGTCAAAATTGGACTAAACTGATGTTTAAAAAAAAATCACATTTTGACAAATTACATATAGATGACAAAGAATACCATTTTTTTTTATGTATGAAAAATTCAACAAAATTTGTGTTCATACATACACATATTTGACAAGCTACTGTGTTATTTAAACTGTTCTATATTTAGTGGATTTTTTTTAAATGACTACAATAAAAATCAAATAGACATGTATTGTCAGTTTCCTTTATTTGTAAATCGAAGCTCAAAGTTTTTTGTGTCACTGGCCTTTTTTTGGCTTGATCTATTTTTACCTTATTCATGAATATTTATTTTCATAGGTAAAAGAAAGTACTATAATAGTAATATTATTGAGATGGCAGTTTTTGGGCATGCTAATGTCAAAGTGTGATGCAGTCATATTATATTTTTTTCAATAGAGTTTACTAGACATGATTTTAGTTTTTTTCCCTTCTCTTGTTTTCTTTTACGTTATAACATATTGAAAATATTGAAATATTATTGAAATATCTGTCATAGAAAATTTTATTTTTAAAAAATATCATGAAATATATTTTCAGTTTTGATACAGACAATTGTCTGATGTCATATGTTAGTTCTGCATAGATATAAATGATGTCATATGTTAGTTCTGCATAGATATAAATGTTTATCTAAGAAAAACGTGAACTAACCAGAAAGAGCTGGTAATCAGCTTCACAGATAGTGCAAAGTTTATGTTAATAATAATAATTTGGTCAACTTGCATTTTCTTTGCAGTCCTTCCACCTGATAATTAAATAGTATGGCATTCGACCAGTGCATTACATATGTACCATACATTTTTCACTCATCTACTTTATTAAAAAGTATGGCATAAAGCAGTGGCAGATATTAGTCCTATAGATTAACAAATTCCATAGACTTGCTAGTACAGTCTGGGTCTGTGCAGTGAGATTTGCCTAATTGTATGTGGTAAATGTTCAGTTGTTATAGACTTGTTGCAGTATTGTAGCTTTCAGATGTGTTGTGACATAGATTAATACAGACTTAAAGATTGCACAAATCATTTCTGACTACAAAAGGTGAAATTATTAAAATTTGTTCAGCATTTAAGTGAGATTATCAAATGTAATTATTGAAATATCCAACCTTATTTCTTGTTTTTGAAAAAATTAAAATTAGCATTCATATATAACAGTCTTCTATTTTCTTAGTCATTTATTAGGCAAACTGTTCATAAAATGGAATAAATTGTATGTGTATGTTTCATTGTCTTTTTTTTGACTGAAAAAGTGTCTGATGGTAATGGATTATAATAAAGTGTGCTTTTCCAGGCCTGAAGTTGGGTAGTTTGTAGTAATAATAATAATGAGGACAGCACATTTGGTTATAAAAGACCCAGCTACCAGATGTCCTTCAGCATACATAGAGGTTATTTTAAATAATATTCACTTACACCCACTTGTGTATACCCACATGCTCTCTTTGTCACACTGCATAAACACTAATATGACAGCACATTATGCAGGGCAAATCAGAGCCTGTGTGGTTTGCAATTGGATATGAGTTATAAATATATATGTAAGGTTAATAATCTTTCTCTGCTTTGGATGGTAGAAAGATTACGATCCTCTCCCTCCATGACTTATCTGTGGCACTTGACGCCACAAATGCACAAAATATTACTTCACCCTCTACAGCATGAGTTTGGTATTCATGATACAGCCTTACTATGGTTGAAGTCATACTTAGGTAACAGTACAGAAATTGTGTCCATAAATGGAAACCATTTCAGCCCAGTTGATCTACGTATGTTTGGTGTTCCACAAGGCTCAGTTCTTGGCTTTGTTCTCTTTAATCTGTACACTCAGCTGTTCTCATGTGTCAAAGATCGACATCCAATGTCTCACCATTTGTAAGCTGATGACATTCATATATGCAAATCTAGCTGACAACTGAAGTTGGAGCTATTATCCAAGTTGTAGAGAGGTGCATTTCCTATGAAGTCGTGGATGACATGTAACAAGCTGAATGATCATAAAACTGAAGCCATCCAAATCATTACACAAAGATTATTACATTAAGTATCTGCAATAACAACATTAAATTTGCACAGTCACTACTAAAACTGAGCATCACTATTAACAGTCACTCTCATTACACCAACTTACCATAAACAAATGCAATGCTGCATAGCGACCCAACAGCTCCATTTGCAATTTTCTTTGTCAATGCCACTAAAATGAGTGTTCCTTAGTACTTTCAAATATATTATGGTTTGTCTCAATATCTACTCAGAAATTTCAAAATGTTCAAAACATAGAGTATGAAGAACTGAGCACACTACTACTTTTCTCTGTAATCTAGCACACTACTACCCTTCTCTGTAATCTAGCACACTACTACCCTTCTCTGTAATCTAGCACACTACTACCCTTCTCTTTAATCTAGCACACTACTACCCTTCTCTGTAATCTAGCACACTACTACCCTTCTCTGTAATCTAGCACAAAATCCTTTAGTATGTTACATTTTGTTGACTGGCTCCAGTCCAATATATCAATCTGACCTCACCCATGTGTATACCCTATCCAGAAACTAAAACTTCTCTTCCGACACTTGTATTTTCTTTGTTGACACTGTTAAAATGAAATCATACTGACAGCATTCTTTTGTGTACCAAAGCCCAGCTAAATGGAATGAATTGCCCATTAATTTCAAATACAAGGATACTGTAATCTCTTTCAAGAGTGCTCATAACACCTTTTTCGACAACAAGAACAGACTAAAAGTCTTTATTAGTTTTACTTATTTATTGTTAGCATGTTCTTGTTTTGTAATTTCTTGATGTTTCCTTTTACAATCATGTTGTATGTTTTTATGTGTTGTCTAATGTTATACAGGGCTTATAGCTTCTAAAGATTAGGTGCTTTAAGTAGCATAGGGAGGGAGGCAATATAATGACAATGTTTCCTTTATGTTAAATTTGGTTGTTTGGAGACAAAGAGAATATAACATGGGGAATACTGGGTCTGTATAGCGGCAAGAAAATATTGGATCTGTCTAGCGATAATAGTAATGGAATGGGTGATGACACTGGCAACAATGTTGCAAGTGGCTGTCCTCAGTCGGGCAGAACAGTGTGGTAAAGGACATACTTGAATACAAGTTACTCTATTGACAAATAGAGCCATAGAGATAGAGACATAGGACACAAGCATAGGTTAATGAAGATCAATCTATCAAACGAAACTTTGAGTAAAATGCTTTTTTAGGCAAGATGTATATATATCTTTTCCAGGCAATGGACTGGCCCTGAAAAGGGCTGTTTAATTTTTTTCTGCTTGCTCTCCTGTCTTCTACTCCACAAGCACCTCATTTGTTTGCAGGACAATTTTCTTCTTTTCTCATCTGTATCATCTTCCTTCTCCTTTCTTTCTTCCTCTTCTCATTCTTTTCTTTTTCCAGCTTAGCATTGTATGCTTTTATTTCTCTTTCCTCCTGCTTTTCCTTTTCCACTTGTAAAAGCTTGTATTCTTCTTGTATTAAGTCTTTCTTTTGCCTTCCTCACATTGTTAATTTCAATGTTACTCTGTGGGTGCTATAAACCCCATACTGCAACTTTTCTGCATTTCCTCCACCATGCCTATGGTATCCACCACTTCTTACAACTTAATCATTATGTTGATGTGATTGCTGTCCATTTTTATTATTCAGTGTTGAATGGGACAAATACTTAATTTGGATTAAGGTCACTTTTGCCAACTTAGGACATGTGTGACCGATTAACACCCCCATTGGAAACTTGATTTTTTTTAGAGGGAATGAAAAGTGCCGCATCCCCCTCACTTTACATCCGATTTTTTAATCCCTATTTTTCTAAAAATAAATGTTGGCGACTGGATGTAATTATAATTTGACAATATTATTTGTGCTGATTATAGATGTAGCAATGATACAGTGGACTAACTTATGCTAAATTTTAAATTTATTTTAATTAGTTACTATTTAGTTGGCTTTATTTAAATATATATTTCACTCTGTGTTGGGTGACTGATGACTGGGTATTGCCATCTAAATTTGGGTCATATATCCTAAATTAATTTAAGGCATTACTTTGTGTGGCTGTGGCTGATGGCTTTGGAGTCAAGTCACCTAATAAAGATAATTTGAGGTCTTGTGCTATGTCTATGTTATGTAGATTCAAGATTTTTTAATGCACCTCATTGTGAGGCTGGCGCTGATGGCTTTTGGTTTTAAGCCACTGGGTAAAGATAATTTTGGGGTCTTACATTATATTTAGTTAATTAATTAGTCAAATTGTTGCTGTATTGTGCAGCTGGTCCTGATGGCTGTGTTTAGTATCACTTTATAGTGACTAAGTGCCAGTTTATTTGTAGTTTAATAATCCACTTTATCACAAGATGTAGAAGAGACAAAGAAGTTGTTAGGAATAGTATTCATGAGAAATTATGATAGATGTTTGTTGACTTAGATTCCTGCAGTCGTATTGCATTGCTTGATGAATCACAATCCTAATGCTTATATATTGCAGTTGAATTGTAAGATATAGAATGGTAAGTAGGTAAACAAGGAATCTGGATACATGCAGTCATATTGCATTGTCCGATGAACCATACCTTTCAACTCAAAATTGTTCCTTGAGATCCGAGATGAGGCAAGGTCTCCAGCCCATGCAGTGGGCTGTAAACCGAAGCCCCCACCCAATCTCACACCCCTTGGTTCGATCATTTGGTATGGCTAGCACCAGGCAACTGTTTCTGTCACTGTTAGAATTTACAAAGACAAGTTAGAGAATTAAATTTTCCCAGTTTTATCAATTTCTCTAATGAAAAGCAAAATTGACTCGTTGGTTATTTATAGCTCAGGATAGGAACATGGTAAACCAATTGTTTTAAAGAAAGTGAATAGTTTTTCCTTGTTTTTAGTATTTGTGTTAAAACATGTTGTAGATACTCAGGACTGGGGCGATAGGGGCAATTATAATTTTGTTCTTTATTGGAATTTATATATCTCTCCATACTGCCTGCTATCAAAGTTTTGTCAATTTTAATTCTGTTTATGATTCTTTGGTCATTTTTATTGATAGTTGGTGAGTCTTAATTGTAGGCCACACTGTGTTTTGTATGGTATGCAGTATATGACACTTGGTACATAAATCCAATTTTGTTTGCCATTTTGCAAAGATTTTATTTAGATATCATGGTGTATAACTCTGTGATGCTTTAGTAATGTGAGTATAGTTTGTGCTATTAAGTTGCATTATAGCTGCTGAGTCAGTTTTGTCGTTTCCCATTATATTAATATGGGATGGCGCCGATATGAATTCTATAATTTGGTCTTGATTTAGCATACATTTTAAAAGCAATCTTGTTTCTTTTCAGAAATTTTCCCTTTCAGCTGTATTTCCAGGGAGTATAAAATGCTAAGCGAATTGCTTATTATTAGAGCGAATGACTGACTAACTCACTGAGAATGATTCATGTCGCCTATGCTAACTAAGAGCTTTTGAACTCGTTAATGCTCAATTGTTGAGCTTTTTAATTGGTTGTTGTTTCAGGAATGATGAGGCAAAACACCACTTTTAGGCATGATAGTCATTTGTGTGAATGCTGTTTTAGTGTCTTGCTCGAAATTTTGAAACATTTGTTTTTCTAAAACTCTGTGCTGCTTTGTTTTTTCCCTAGGAATCTCAGATGGGATCCATTATCTGTTATAATTAAGTTTTTATTTGTTTCCTTGTGCAACTGGCCTTGATGGTCCTGGGCTTACCTCCTTATATTTGCTAGTTATTTTGGGGTCTTACAGGGTGCACTATTTATTATGGATCTGATGGTCCTATGGTGTGTTCCAGCCTGTGAGTGTTTGGGACCATATGACTACATAGATCAGATTTATTTGTTTGCTTACTTGTGCAGCTGGGCCTGATGGTTATTGCACTTTTGACCACCTTATATTGGTTATTTGTGGCCTTGTTTGTTCGTCAAATCTAGTTTTGTTCATTTGAAAGTCTTGGTGTTTTGACCACCTTATACTGCTAAACACTATGCACTTAATTTGCTAATTTACATTGAAATGGATGCTATCTTTTGGTTGAATGTTGTTAAGAACGGAGAGAGAGAGAGAGAGAGAGAGAGAGAGAGAGAGAGAGAGAGAGAGAGAGAGAGAGAGAGAGAGAGAGAGAGAGAGATATGATTGATTGATTTTATTGTAGGTGTTGGAAGTCGTTGCTATGACTGCTTGTGGAGGTATTAAGTAATTTAATTTGATGGGATTGGGTCAGAGGGTAGCGGGCGGCATTGCCAAATAATCGGGTCCCAAGCGACATTTCCAAGACGTCCGCCTCCCATGACGCTCCATTATCTATTGTCGACTTTTTAGAGAGTTTTTGGGGAGTTTTAGTTGGGCTGTTGAACAGAGCGGACGTGTTTTCTGAGCTCCCGGATTTTAAGGATAATATTGGATGATTCACTTCATATAATGGATACTAGACTTAGAAAAGGCTAAGGTAAAGTAAAATTTACTTAAATCACGAATATAAATATTACTATCAGTATCATTAAAATTTTACTGTCGTTATTATCTTAGATACAATGTAAATATATAATGAATCTAACTAAAACTGTTTTGTAACTATTACCTTAAATAACTCTCTACTATGACTAACAATATAAAATATACCCTTTTTAATAATTATAATGCAAATTAACTAAACCACCACCACCCCCAAATCCAAACAAAACTTATCAGTTACAACAATTCCTTTGTCTATAAGTAAATAAATACGTGCGGTACATTTATCTTGGACAATATTATAAAACCACACCAATATCCCTAATCATTATCTTAATACTGCTCAATAATATAAACTCTCCACAAAAAAATGATCCCTAAAACTTTAAATAGAAAAAAAATTAAACATTAATTTTCGCCCGCCAGACAAAATTCTCCCTTTCCCGTGCCGGGTAAAATATTGAACCAGCTTACAAATTAAGTAATATAATATAAATAAGCCTTAAATCTCAGATTGCATTTGATTGGCCGAAATTTCGGCGCGCTTTCCCCATACAGAAAATTCAATATCGGGCCAAAGTAGGATTGAAAATTAAATCTACAACAACTAATCAAATATGGCATTCTAATGACGTAAGCAGGAAATTCAGCATTAGCCCAACGATCCCCACTTTATCACAAATTCAATAATTCTGAGAATTATGCCCACTTAATAAACTTATTATAAAATATAAAACTAAAAAGAATAATTTAGATCCATTGTAATAAGAACCCTAGCAATTATTACTCCTTACCTTTAGTCAATTTAGCCTTAGTTATAAGCATAAATAATTAAATCATAATAAGAACTATTTATAACATACATATACTGTATATTTTAATTTTCCTTATAATAACTATATATACTCTAATTAGTATTGATAACCATCTATAATACTACAACTAAGCACATAATAAGAATTAAATACCATAAAACATAATTTTATTATAAAACCTAAATAGAAATTAAAATTGAACTAGAATAGGATTGAAAATTCGGCTTTTATCATCCAATCAAAACCGACGAGACAACAACCTTATAATTTTGAATCATCCAGTATTACTAAATCAAAAATGCAAGAATAAAGAGGAAAGGATTCAGGACCTCATAGGAGGGAGGAGGGGAACCAACATCAAAAGAGATGCCTACAACAAACCATCAACAAGAAGAAATCATCAGTATCAAATAAAGGGATTCAATAAGCCTGTATCGGAACCCTAATAACCCATCCCGCATACATATACATAACTGCAAGCACCATACCTAGTCCATACCATAAAACAAGCGCTAGGACTCGTACTAGCACAAGCCTGGGTGGATATTGACTCCTATAAGCACTATATATAGGATAAGATTTCCCACCATGACAAAGACAAAAAGGTCAAGGCCGATAGGGGAAAATCAGGAACCTCCCACCTGATAGCCCTAACTCCCAGGAGTAAAGTAGGCCGATTAGCCGGACGCTCACAAAGACCGAAAAGTAACCTGGTAAAGGCTACAATCACAAAAGTAAACGGAACGGACAAACAATTAGCGATGGACAGTTAGGGCCGCGCGGCCAACTGTTCGAAAATAAGTCTACAACCTATGTCTTCACTTTGGCCTGGAAGACCCAACATTAAAACGAGATCCTTTGGAAAGGCGGTCAAAATTAAAAACCAAACATTGTCAAAGCGGTGATAAATGTAAAAATTAGGTGACATACACCTAGGGATTAATTTATTTTTTAGAACCATACAAGTACGCAAAATTCATCCTCATCAAAATATATTCAAAATTTACAACTCAGAAACATTTGGATAATTGAATAGGTGGCTAACACATCATTGGTATAGGGACACCCGTAGGAAAAACTGGTTAAATTTGACACAATACACATAACTAAGATAAAGATAGGTGGACTTAGACATTAGGGACTTTGGTAGGCAGGAGTTGAGGCGGAAAGCCGGTACGCTCTGTTACAATAAGCTTCATAAGGTCTTTTTTTTGGTCTCTGACCTCTATGGGTCAGGCAAAAGGCCTAGCACCAAGGCCAAGTGCCCTCTTAAAGGGACTGCAGTCCATGCCCGGGACTGTAAGCAGTCGTATCAGCCTCACGGCAGCAAGCGACTTAAAATGTTTATCAGATCTAGAGAGTTTTGTTTCTACATACTGTTTTTAGTGAAATAACGATTTAATTTTTTGTACACTTACAGAAATTTTTGGATTTTGTAATTGATTTTTCGGATGGGATAGGATCAGTGGATAACGGATATCCTTGCCAAATAATCGGGTCCCAATCGACATATCAAGGATGGCCTTCCCCAGGCCGCTCCATCATTTAGTAGTAAGGAATTATTTAAGTTTAGTTTTTGGTTAGAATGATTGTTTTTTTTTTTGTTTTATTTTTGTTGGCGGATTATACGTTTTATTTTTTTTAATAGAGGTTGTATTCGAGATATTTTTGTGGTGGTTGAGCTGCATTTAAGTTAATTATTTTATGTTTGTGTTAATTATTTTATTAAAGGATGGGAGTCTTGTCTGGGAAAACCGCGTAACCCTGCTGGATAATCAGGTCCCAGACGAATTATCAGAGGCGTCCGATCTCCCCAATGCTCCAACCTGTAGTAGTTAATATTGGATGTTTAGGATTATATATAGGTTCTGTTTCGGTTGTTCCGGAAATTGCTTGTGCTGCTGTTGGTTATTATTTTGATAGTGCCCTGCCAGTTTTTAGTTGATTGCTATTAGATTTTATCCTCAAATTCCGTTTCATGCATACAATTAATGATGTTTTGGTATGTTGTTAAGTTTGTGTTGTTTCATTCTAGGAATTCGGGGTATGTTTTGGGGGATCCAATTTCTCTTAAGCTAATTGATTTTGAGAGCATTCATTAAATATATCACCAAGGTATTCGATGGTGCGGTATTGGTAGCAGTTAATGTTTGAGGGTTTTAGTCCTAAATACTTACTAAAGCTGCCATCAAACTTTATTTTGCCAGTTAGAATTCTATTATTGTTTGTTTGGAGCTGTTGACGTTAGATGGTTTGATGGACCTTTCTATTTTTCTAAGGGTGGAGTATAATTTTTGCCCATTATTTGATGTACTCTTGACACTTTTTGTTGATAAAGTTTCTAGTAAATATTACGGCTTCTGTTATAATATATTTTAGCGGTTCAGTGGTTAAGTCATTTAGTTTGTTTTTAGCGATTTTGTTGGTCAATGTCTTGCTAGCTATTCCTATATGCAACGGTGTCCACATTTATTCAATGGTTTGGTTTCTAGTGGATAGTTCTTTAAGGGGTTAGTATGTCTTGGCAAAAACTGTCTACCTAGATATAGTATTGTGATTTTATAAATTTTGTTAAACTAAGGGAGTCGCTAATAATTACTGTTTTTGTTATGTTATTAATGACTTAATTAATGCCCAGAATTCAGTCGTGTGCGTGGAGCAGTGGTCTAGTAGCATTGATCCCATTTGAATGTTAAATTCTGGGATTACAACTGCTGCTGCTGTTCTGAGTGGCTTTTGATCCATCAGTATATTTTTCCGACAATAGTTGTCTAGTATGTCTATTGCAATTATGGTTTTTAGTTTGTACTCCTGTTCCACTTTGTTACATTATTATATGGCTTTGGCGTTAATCCTTGGTTTGAGTGTTGTCCATGGGGCTTGATCAGTGGTGATTGTGTATCCCTCCTGTTGGTCCAAAAATATTAACTTTTTTCCTCTGTTCTAGAATTTTTTACCTGGTATGATGGGTACAAGTTTGCGACTAAAATGTATGTTACATTTGCTAATTGCAATTTGTGTGATGGGGTCCCGAGTGGCCGAGTGGTCTAAAGCGCTGTCAGTTACGGATCACTGCCATCTCACCTCTGTCTGCGTGTGTTTGAGTCTAGGATTCGGCGAATGTGGATATGTGAGAAAGCTTGCCAGTAGCTTCTCGTGGGTCGGTGGTTCTTTCCGGTGATTATCCGGTTTCTTCCTCCACCATTAATACTGGCCGCCATGAATAGCCTATCGTGTGCTGAAAAATGGCGTTAAACCCAACAACAACAATTTGTGTGATACGTATTTGGTTGGGATGTAAGCCTGATTAAGTATCTGAGTAGCATTTCAAGTCTTCTCAGCTAAAGTGGGAGTTTTTTAGGGAGTACTTGTAGTTCGTTTAGTGAGGTTGAAGGTAGTTTGGCACTGCAGACAGTAAGTGCATTCTTTGAATAGCATCTAGTTTACTCTGGTAATTTGATTTGCTGAGTTATCTACTTGACAACCATAATCGGAAGGTTTTTGTATATAATATAGCCAATTTGATCTTTACCAGGGGATGTTTCTTTTATTTGACACTAGGGCTATTTCCCACTCATATAGCGTTATTTCAGATGAATCTTTTAGTACCTAGGTCTGATGTTGATGTTAAATTTGTATTTTTTCCCGATCTTGAAGAAATTTTTAGGTGTAGTTAGTATTACTGCTCATATCCGAAAAGTGACGGGAGAGCGTATTAGCTTTATTTTCGTTGTTGGTACCTCTTGTTTTGTGTGTTAGATGTACTGTTTTGCCTCTAATTGATTTTATTTTATCCCAGAATTTTATATTTAATTTAGAGCAGAAATGTTGCCAAGATTTTTCTTTTGGATGCTTTATTGTTTGCTTTAGGATTTTTATAGCTTTTTATTTTCTATACAATCTTCGGAATCTAAAGCGCATTTTGTGCGTTTGTTTTTGTTTTGGGCTGTTTTTGATCATTCCACCAAGGAACTGATTGTTTTGTTTTCGATTTTCTCGTTTTTGAAATGCTATATTTAGCTTTTTCATATGGTGTTTATAATGTTATTTTGGAAGTTGTTTATATCCTCGTTTTCTAAATTGTTGACGTCTTATTGCAGTTAATATGGTTCTAAATTTATCCCAATTAGCTTTGTCCTATCTCCATCTAGGAGGGGTTTCAATTGGGTTGTGACGAACTGCTAATTATATGGAGGTGATTATGTTGAAGTGGTCACTACTTAAGGTGCTTTCTTGATCCACCCAACAGTTTGCGCTAATTTGGGGGTGGTTATGGTTAAGACTTTGGCAGTGAGGTTACCATTCTCGGGATCTGGTCTAGTTTTTGATCCATCATAGAGGATGACCAGGTTGGCTTCAGCAGTCCATGCTTCTATCATCCTGCCTCAATTATCCCTTCTACATCCTCTAAACAGTTCTTTGTGGGCGTTAAAGTCCCCCACAGATGATTATGTAATCTGTTTGTTGCTGGGAGATATGACGGTATGTGTCAATGTTTTTGTGTTGTTAGTATTGCCACCTTGATCATAGATGTTTAACACCTGTGTGTTGGTTGATCCGATGCTGACAAGGGTACTCTGCATTTCTATTATATCATTAGTTCCTACAGCTAATGAAACTATTGATGCTGACAAGGGTACTCTGCATTTCTATTATATCATTAGTTCTTACAGCTAATGAAACTATTAATGTTTCTGCGTAGGGTATGGTGTCAAGGAGGAAGGTTGCCAGCTCTACTCCTTTTCTCCCATTAGAGCGGTATGTAAACATGCCTGGGGAATACTCTGAAATGTTTGGATTATATTTATGGTTTTATGTTAGGCGTGTTTCTTGGAGGCAAATTATATTTAGTTTTGGTGCTGCATTGCTAATTTTGATTTCCAATTCTGGGAGGTTATTAATTATTAACTGCAGTTCCATTGCCAGATTGTTAAGTCTTTTATAGTTGTACTAGTCATTTTCAGTGTGGTTGTTAATCCATTTTATTGAGTCGTGTAGTTGATCCTGCCTAAGGCGTGTCGTGTATTTCGTTATTATCTGTTGTAGCAATTGTATAATATTATAAATTGCTGATGGTATCGTGATGTTAGTTGCAACTATTTCTGATATTTCCTGCAACATTTTGGTTGTCATGTACGTGGTTAGTAATTTGTACATCTGTTGAATGACTAGATCCTGGTTGAATTTCCGTTTGCGTGGTTTTAGTTAAGGGTTTTGATTTATTCTTTTTGTGTTATCTTCCCTTGTCTCTGCTTCCTTATTATGGTTTGGAGTTCTTGGTTTTTGTGGTTTCTGATTGTTCTGATTTTTGGTGGCATTTATTTTCTTTATAGCCGCTGCATATGTTAGGAATTTATTATTCGTGAGGTTGATAATTTCATTGTCTTTAATGGAGCAGATGCACTAAGGTGGTGATTTTGAATCTAGTTAGGACATTTTTTTTTCATTACACTTCCCTTTGGTGTTCTCCACAGTGTGAGCACTTAGACTTAAAGCGGCATTTGAGGGCATAGTGTCCCCAATGTTGGCATTTGGCACAGATCTTGATTAGTTGATAAATGGTTCCAATTGATAAGCACCATATGGGCTTAACCTAACCAATAATAGAACTGGTTTCATGTGGAGTTCATCTTGTAATTTCTGAGCGCCGCGAGGAGAAATTGGTTTTCACGTGGTAGATTGAATTTTCCTTGGCTTTTTGTCCTTTGGTATATAATATATCCATCACCCGTCTTAGGTCTTCTGCATGGTTTAATGCAGCGATTTTGTCAGCCATCATATATCCAATTCATATTTTCTAGGCTTAGTCAAATAAATAGTTGACCACATCTGCACTTTGTTTGGGTGGCGTTCTTCAGTATCGTATTTTGCAAGGGTTGGAAGTTTAAAAAAAAATTTCCCCGGGTTTCCTCGCAGGTTATACTGGCTATTTAAAAAGGCCCTTGTTTATCTTAGACATTGTTCAAAGAACCTTTAGTTCCCTTTATTTTGGTGTATGCTTGATGGGTGTAATATGGGTTATAGAGTATACAGATTGGGCACCTTTCAAAAAAGTGCTAGCTTCACATTGCCATTTCACTTCCCGAACTTCATAGGTAAATTGTAAAATAAGATCCGATAACGTCTGTTTTTATACTTTGCATTTATTTGGCAATTCATTCAGTGCATTTTCAGAAGATGGTATTGTCTGATCTGGCAAAATTCATTTTCCCTATTTTAATAGCTGCTAAGGATAGTGTACTTTAGACAATATTATGCTGATATTTGGAGCAGAAGGGAGCAGTCATTTTAGTTAGCAATGTGCTAAGATTATTCACAATTTCTTTAAGTACAATATCTAAAGAAATACCAGCTACATTTCATCAAAGTAGCATAGAGGTATGCCAGCATTCTCTCCACCGTGCAAGTTTTAAATGCAAATAACTTCACTTGACATCACTCTCTCAAAAGTACCTAACTGGTGATTGACCCCTTAGCTGTGAGCCGAGTTTTCCGTTTTTGTTGTTGATTGGTTGTACATGTTCTGGAATATATGGATAAATAAGCAAAGCTTCAGGCTTTTTATTTCTTTGTCGCCTTCTCTTAGAATTTTTGGAAGTGACTCCAGTGGCTGCTTTTGTTGTTTCTGATTTAATTTGTGGTGGTCTGATCGCTTTCTTTATAGCCATGAATGCGACTGATGCTGTTGTAGCTATTTCAGTTGGTGGTGATATTGTCACTAAGCTGGTGTTCTGTTTTTCTTGTAATTTTGTCTGTGCCATATAAATGATTTGGTTTACCTGCATCGATTATGTGGATATTAATATTGGAGTAGGTACGGTTTTGTCTAGTGATGGATCTGAGGAATTACTGGTAATATTTTCCTTGTTGATTTTTTTTAGCTTAATTTATATTCTCCATAATTTTCTGTTGCATCTGAGTAGCCTCCATTGCCTATACCACTTGAGTTTCCTCTGGTTTTATCGTTGAGTCTCTGAAGTGCCGCGACGTGAGTAGTGTTCGCTGAGGCAGTAGTTGTTGGCAAGTCAAAGTAGGCCTCATTATTCCCATTGTAGTGGAAATCTCTTGATGTTGCTATCGATCTTGTGGAGGTTCTGATGGTGTCCGTTTCATTAGTAGATGAAATATGCGAATCTCCTATTCGCTTCCTTTGTGGGGTGTTAGTTGGTCGTCTCTAGGGGCCATCTCTCCAGTTATTGATAAAGGAACCTTCGCAAATTAGCACGCGTTTCGTCATTCTCGCTTGAGCTCGAAGGCTCCATCCTGAAGTGATATTCAGTCCTAACAATTGCATCGCATTCAATGCTTGTTCCGGAATACTTACATCCATAGTTAACCACGCGTCATGCTTGTTGTGCACCTCTGTGCGCTCTTAATTGATACTCAAAGAAACTAACAATTTTGTTAGTTAATTTGAATTATAGATGTGTGTGCCCATTCGGGTATGTACCACTGGTTTATAACCGCACAGTGACCTGTTGTATATCCGGGGGGAGAGGGGGAGAAAGGAATAAGAGCCTTATCCCAGAGACATTTATGCCCTCAAAGAGGGTTGAGATATTTGCTTTATATTTCTTAGGTCTTAGGACAAAAAAGTCCTAAACGACCTATGAATTCAGGTTTTAACCTCATCAGCACATTCCTTAATATAAGAGGAGACTCGATGGCAGGTATTATCGGACTATGTTTCTTCATCCATATTACGGGTCTCCACTCCATTATTGCAGCGTTTTATACCATTCACCCACATATCACTCGGACACGGCACAAGCTAGGGGCTATTGCATGAGTGGGAATAGACCCAACACGCACTCAAAAGTAAAATAAATTTTTGATATGTAATAACAGCAGTCACAGGTGTCAACCAATGCAGTTTGTGACGCCAGTCGCGATTGGTCAGCGACAATGACATCTTAGCGGGACACTCGGCTTCTAGACAAATGAAAATCGTTCCACATTTCATCTAAGTACGGGCGTCCGGGCCAGACAAAGGTAAAAAAGGGCTCCGCAATTGACGCGAAGCGAAGCAATGGATGTCGTGCAAGCCTCAAAACGACAGTTCGTACTTATTTCAAATTCAGCCCAGTTGTACTAATGGACAAAATAATACCAACATCATGGAAGCCACCTCTGCAATTAACCAGAGACAGTTTGTAGACTTGAAAAAGGCTTTAGGACGGCAGTCCAAAAGAGCGACGGTCGTCTGCCTCTGCAACTATTTCCGTTGCGTTGCGTGGTTCTTAACGTTGCTGATTCGGGAATGCCTCTAACCCGTCTAGTACAGCCATTGTGTTAGCGGTTTCAATAAGGTAGTCTAGTTAGTGATTATGGAAGGCTTTGTTGTAGTTCTGATCGAGTATCCGACCCCAAATGTGCAATGTTGATATCGGGGTCTCCTGGCAGCAAGATGTTTCCAGCCAATGTACTCTTGAGCACACAAATATGTTTGCCTTTTTTTCATCGTCTATTATAGCTGTAAGTCCCATTTTCTCCAGCTTATTTGTGTCCCTTGTTCTCCGCTAGTATCCTTGTGTACTTCACCCACATCTTCTACTAAAGCCTGTTCTTTGAGAGTTCGCCATCTACATCTGGCAAAATGCTAATATCAGTTTTTATTTACACGCTCCTGAAGGTTTTCCGGCGATGTTCTTTATCTAGTAACTCTGCCGAGGTATGTAGTTCTTTATATGCTCCATCTGGCATTGGCTAGAACCCGTACATTTCTGTTAGCTGTTTGGCAAATTCAATGAGGTTATTGAAAGAATACATATGGTGGAGTTTATGATCATGTTGAGTGATAATGTGCTGTGTAAATAGCCATTGCTAAGGGCTGAGTTTGTTAGTCCTTAATGAAATGTATCCCATGCATGTTACATAAAGTTCTTGACTTTTTACAGCTGGTTAATGTTTCCTCTAGTCCGATATTTTCATAGCGTTGCACAAGTTCTTTCTTTTTGTATCCCCTTCCTCAGTATCACCTATCTAGTCTTCCACTTCCACTTCATTATCTGAGTTGTATTCATCTGTGCTCTGATTCTCTTCCGAGCTTTGTTGTAGCCGTGTTAACGTCTGAGTTTCTGCGGTGGCTTCCGAAGTGATATGATCCGTTTGATTTTCTAAGTCTTTAATAATATGCTGCCGAGAAATGGTCTGGGTAACTGTTGTAGTACTAAATATTTGGGAAACCTGTATATGGTGTAGGTGTCCCGGTATATTGTCTGAATCACTAGCCGGTGTATAGGAGTGGATAGTTGCCTTGGTTTTATCAGGTTTCCTTCTCCCAGTACGTTTCCTATTTCTATTCGTTTTAGCGATACCATAGTCGCCTATTCCCTCGATATTCAGGTCCTCTTCCTCATTGTTAGTGTCCCAGGTCAATGAAAGAGTTGTTCTCTTTGTTCCAGTTCGCAGACTCTAATTAGAAGCTTGCCTTTAAAAGAATGCTTTAATTGCTCTTACGGCAGATGTAGGAATGACTACGTACAACGCGGAGGATTTGTGCACCTGTTGTTAGCACCCATACTACAAGCCACATTGACACCACTGAATACAGGACTAGTGAAAGCTACTGATTCACAAATGACTCAAATATACAAAGGATCCAGAAGATAAAAGGGGTTTCTGTAGTCAAAAGATCTCCTATATGACATGTGGTAGCTTATGGAAGGACGAAAACTAGCTTTAATGCCTTACAAACGATGGATAAAACTCCATAGTTAGCAAGAACAACAGACTCTGCATTTTCCTTGTAATCCTCGTTTGACCGAGATGTCCAATTTACAAGAATTGTATTCGTTGAAGGATCGCATTGAATTGTCAGAAACAGAAAAATCGCAACGACTTTCACAAGACGAAACAGCTTCATTGACTCTGAAGATTTTAAGACACTGATGAAAAGACCACCACCACCACCACCACATCTAGTGACCAAGACAAAAAAAGGAGAAAAGTTTTGTTTAACTTCATCTGAAAAAAATAAGAAAGTTACAACAACACCAACATCCAGAATTGGTTGGAAAAATGTGATGGCAACCCCTTCTTCCTCAGAAGAGAAAAGGAAGGTGAAGACAGAAGTTAAACAAAACTAATAATGCCTGTTCAGACATCCTCTTCGATACGTATTATTTTTCAGACACGCAAATCATTACAATCCCCAAAATACCACACGACAATAAAAAGTAGCATCCGTCAAAACTGGTCCTGATAGAGAATGTGTTAGCCAGCATTTATCTACGGTCCAACTCATTCTGCAGAGGAGTTTACCTCAGTTGCAACGATGGTTACAAGAACAAGCCACGTACACCTTATACAAACCTATTTGACGCAAATTTTCCAGAAATCTCACACGAGTGGAGGGCATCGATCACCGATGGCAAGACGTTTTAGCCGATGTCTCATTTCGCCATCTACAAACTTGGACACAAATATGTTTTGTGTCATTAATGTCTTTTCCAACTTTTCCTGGTCGTGCCATTGCCTTCCAAAGCGAGCAGTGAGTTAGTACGAGCCCTAAACATGGTGTTAAAATAAATTGGTCGTCACCATCTTCGATGGCAAACCGACAAAGACATTGAATTTCTGAACTAAGCTTTCCAAAATGAATTAAAAAAATGAGACATACATTTTTTTACCACCGAGAATCCAGAAACCAGAACCACCATCGTGGATCATTTTCAACAGAGTTTGAAAGAAAGCATGTAGAAATATTTTACGCATCAACACACTCTCAAGTACATCGACGTCGTACTGTTCGTGGTCCAAGCGTACAACCATCTTACCATTCGAGCATCGGATGTGCTCACCAAATTGACTCCCGACAACGACGTGACCGTCTTTGAGCGCCTGTTTGGTACGTCTCCGACTGTTACTGTCCCTAAGAAAGGTGGAGTGTTGAAGGAGACTGGGTGCACATTAGCAAAACCAAGCGCACGTTTGACAAAGGTTATTTACCCAACTGGACCACCGAATTGTTTCGTGTCACTGAACGTGAGTCTTGCAACCAATGTCAGCTACCCACCCAACAGTCACAATAACTACAATCGTCTTTTAGACACCCTCAGATTGCAGAATTTTAAGAAATTACGAATGTATCAATTTTACTCAATATTACCCAGTGACAGTTCCATGATTGAGTTTTCCAAAAATATTTTGTGCTGTTTCACTGCCAAATTACCTTAGACCATCCAATTCTATCAAGACGCTCATTGGGAAGTGGCTTTGGTGGAAATGATTCACCCTTACGCAAGTCCCAAATGTCTGTGGAAATCAAACGAAGTTTTGGGTAGAACTCCTAAACGATCAAGTGCAACAACAGTTGATGCCAATGATCCTGGCTTTTACCAATCCAAAAGTCTATCACTAGCCAGTTCTGCCTTAAGTAATTTTCACATGAGAATTATGGCAGGCTATTATTTTAGCAGTCAATATTTAGTGGAAAAGATTGGTGCTATTTTCAACGATCCATTTGACAAAGTCCTGGACAAAACCATACGAAAGGTGACGATCGAGTACTAAAAAAATAGCTTGTCGTTTACTGATGAGATATTCGAATGTCAAAACATTTTATATCACTTTTTATCTTGCTCTGTGATATTGAGTGGAGACCACAGATTGTGCCCCAATTCCAGAGACATCGACAACAAAGATGGATTTTACAAGCATTTTCGTTATCCTTTGAAACTGTACGAATGACTGAAATGGATCTTTGTGTACTCCGATCTAGTGGAGTACAAAATGGTGGGATACATATCCGTTTCGTTACTGCGAGTCATTCATTTCAAAGTCGATTCTGTCAAGACCAATGACGTGGAAGGTGGAAACACTTATCAAGTTCACTGCGAATTTGTACATTCACTAACTGCCCGTCAGTAAGTCGTATTTCGACACTGTCAACATTGCTATAAAAGGAGCTCTAGTACAAAATATTTCATTCTCCAAAGGATAAGTTACGCTGAACTCCATTTTCGAAAACGATTCTCTAACGACTTTTAAGTCATGTATCCAGTGTAACGAGGAATTACTCGACAGCAAGGACATGGTTTAGGAGATATGCTGAAATCGTTTTTTCGTTAGGCGGCACCTGTCGTAAAACCGATGGTGACATTAGGATTGCTCACCTTGAAAGATGCAGCATTTGAAGCAGGGCAAATTTTTTTCTCCAAAATGTCATTATCGACAAACAAAATACTAAAAAAGCCTTCTTGATAGCAGATAAAACTGTCTTGCTTCAAACTGGCAAAGACGTTTCGGGTCGACGAGAAAAACCTATAAAAGCCATGGACAAGTCAGGCATTCCTGCTTCCTTGACCCCACAGCAAGGACAAGGCTGAAAAAGACGACAAGGAAGAGTGTCCAGAGGCCGTTACACATCCAAAGCTAGAAAGACTAAGAGAAGAAGAACC
This sequence comes from Potamilus streckersoni, assembly GCA_016746295.1. Classification (NCBI taxonomy): domain Eukaryota; kingdom Metazoa; phylum Mollusca; class Bivalvia; order Unionida; family Unionidae; genus Potamilus; species Potamilus streckersoni. The sequence continues at coordinate 96,203 of JAEAOA010000041.1, forward strand.
GACACAGAATTAGACGACTATGATTATTACATCACAGAGAGAGAAAAAAATATATACGGAGAGTCTTGCTAATATTTCAAGTCAGAACTTGATCTGTTTGCCATGCCGCCCACATTGATGACGATGCAACAATCTCATTGGGACGGGAACGATGAGGTATCTCAGGTAAACCATTTCGTGCATTTCTTGTTCAGTGAAGTGGATTTTTGCTTGAATAACAATCTGTTCAGTAGAGGCATGGATATTTACCCTTACGGAGCGTAACTGAAAAATCTCTTGACGTACGGAAAAGAAGCTAATAACACCTAAAAGGATGCTTACGTTGTATGGAACCCTGACACAGCAGGCACATTCAAAGACATCGATTTGATTAAAGATAAAGAACCAAATCACAATGTGGGATTCAACTAACCAAAATCAAGGATGGGAAGAGTATAGAACTGATGGGATGTTTTCATTTGGATATGTGGTTGCAGGAAACGTATTTGCTGAACAGAGTGGATGTCCAACTGAGCCTGAATCTTAGCAATACCGCTTTCTGTTTGGTGGATGATGATGCCAATTACCAAACCGTCATCAAGGAATCCAGACTCTACTTGCTACGCGTGGAAGTGTTACCTAAAGAGTGAAACGGCATCAGTCACACTTTGAGAAGAACGACCACCAGGTTTCCGATACGACGCGTTGAAGTAAAAACTTTAACAATTGCCGCTGAACTCCGATCTAAGATCGAAGATTATCAGTTCCAAAGACAGTTGCCTAAACTTTAAATCATTGACATCGTTAGCAATACAGCCCTCAGCGGATTCCCCATTCAGAATCCTTTCCAGTTTGATCATTACTCTGTATTCATGATCGAAGTCGACATGACAAGGCCTTGTGTACCAGACCCTTGGAACCTGATTTTGACAAAACGAATTACTTGAGGTCGTTCTTGTCCCTGTACGAATTTACCGGAAAGCTAGGCATTTCGTCTGAAGGTTATACACGATGTTACGCTTTGTGGGCTTTGATTTCACTCCAGACCAAGGCAGCAACGAGGGATATTTCCACCTATAAAATCTGGTAATCTTCCTGTGGAACTTCATTTTGCTAACGCTTTACCTGAGACGGTGAACACCATTTTCTATGCCGATTTCGACAATATTATAGAAATCAACAGTTCGAGAGAAGTCATTCTTGACTATTAGAAGAGATTGAAGACACTTACTCTTCTTTGAATGGTGGAAATCTTTGAAAATGGAATGATTGGATAAATGAGGAAGTAGAACCAGTCACCAGAAAGACAACGAGTAAGAGGACATATTCATGTCCAGATGGCCAGAGCAAGAAGAAGATTTGGTATCCTGTTTTCTAAACATCTGTGGGAAAAAATTACAGCGCTGACTAAGAAAGATTGCTTTGGATGTCAAAAAGATTACCCCAGTCAAAATCAACAGAATAATTGTATCATAATGAGTAAAGAAGAAACATTGGACGAGTACCTGAAGTACCGTTAGGGTCTTATCTCGGAAGAAGCAGTGTAGCATCAGTGGTATAAAGACTTGCGTGTTCATTCTTTCCCTCTGTTGACTGCTCTAGAGATCGATCCTCTCGAATCTCTCTTGACCCAGAGTACGGAGATGAAGCGAAGAGACAATTACTTGACAGTAATTTTCAAGTCAGTTTCAATTCAGTATTAAATTGATGACTTATCATTACCTGTGAAGGAATGAAAAAACCAAAATAAAAGGAATATCTGGGAACTTTATTATTATCTTTTGGAAAACAGTTTGTACTCGGGTTCTTGGAAGACTCTCATGTGCGTTAAAGATGAACTTCATCTCAAAGCTTAAATTTAAAGACCATTAAGCTTATGTCATCAACACTGACGACAGTCATCTCGCAAGTACCCACTGGGCAGCCGTCTACTTACCCCAGTTTTACTAACTACACCAAGTCAAGAAGTTGTAATTCAACATGGGGCCAGCTCTAAAGTTGTGACTGCTCAGGCAAAACTGGTCCACGTTACGGTAAAACAACAACTCAAACTACGGGAAACATTTGCGAGCATATAAGCCCATGCTTCTGTAAGGCAAAAAGTTAACCGTGAGGACGAGGAAGAAATAGGAGCAGAGATAGAGGAGGAAGAGGAAAATGACCACCACAGAAAAAAGTTCAAGGATATGGGGCTGGGACTAGCCCTTGATGACGTGAAATAGGCTGGCCATTTTATCAACGCTGTGAAGTGTCTTGCCTGGAGATCTCTAGACTCGTACCAACCTAGACCAGCACAGTGGCATTATGGGGTCACGATTCACTTATCAGTTCTACCATCATTCCTACAAAATAAGTTTTCCCACTCTTTCAACTCGTTGAAGCTACCGACTACCTGTCTGTAACGCACATATACGAAGATTTCTTTGATCCAACCAGACAAGACTCACGAAGTGCGGAAAAGTGTAAAGAGGTAAATGACCGCTGCGGAAATGGCATATAATCTGCCATAACTGAAACATTCCTTTTGAAGGATCCAAAGTGCCCCATTATTGTAGGGATTCCATTTTTGCTTGGAATCCCAATTTGACCAGACCATGATTCTGACTTGATCTTTTATCCAAGGTCCGAAATTCAAACTGTATACTTAATATTGACCAAGCTCTTTCTATGTCGCTCAGACATACTAGTAATATTTTTTTAAAAGGTTTTTAATTATGTGCACTATGTACTTTATATTTTTGATTGTTTGATAATAGTAAAAAATTTATTTACTATTTCGGCGTGTCTCTAATTAAAATTGTAGCTTACACAATATTAGTAATAGGGATACCCAATAATTATACTGCTGGGTTTAATTTGACTTGAGTAGGCCTTGGCATTTCAGGAACACTTCCGTCGGCGTTTGGCGCTCCCTCCGAGTCCCTCTGCCACCTTCATTTCGGATATTAAAACGAGTGTGTAGACCGAATCCCACTCGTCAGTCACCAGGTGCCCTGATGTGACGTCATTATAGTCGTGACCAATTACGACAACCGTCTCATTATGCTTTGGTTGACACCTGGTAACGCAATTGAACATACTGAAAATTCGTATCTTTAACTTAAAATTTGTGTGGTGGGATAATTTCCACTGAAGAAGGCCATACTTGCAGGTTATTTTGGACTCTGTTGACTCACGATCTGCATGGGCTAAATTAAAGAACACTCTTTGAGTGCATTAAAGCCTGCAGAATGTGGCACTAATTCCTTCTCCCAGGAACAATTAATGGCTACCCAGCGTTGACTTATTAACATGAGTAGAATTACCAAACCGTTTGAACTCCAAATGCACCTGGAGTATGCCAGGCGCATCCTGGATGAACTCGCCTTGTAGGCGATCCAGGAAAGTGCCCGGATAGAAGAGGAGGAAATAAAGTAGTAAGAAGAGGAGAAGGAAAAGAATAAAGAAAGGATCCTGCTTCACTTTATACTTAGGTCTCAGTCTGAGGTCGATCCTGCTGTGAGGACACCACCACCGTCACCACGTCAGCCACAACCACTACCAGCAGTACCAAGAGTCGTCTCCCAGATGGAAAACTGAGAGAATGGGTTAGAAAGACAGCGAGAGCAATCACGACATCCACAACATCCACGGGTGCAGAATAGAAGGAGGTAGAATAGAAGTCTTCACTATCCCTCCAAAAAAGGCATGGGATGGTGAAGCAATTCAAAGCTCCTCTGTAGTCCCAAAAACAACACTGAATTGTTAGAGAGATTGAAGCCGCGTGGTGCTTGGCTTGGGAGGTGTCACCATTAACCAGGTATATTTGGAAATTAAAGAAGAAAAACCTTCTCATGGCTGACCAGATGTCTAGAAAAGAGACTATTCAAGTTGCCAAAAATATAATTGTGTGCGTGTATTTTTGTTTGGGTGTGTGTGTGCACGCGTTTGTCTGTATATATATATATATATATATATATATATATATATATATATATATATATATATATATATATATATATATATATATATATATATATATATATATATATATATATATATATATATATATATATATATATATATATGTGTTCGCTTATAATTGTATGTGTGTGTGTGTTTCTTTTTTCCATTGACAAACCCCTTGTCCCTATGTGTATTTGTTTTGTGTGAATGTGGAGTAGTGTGACTATAAACACTAACTCCTTTGCTGATGTGATTGTAAGTTATGTTGTGTTTTGTATATAAAACGTTGCTTCTCTATTATGTATTGTTAGAAAGTTTAGTGGTTTTGTTTTTTATTAATGTGTTTTGTATAAAAATTTATTTTAGGTTAGCACTCTCATTACTGTGAATTGTGTTTGAGGTGATATGGGTTGTTGATAAGAGGAGATGTTTTCTTTCACGTCTGTGCTTGAAACTTAAAGTTCAGCATTCATCATTCGTGCCATTCAACATTGAATAACATAAATGGCCATTAGTCATTATGGGACTTATAGCCTCCATGGAAATAACAATTTGAGGAAGGCAATATAAAGGCTTAGTAAATAAAAGAGGATAAAGAGAATCCGGTGGAGAATGAATAGATGAAAGCATACAGTACTATGTTGGAAAATGAAGAAGGAAATGTGAAGAGGAAGAAAGAGAAGGGGTAGCAGGACAACGGTGAGAAAAAGAAGAGAAATGTCCTGGAACAAAAGAAGTTCTGGAGGAGAAGAATGAATGAGAGAAAGCAGAAGAAAGTTAAACGGCTCTTTTCATGGCTGGTCCATTAAATGAAAAAATCCTATCTTGCCTAAAATGTGTTTTATGTGATAGATTGATCTTCAGCAGCATATGCTTTTGTCCCATGGTTCTATCTCTATGTCCAAGTTTATATTCATCTCTAGAGTAACTCGTATCCAAGCCAGCAACTTGCCTCACTGTTCTGTTCGATTGAGGTCAGACACTTGCAACATTATTGCCAGTGTCGAGTACCGTGACATCACCCCTCTTCCATTACTATTGACTCTAGACAGACCCAATATTTTTGTCGGTATACAGATCCAATATTCCCCATGTTAAATTCCCCAATAGTGCAAACGACCAAATTGAGCATAAAGATTGCTGCGGGGTTATTGTTGAACTCTTACCGAAGATTTGAATCGGGAAGAGCGATATATCCCACGATTTAACAAATGCTTCCAGTTAATACACTTATGTATTGAAAGGTTAGTTTAGGATCAAAGGGAAGTCCACGGGGTGAATGGAGCGGTTCTTATCCATACCCACGTTGACAGACAGCGTGAAGTACATTGACCACTAAGTTTGATTGGATCAGCGATATCCAATCAAAATTGTGATAGAGGGTGTGATTACAATTCAGACCAGAATAATGTTTTCCAAACTCGTAAAGATAAAGTTAGTATTCGTATGGAAGGCTTGCACATCCGACAGCAGCCACTCATGATTTGGCGGATAAACTTCGATGCAGATTCTAAGGAAAGACAAAGCTTCGAAAGGTCAGGGAGTTTTTTGCTTGCTTTTTGCAGAATATTACGGCATCACAATTGCAATTATTTGTAAGATGCATACTTTTTTTACTAGGATCATTTAGCATGTAGAGTTACCTTTTGTTTCATTTACATGCATATTAGAGCAATGGGCTTGAGCCTATGTAGAGATTCATTAGACGCGAGGCGGAATTATGTAGATTGTTATCTTGCTGTCAGAATTAATTTTGTAGTTCGCTAATAGGTTACTTCCTAGTAAACCAATGATTTATTAATGCGTTATGTTAGAATTTACACGTCTGAATTGAGCATTTGGAAATGGTTTAATTATGTAAGATTAGTTACTATGGACGTATGAATATATCAGAGGATGGATATTAGAATATTTGCGTACGTTGAATGAGTTGTCTGATTGTTGTGATACTGTTGGGAATAACTGGATTAGAAATATGTACTGATTTGATGGAATTTATATATATATATATATATATATATATATATATATATATATATATATATATATATATAGTAAGAATGTTTCATAAGAACAATAATACATGAACATTTATGTGAGATACAGAAACTTGATGTGAACCCATTTAATATGAATTAATGATAATATATGACATTTTTATTATAATCTGTAAAATAAAATGGCATTACTCTATTCCTAACTTTTACGAAAGCTAATTTCACGAACTGTGAAGAATGATTCTTCACAGTTCGTGAAATTAGTTTTCGTAAAACTAACCAGATTGTTTGTAAAGAGCATGATAAAACCGATGGAATTTTCATACATAGCCAGGTGATTTTATTTGTTTAAATAAACAACACATTTTAGGTTGTTACTAATCGCAGTTATATTGGTAAATATTACTGTATATTAACTTTGATCAGACCGGCTTTTAGTGATTTTGTGATGGTTCCTTTAATCTGGGGATGATTATTAACGAAAATAGTTGACTCACGAAGCAGCAGACCGAACGGCATTTTGATTTCTTATAATGGGCTCCTCTTGCACCAGAATTGTTTGAAATAGTCCATTACGTTGATCTTTGTAGAGATTATTTCATTTTGCAAGACACGACCTTTAAGATGCAAAAGGTTATTGAAACAAAATTACATATTTGAAACATGTGTCCTTGAATTAACATTTGGTATGAATAGGTGTGTGTGTGTGTGTGTGTGTGTGTGTGTGTGTGTGTGTGCGCGGATTATATCGCTAGGACTGCCTTAAGTAGAATTGAGGATAATAACTTTAACAAATATCAGAAAGGTTAGTGTTACCGGTAATGTCTCAAGCGGAAGTATGAAAAAATTATCAGAAGGGTTTGTGATGCCATCAGAGTGTAATGCACGTATCAACTATTTGCGGGTAGATAAACCTGTTTCTCTATAACAAAAAAAAGTCTAGAGGAAATTCGATTATCCATGTAGTGATACTGAGACAAAACCCCTACTCGGGTGGATATTTGTAAACTGATACATGTTATGGCGTCTGTAGCAACATTATCTCAGTTGTATCCTTATTTAGTGTCTAGTCAAAAATTTAGGTAAATGTGATTTACTAGTTTTGTTTATTATAAATAATCTAAAGCCTTGTTAAAGAGAATGTTTGTAAACTGTGTTGAATGCTAAACTATGCTATTTTCATGTTTTCTCGAGCAGCGGACATGTTTATAACCTCGGATATGAAAACAACATATATATCTGCATCAGTTGTTGTTAGCCTTAAGTCGCGAAATATAAGAAGGTATGCATGAAAGAAAAGTGAAACATCCTAACATTTTATAATACTTTTTCCCTGTACAGCATTAGCTTTTGAGACACGTGACAGAAGTTTATTGATTAACATTTTAAAAACTAGTTTGGACTGGTTTAGAGTTTCTTTATTTCTCCAAAAATGAAACAAGCACTTTCTAGGAAAATGGAAATTGATTGTTTTCATGACTATATTTGAGACAGTTATTGATCTTTTCTTGCTCTTAACAAGTATCCTTTGTTACATGTCTCGAAAAGGTCATCAATGCTGCTGGTTATTTCTGATTTAATAATTTCTGGACTGGTAGTTTTACTATCGATTCAGACTTACAAAAACAAGAATAGATTCAGCGTATCACATATCCATGTTTCGGGTTTAATGTAGAAGGTGTGGGTAGATGCTCGCCTTGCCAAGCCTTTTAAGCTTGCTTTTATTTTTCGGTCGTAAGAAACAAAATTGTGACTATTAAAACACGCATTAAAAACTGTATTTGAAAATATTAATAGTTTGTTTTTCACTTTGCTTTGTCTAGGCTGGCATAAATGGCAGTTTTACTAAAAGTTCCCAGCGTTGTCATTATAAATGAGTACGTCCTCAGTTGACAGAGATTTTAGTGGAATGGATGAATATGCTAAGTAACTAATATTTGGGGTTTTATTTGGCGACACACACACACACACACACACACACACACACACACACACACACACACACACACACACACGCGCGCGCGCGCTATTGAAGGTACTCCACCGATACCTGGCAACATGTCAACAACCGTATTCCAGGAAACTTAAATCAAATCATGGATAAAACGAACTGATGAGGTGCCGGATTAAACCCTTTGGAGGCCTCTAAGCAGTCGTAATCTCGCCCGCCCCTTCCCCATAATTATTTCCTAAGACTTCAAAATCAATCAATTCAATATTTTTTTGGTCCCGTTGTCGCAAAGCCCGTGAAAGACGTGGGGCCTTTAGGCCAGTGCCTATTCTGCCTACTAGGTAATCCGTCACTGAACGGATATGTAAACAGTTTGCACGGGGCATTCCGATATTTCCAGGTTGATTTCAACATATATGGCAAGAATGGGTGAATTTATCAGTTATTTCCAGAATTCCCTGAATTTAAATACGATTCGTCTTGTAAGGACAAGTAATCCATTTATGGTCAACATTTATTTAGAATTTACCTTTATTCTCTATCGCCTGTCTAAAGAAACTTGGTCTGAATTACTAAAATCCACGTGCTTTTGAAATAGTTTTATACTAGGAAGTTATCCGCAGCTGTCAGATTTTTATGTACCCCTAAACATGTATGTTCCCCCAAAACTACATTTTAAATGCGCCAGTAATGCGTTTCAATTGTGTTCGCAATTCATTTCTTTTGAGTTTGCATTTTGACATAAAATATCGTTGAATTTTTAGGAGCTAAGTGTTTACCGTTTATGCTAATCATTTAGCCCTTGTTTTTAAGCCTAAATCTCATCTTTTATTTTTCGCGTATTTCTTCAAAATTTACATTTTGACAATAATTTTGTCATGTATTATTAAAAATCATCAGGTCGTTTCCGGCACAATGTTTTCAAAGCCACTCATTTTATTCCTTATAGTGTTCTATGAATGCGGGGAATACAAAAAAAAATATGACAGAACTTGAAGAAACTTGTTCAGTTATTATAAAAAGTGGCAAGCATTTGTTTAAATTTTCAATATTTGTTGTGTGTTTAAAATATTTCAACTATATTAAATAAAACAAGATGTATGCATGCTTTATATTCGTGTATTTATTCGCAGCGAATGTATGGGGGAGGCCTCTAAGACCGCATATAATAGATTTGTAATGTGAGAAAATAAGTGTATTTATTGTGCATGCGTAATGTGGCAGTTTGATATAATATTATGATAGTATTTAAATAACTCTAAATATATTTATGACCTTGACACATTAATACGAAAATGACGAAAATGAATCATGCTGAGCACCATGTAATAGGTATTAGTTTGCAATATTTTTCCATCATAATCACATAGTACAATTAATTGTACATACGAAATAACAAAATAAACATTTTGATTCTATATTTTATTTTATTTTGTGTGAAGAAATTCAAGTCTTTTATTGTCTTCACAACAGGTGTTTCTTTTACTTTGTCATTGATATTGATTTACCCTTGATAAAGGGTTAATGATCACATCAATTTAGTTCTAAACTGCAGGCACAAATAAATAATAAGATGAAATATACTGAAATGATATGTTTATACACTGAATTTCAACTATTTTGAAATCCATTGAGGATTAATTTCAGCGTATTCCGTCAAAAATAAAACCTGTTCACCTGTAGATGAGATCAGAGTATCATATTCTCATAAAGGCAATAACATTGTTCAAGAACAGTCATGCACCTTGTTCTCATGGGTCGAGGAACTACACCACCTTAATGATTGCAGTAGACAAGAACAAAGAAGACGGAACTTAGCGTGATTCACCATGTTGCCTTATGTGTTACGATCAACTAGAGTTTGTAGAGAAAGCACACAAAAGAACATATGAAAACGTGTTCCTGGCATTTAGCAAGAATCTCAAACAGGTCGGGCACTAGGCGAGAATGTCAAACAGGTTGGCCCAGGATAGGTTGTACAATACAAAGTTTGTTTACAACGCTGCGACTATTCGAGGCCAAATATGCATTGGATGTAGGCCAGCGTATTAATTAACAGAAAATTATCTGAAATTTCTCTGCACCACTCCCTAATACCCTATTTGAGCAGCAGAGAATATGCGAATGAAAAATAATAGTTGGATGCATTCGTAAGCTGTCGTTCAATCTTTATTTCGTAATGGTCCGAATGACAACTATGGGCACACGTTCAATGTATGAGGATATTATAAGTTTGATTTCAGTCCATAAAGTCCTTACACATAAGCTGTCACTATTTATAATTTGTCTTGTATATAAAAAGTTTAGAATTTAAATATCAATGGACTATCTCGAGGCCATTTTCTTACGACAGTAATTGAATTACAAAAGCATGTGTTTAGTTTTAACACAATCCGAATTTCCAAGACCTAATTTTCCTATGACTGTGGAAGTTTACAGTATTCCGCCCTTAAAAGTTCTTTTCAAAATACAATAATGGCATCAACTGTGGAGGTCATGGCTGACGTACTGTTAGCTAAAGTAAAGATTCAAGTATCAAAGTTATAATCATTTGAATAATTTATTTAGATCTTGAAGATTCCAAAGAAATTCGACATCGATGCGGGATAAATTGCAGAAACATTTGACGTTCCGACGAAGACATGGTCCCCACGAAGAAGGTGAAGCGTGGAGGCGAGGTAGCTGGTTTGGTATTGCATCCAGCCGCGCAAGCGCGTTTGTTTGTCCATCAAGAGTAGTTGGTGTCCAGCCAACGGACGCATGGGGTTCTCCCGGAACAGGTAGTGGTTTATCATCTCTTCCGAATCTGAGGGAATATTGTCGGTTTTGTATGTCAGGAAGGAATAGACATAATATAGGCCAGATTCAGGAATTACTAACATTCCATCTTCAGTTATATTTAGTCTGTCAGTTCTAAATGCAGTACGCATGCCTCCGAACTCATTCCATCTGATACTGTGGTTATCTTAAACAAATAAATTCAGTATATGAGTTTTGTCGTATTTTTTAAAGACAAACATCGATTTAATGCTCTATTAAAATGTTTGACAAGATTTGTGCATAAAAGCAGAAAAATTGCCCTTCTTAATGAACTTCCTTGAACAAGTTATTTCAATTGGTTTTCATACAATCGATGCTGTTTACATTTTTTTGCAAAGGACATGTAACGATTGGCAACGTCATCTTATGTCTCTTTACTTTTAATTACACTTACATCATTATTAACTCAATAATAGTTTATTTATTACACACCAATTTATTTTTAAGTGCTTTCATTTCAAACATTGCACAAGAAGAAAAAGAAAATTAGATTTCATGTCTTCGACTGCTTCACTCAACATTGACAACGAATATCATCTCACAATATTTACCAAGTCAAATATCTACCATGTTGCTAACATCATGCCTATATCTGCTTTGGTATAAAAGGCCGCCATACCAGAGTCTACAGTATTTGCTCTGCATTGTAGACAAAAAGCACCTAAATGGCAGACTCCAATCGAAAAATTCTTTGCATTTACTGTCGTATACTACAAACAAATTATCGTCGCTTTCAGATAGTTGGCGTTATTCGACTCTCATCGGAAAGAGACGCATATATCAGTAGATTTGGGTCAACGTTGTTTTCAATTTGTTTCCTTGTTAAGAGTATATCAACATCAATTGTGCTGGGGTAATGGAGTTAATTCTCCTAAACCTACTCGAGCTGATCAAGGCCGTGTTTTTAAACCCGTAACTTTTGGTTTGCAGGCTAACCATCGAGCTAGCCTTTTTCCCACGGGGCGAAGGTAATAACTAAATGTTCATGACTTTACAACCGTCAGCCATGCGGAGTCAAATTTGCCGAAACAGATTTATCAGAACAACTTCATTCGTGTTCATCAAAACCGAATTCTCCCAGATTCCTAGTCTAAAAATGCAAAACCTTAGAATAGTTTGAAACATTCCTATAATGGCCTCGCAATATAACTTAGACCATTGACATATATATATATATATATATATATATATATATATATATATATATATATATATATATATATATATATATATATATATATATATATATATATATATAATTTATCAAACTCGAGAAATTTTTTAAATCTCAGTGTCAAGACTTTTGTCAAACTGTTATTCAAATAAGTTTTAATATGTGCAAACAAAACTTGTCAACACATGAAAATGTTCTAAATGTGATTAAAACTAAACTAAGGAAATGACTATTTCTGAGCCTTAATGTGATTATATTTAATGGTGCTAACAAGGTTTTTGTCCAAACGTGCAAAGTCCAAAATATTGGAAAACTGTTATAAACAATTGTCAAATTACTAAAGTCCAATAAGGTGATAGTCTTAAGACTCATAAAGTCCACAAACCCAGTCAGATGACATATTTGTGATTATAATAAAGTCCATAAACCCAGTCAGATGACGTATTTGTGACTATAATAAAGTCCAAAAGCCCAGTCAGATGACATATTTGTGACTATAATAAAGTGTACAAAATTTCAGTGCTCACCTTTAATACCTTGTGTGTTATCACGAGAAAATGGAGTAGTAAACGGCCAGAGAAATGTTCAGACTCGGGTATGGGCAGCAAATACACTGTATGCCCTTGAAGCAATGACGGTGTTGGCATGCAATAATAGTGATGGAAAAGAAAGCATTACATTTTTATCTAACTTGTTTTGTTCAGTAGATTCCACTTAGAGTTAGGTACTATGACATTTCTCATATTTCTGCAAGGGAATTTTAAGTAGCTGTGAGAATTGTACACCAAGAGTTTTGTCGTGATAAAATATTTGTATGTGCACATACCAAACAGTGTCTCTGCGTCGATGAAGAAATGCGCTGCAATGACATTCCTATCACTTTTATTTAGTAATGCAGCGTCGTATTTTTCCCTCAAAGTAATCTGGAAATAAATAAATAAATAGACAATTACTTTGCCGGACGGAACTTAAAGAACGTTAACTGCAACAAACATAACAATTATTACAACTGATCTTACAAACCATCTTTTTTAACTATTAGGTAATATTTTTTAAAATGAAACTTTTAGTCGGACATTGGGTATTTATTTGAGAATGTTCCATTTCGGTTTGCACATTGTGCTGACCACATGGACAGTCATCTTTTCTTTTGCATTCTGACCACCTCTGCTATGCCTGAGGTATAATCCATAGGATTGATCTAGAACATTAACATTAATTCAAGCTTAAAAGCTTCTAAATATAGCATAGATATGTTAAATTTGTAATATTGCCCCTCAGAAATAAATACCAACCTATTAATCCCAAAGTCCTGCAAAGTAGTAAGGTGATATGGCCTAATAATGCAATGTCTAATTTGGCAAAAGTTGTTCCATTATTTCAATGTCTATTTGTAACAAATAACATAGATATTAGGAACGTACTTATTGTACTCGTACATTTATCTTGTTTTAGATGAGAGGAAAATACAAACCCTCCGAATAATACTGTGTTCACTCAAAGTATTTAGGCATGTCATTCTTTTCATTTTTTAGTTTATTGTGATGTGACATTGGACTCTCTGTATTCTGTGACTGATTGCATCAAATGACAATGCCATTTTTATGTAGCAGACCGTATCCTTTTTATATACAAAAAAAAGATCCGTGTTGGATAACTCGCATGGAACGTTATTTAGTCATATGCCTGAAAGCCAATGTCGTGCCAGTTGGAATGTTTTCGCAGGAGAGAATCTTTCCTGGAGCAAAATTATCGTCTTCTTTCCTGTCAAGAGTATTTTATCTTCAGGGGACCCCCACTCTATAGTTATTTTTATATCTCGAGTCGAGAGAAAACTTTTTTTGGCCCATGCCCTTCCACAGATATTTTACTCTAAAGTCATTGTTTACATAGAGCCGCGAGAAAATGTTTTCGACCCATGCCAAATAAGCTGATGATTAATCATCACTGATGGGTTTGTACAAAAGCCCCTTTAAGAGTCGAGTATCGATTCTCCGTAACGGCAGTGGGATGAAACGTCATAATAAACAATTGAGTGGTTTGCAAATAAATTCTGGGAAATGTCCGTGTTTTTCATTTCATGAAATATTTTATTGTAATACAGTTATAAATATCATACTAATCTTTAACAATATGAGTCACGCGTATAAAAGTGTTGAAAATTTGTCGTACGAAATGAAACATACTGATAGATAAAGCATATTCACTGAAACATTACTTATTCTTTTTTTTGTTTCTATTCGTTTTATGAGTTTCATGAACAAAACAGCAGAATGTAAGATTGCATCGATTGAATCTAACCTAGTGTAATCATTTAAATGAAAATAATTTCTAATAAAAAAATTGTCAGCGATTTATTGTTGCATTAATTCAAACTTTTCTTTTATCTAGTTTCTGTTTGACTTTATGGTTTACATTTTAAAATACTTACAACCCGGAATATATAGCAATAAATGTATTGTACACAATGAAAATGATTTATCGGGCTGTATTGTTAAGGAAGGTTTCAGTGAACAAACAGTGACAGCGCTGCGGCTGGTGTTTTTCTTGCAATGACGCGTAACGTGTTATATCTACTTGGGATTCATAACAAGGATATTGATTTCTTGAATTATGTTAATTCTGATAGTGAATCTTTCACTTATGTGAAAACAACAATTGTGAATATGGAGGTGGGGTGGGGATTAGAGATCGTCTGGACTGCATTTGGAGGGGACGAGGATGACAATAGTTCAATACCAGCCATTGTACCCGGGGCCAGTAACAATACCGAAAATTAGGCTGTACCTACATGATCAGTGTGACACACCTGATTTTCAGTGTTTGCATGTCATTAACAAGAATATGAACAAAAACTACCACATTTAAATAAACAAAGAAATAAAAAAAACTAAAGGACCCCCCCTTATAACCCCATATTAGTTTCCATGCATATCAATAAAAGAACTAATTTACTAGTCGTTAAGTTATTGAACAAAATATGTTTTTACGTAAAAGTGATAATTACATTTTACTTGGTACATGTTGACTCTCTCTCTCTCTCTCTCTCTCTCTCTCTCTCTCTCTCTCTCTCTCTCTCTCTCTCTCTCTCTCTCTCTCTCTCTCTCTCTCTCTCCCCCTCTCTCTCTCTCATTTTACACCCTCTTTAAATAAGAAGTGAAACGAGTTATACAATTCTAGTCGGTTATCTAGTACTTACTACCCGAAACATATAGCTGAGATGATTGGCATTTTTTGCGCAACAAAGTCCACTTCCGTCCGTCAGTCTGTCCCATTGTACGGGCAGGATGATGACGTCATCTGTGATGCCGAGAGCCGAGCATGGCATGCAGATAGATATATTATTATGGTGATGACGTTTTGCATTATAATCACTGTTCGTAGATCGTGTATATAGAGTGATGAATACCACCGCCAGCACAGTAAGGACTATGTTAAAACAGATCGACAAGCGGTAGCCAATATTACTCATGGGTCGCGGAATGTCATTGGTGCTGCACTGCTTGTAAGCAACTTCTTGCTTGCTAACCAGTAATGAAACCATATTTGAATTTCCCAGGGTAGCTGTATTAACGAGATCATCCACCTTCATTCAACACTGTAGGTAACTTACATTGTGGTTAAAAACGAAAGTACTTTTACATTTCCCATAACGTCACAAGGCCATTGACAAATATAGCTCTGATTCTTGGAAATATAAAATTTTTCAAGTGTACGGCATTTAAAATGATTGTGTGTATACATAACGGCGTGTGCATACGCGCGCGCGTGTGTATATGCAAGAGAGAGAGAGAGAGAGAGAGAGAGAGAGAGAGAGAGAGAGAGAGAGAGAGAGAGAGAGAGAGAGAGAGAGAGAGAGTTAAATCGCATGCGTTTACTGCGCATTACATAAGGCACTAGGTAATGATCACGCATATACATGTTAGTGATATATATATATATATATATATATATATATATATATATATATATATATATATATATATATATATATATATATATATATATATATATATATATGTGTATATATATATATATATATATATATATATATATATATATATATATATATATATAATCATCAACATGTATATGTGTGTGCTAATGATTAGGGTATTTCAAACTATGGTACTAATAAATGTCTAATCGATCCACACAGAGTATAATCAGAGTTACCACCGTTTCAATTTGCTGATATGATTCATATTGTTTTTAGGTCTCACTGGAGAGTTTCGTATTTTGAAGGTGGAAGGCATGAGCCTAATTATCACAATTCCAGCATTTTTAAATTCACACATAAGCTAAATCTGTATTGTGGTTTATATTTACTTTGAGTTAGGTTTGAAAATGGGTTGGCTTGTTGGTGACTGCCTGTCAAAGTTAGACTAGCATTGGAGATCAAATGCGTAACTTGGGCTGCAAATCTGCAGCCGACTTGGCTTACGTATTTACATGTGTCTGCTACAGAAGTAAATATGTAAAATATCTACATAGATAAGGTGTGATGAAAAATATGTTAATTTGTTTTAGTACTAGTGAACCTTAAAGAATAATAAGGTACAAGCTGATTATTTGAGCCGCCTTGTCGCAGGAAAATGTTAAAAAGGCTGTTTTCTGTCAAACATGAATGTAAAAAGAAGGGTTGGTGGTAGTATCGGTTCAGTATAAAAGCAAACAGTTGCATAAGGAATTAACTTTAATACCTTAGACAGAATCTTGCAAGCATCATTTCAACAAAAATCGGTAATTCGTTTTTATTTGTATCTTTAATGTAATATTATAATCATTTTTTCTGCAATAGGTTATCGTCGGATGAAAATTTGCCACAAAAGACAAAACAAAACAAAACAACAAACTGTCCAGTGAGACCTTAACTATTATCTACCTGTATCAAAACTCAATGCATGACGTGATTATTAAAGTGTATTTGATATAAGAAAGTACGGATTTGTTTCTTTTGTAAACTATGTAAATGTACTAATAACATATTATTTATAAAGGTTTTTGTAAACAATGCACTTGGTTGAAAATAAGAAATATTATGATTCTCTGACTGGTACGGAAATAGTACCGTTGTAAATAGTGCGAGCTGAAAACCAAAATCGTTCGCATCCAAGTCATGAACACTTACCGTCGTTATGCAATAAAATCGGTATTAACAGCACGGGTTAGCTATAAGCCCCATTTTCTTCGACCTTATGATTCATTAAATCCACTTCAATAAAAACTGAAGAAAAGAAAATGAAAAGTACAGATAAACAATGCTAATTGTGTCAACGTATGTTTTTCGACTAGTTAAAATTCGTTAACTTTTTAGCAAGAAAAAAGAATAAAAAGACAAAAACAACTACTAAAACTGACGCTGAGATATAATATTATCGTCACAATAATATTATTGAAATTGTGCAAATTGAATGTTTTTTTTAATTTAGTAATACTAAACCCCCTCGCCCACAAAAGCAAAAGAAATAAAAGATATAAAAATAAATGATGCAAATAATTGTATTGCTCAACTTTCCCATGACATTTTACTTTCTTGCCTAATTATCCTCTATGATATTGAAAGATCACGAGACTCATGGTAGTAATTTAGCTCCCACTGTAAACCCATGGAAATACTATTATACTATCATTTCAGCTCCCACTGTAAACCCATGGAAATACTATTATACTATCATTTCAGCTCCCACTGTAAACCCATGGAAATACTATTATACTAACAATTCAGCTCCCACTGTAATCCCATGGAAATACTATTATACTAACAATTCTGCTCCCACTGTAATCCCATGGAAATACTATTATACTAACAATTCCGCTCCCACTGTAATCCCATGGAAATACTATTATACTAACAATTCAGCTCCCACTGTAATCCCATGGAAATACTATTATACTAACAATTCAGCTTCCACTGTAATCCCATGGAAATACTATTATACTGACAATTCAGCTCCCACTGTAATCCCATGGAAATACTATTATACTGACAATTCAGCTCCCACTGTAAAATCATGGAAATACTATTATACTAACAATTCAGCTCCCACTGTAATCCCATGGAAATACTATTATACTAACAATTCAGCTTCCACTGTAATCCCATGGAAATACTATTATACTGACAATTCAGCTCCCACTGTAATCCCATGGAAATACTATTATACTAACAATTCTGCTCCCTCTGTAATCCCATGGAAATACTATTATACTAACAATTCAGCTCCCACTGTAATCCCATGGAAAAACTATTATACTAACAATTCAGCTCCCACTGTAATCCCATGGAAATACTATTATACTAACAATTCAGCTCCCACTGTAAACTCATGGAAATACTATTATACTAACAATTCTGCTCCCACTGTAATCCCATGGAAATACTATTATACTAACAATTCAGCTCCCACTGTAATCCCATGGAAATACTATTATACTAACAATTCTGCTCCCACTGTAAACCCATGGAAATACTATTATACTAACAATTCAGCTCCCACTGTAATCCCATGGAAATACTATTATACTAACAATTCAGCTCCCACTGTAAACCCATGGAAATACTATTATACTAACAATTCAGCTCCCACTGTAATCCCATGGAAATACTATTATACTAACAATTCTGCTCCCACTGTAATCCCATGGAAATACTATTATACTAACAATTCAGCTCCCACTGTAAAATCATGGAAATACTATTATACTAACAATTCAGCTCCCACTGTAAACCCATGGAAATACTATTATACTAACAATTCAGCTTCCACTGTAAACCCATGGAAATACTATTATACTAACAATTCAGCTCCCACTGTAATCCAATGGAAATACTATTATACTAACAATTCTGCTCCCACTGTAATCCCATGGAAATACTATTATACTAACAATTCAGCTTCCACTGTAATCCCATGGAAATACTATTATACTAACAATTCAGCTCCCACTGTAATCCCATGGAAATACTATTATACTAACAATTCAGCTTCCACTGTAATCCCATGGAAATACTATTATACTAACAATTTAGCTCCCACTGTAAACCCATGGAAATACTATTATACTAACAATTCAGCTCCCACTGTAATCCCATGGAAATACTATTATACTAACAATTCTGTAAATCTTTCCAGTGATAGCCCTCTAAACGGATATGACATCTATCCTTAATCATTTTACAAAGCACGTGCCAAAAAGAATATCTAAATAATATTATAGGTTTAACGTAAAATGATTCAGTCAAAATATTGTTAGTATGTGTTTAAAACGGACAAATATCATTTACCTTCATTCACGGTGTAGTAAAAATTGTGATACAATCTTGAGATAAACACCGGTGACTGTGAAGATTAACTTTTACTTTAATTTTCTGAAAATATGGACTTTTGTTTAGCAAAGTATATAGGGCCGGCCCAAAAGAATTTTGGTGTCTTAGGCGAACTTTTGACATTGGCCTCCCCCCTCCGGAAATTACTTTCGTCTCATTTGGTTCCCCTTTAAACATTGTGTCCTAGGCGTCTGCCTTGTTCGCCAAGATGGCCTGGCCGGCTCTGTTAGTATAGAAAAACAAAATATTGTAAAATGTTCTTTAGTAATAATATTATTCGTAATGAAACAATAATTTAGTTTCTGTAATTTATCTTATCTAGTATATTACAAGCATTGGTATCTAAAAATGTGATGTGTGTTGTTGTAGTGTGTGCGTGTGTCTTTTGTGCATTAGTAGAAAGAAAGGAAAGATTTTAAATCGATCATTAACATATAAATATTCAAGCATTTTCTTCTTCAAAAGTTGTTTCATTTGATCTACTTTTGTATTGCATTGGGTCAAAATTATATTTTCAGTCATTACATGTGTCACTGAGAACTGTTTTGTTTGTTAGGTTCCCTGAAAAATGCGGCTATACGTACACGTTATTCATATTTTAAGCATAAATAATATTTTCCTTTTAAAACAAATCTCTTTGATAGATCTGAATATACTCCTCCCATGTGTTGTACATGCATTATGTTTCTTTAAAGAAAGTAAAGACATTACAACAAGTAATTTATTACCAAGCATTATTTGTAACTATATAATATTGGACAGTGAAGAAAAACAAACAAAAAAATTATTGTTGGTTGCTTTTTATGCTACACTTATATATCATACAAAGTAATGCTAGCTCTGTGCCTTCATAGCGTCACTTCGACTCAGCTGACTCTTAATGACGTTAGTGGCTGCTGGACCAGTGTCCATTAAATTACGAGTCTCACGTGCTACTAGCTGAGATAGAGAGGCTCCCAAGAAAGAAAGAAAAAATGTCATGTATTTTTTATTTAGAGTGGGTAGTGGTTTAACCGGATAAAAAAATAAGCTCTTATGAGATTTTTAACAGAGTATAAAACATGAATTAATCCAAAACGCAAAAGATAATAAATATGAGCAGCACAAAACACATATTCACAATAAATGACACAACAAAACAATCTTAGGATAAATAATTTTTCAACATGTAGTTATCGTGGCACACACACACACATACACACACACACACACACACACACACTATTTTCCAGAGATGTCTGCCTTAGTTTGCGTAAATGGTAATTGCTTTTACTTCGTAAATTAACGTCTATACTCGTTTATAGGTCTACTCCAACTGCATACTGCACTGACACACTTCTGCCATAACATAATGCGCTGGCAAATATGGATCGGTGCAGTTTACATGTAGTAGTCAATAGTACAAGCAACATGTACTTGATTTGTCTGCCCATTGCATGACGGCAAATAAGATTCTATGTTGTGTCATCTAGATTCAACGTGTAGGTAAGTATATAAGGTAGTTACTTGTATGTACTGAATCATTGTATACTAACTTTGGACCTAAACTTTTTTTTTAATTCATCGATTTGTTTTGCAGAAAAAAAATGTCATACAGTTGGAGAGAGATTAGGAAGTTGTCTAAGTTTTTAAGAACATTTTTGTCCTGAAGCCTTTTAACAATTTATATTTACATGTGTAACAAAAGTTAAGAAGTTTTAAAATATATAAAAATAGTAAATTTGCAAAGTTTTCATTATCATCAACAATTGTAAAAACAGCTGAGTATTGAGCTGCCTATTCTGTATTGACTCTATTCTATTATATGGTTATTACTTACTGATGTCTTACACGGATTACATAAAATAATAATAATAATGTCAATAGGACAAATGTTTTGGATAGGGGTTTGCCATCTGACCACGACATGCTACGGGGTCCACAGCTTCAAGAAGTTTGATAACCACTGGTCTATAAGTTTAATGACCATCTCCCTATGACGTGGACTGACAGTTTCACACTCTACAAAAAGCTCTAAGATTTGGGCGAGGTTATTGAAGTAATTTGATATGTATTAAAATATTTTTGAGACTGGGGATAAAATATTAATTTATTGAATGGATCTATCCGTTTAAATATAGGTTTTGCTCTAGCTAATTTTACTTGAGCCGGTAACTGTTTTCTAAAAATAAATTTGCAAGTGATGTTTTAATGATTTCAGAATACCTGATTTAATGTAGCGTAACAATTTTGAAGATATATTATCAACACCTTTTGTTTCTTTAAGCTATAGTGTATTTATATATTTTAACAATATCGGTTCAGTGATTTTCTGCTGAGGATGGTGTTTATGGATAGTTTAAGGTTTGGATCTGCGCTGTAAATTTTATAAGAGTTTCCATGTTAAATGTGGTTAATTTTGATAGGTGTTTTTATGGTCAACTTGTTTTGTAGTTTTGATAAATGTTTGCATGGCAAATGTGGTTTTTTTTAGAAGTTTTATAGGTGTTTTCACGGTCAACTTGTAGCAGTTTCCATGGTCATTGTGTATTGTAATTTTTATAGGGGTCTCCATTGTCCGAGTGTATTGTAATTTTGAAAGGAGTTTACATGGTTAACATTTCTAGATATCCTACATATATTAAAAGACCGTTGAAGAAAGGACATACTGTAATGTAACAGCGATAGTAACATCGTATTTTAAACATAAGTTCTTCAGAATCCTTACCTCCATTGTTTCATATGGTCACAAAAATATTTTGGTCTCGTTTCTATTTCAAATCTTTCAAAGAAATTTATTTGCAATGATTATTGCTTTTTCTTATAAAATGTTGTTTCTGTGCAAATGTAAGTTTATATTTGATTTACTGAATATTTTTTTTTTTAAAACAGCATGACTTTTTAGGGTTTATCACTTTTCTAAAATCACTACTTCTATCAGGTCAGCTATTATTCTCTCTAACTCAAACCTTCCGATGGAGGTGATGGTCCACGACTTTACCAAGTATCACTTGATTTTCCTTGTATCTATTGTCAATATTATCTAATAAACAGTCGCTTTAGAAAGGCAGTCTTTCGAGTTCAACTTGCCACACATATCATGCATTACATTTCCTGTCAGCTGAGAAAAAAAACCCCAGTTTAAATAACATACAAAGGCAATATGTTTCAAGGAGAGATATGCTTTGTTAACAGTCTTACAGATGTTGTGAGAAGTTTAATCTTTAAGAAAGTAGGCCTGTTCCCCATCCCACTATCATTTCTCTTAATTGACACTGGTTTCAAATTAATAGATTTAAAGCTTGTTCTTGCTTTTGTCCGAATATGACAGAGTCGACATGCATCAATAATTCACCTTGAATTTCTCTTTCCTTACTATACAACGTATATCCTTGTACCAATATGTAAACCACTGGTTTATTTCTTTCTGTACACTATATAACCTTGTACCCTTTTGTAAACGATTAGTTTTTCCTATCCTTTCTATACAACTTATATATCGCACTCTTATGTAGACCATTATGGTCTATATACGTTTTATGCAACGTTTATCTTTGTACCCATTTATTTATCTATCCGCTCTGTGTAACGCACATGAATATCACTGTATCCTTATGTAAATAATTAGTTTTCCATACTCGTATGCAGCGTATGTCCTTGTACCCAGATGTAAACCATTAATTTTTCCATACTCTTAAAAAGCGTATGTCCTTGTACCCTTGAGCAAACCATTAGTTTTTCATACACCTATACAGCGTATGTCCTTGTAACGTTATGTAAACCATTAGTTTCTCTATCATTTCTATATAACGCATATTCTTGTACCCTTTCATAAATTATTAGTTTCTCTATTATTTCTGTTAGGATGGAGTATTTTAATAAATTGTATCAAAAACATTTTGTTTTCTTCTTCGTGTAATATAATTGTGTACTATTTCAATAAATAGTATGTTTCTCTATGTGAGATCTTACCTATTGCATACTACTTAAGTTTACAAATGTACAACTCTATAACTACAGTATAAGACATTCCTTTCTGTTTAGAGTATCACTAACTGTTCATATGTTCATGGAAAAACCTGCCTGATGATATATGGATCAGAGGATAGTCGGTAAGAAACGATGAACCCTCACTTTGAGATTCTGGCGAAACCCAAGCACTGACACATGTGTATGACGACATTTGGACGCGTCTTGAGATAACTGTATACGAAGCCAGAAAAGATGCTTGGCAACATCAGTCTCTTCCGTCAGAACTCAAAGGACGCTTGTATTGTTTACATTTAAGCTACCTTCTGTGTACAATTTTCTATATAATATAATGATTTGTGTTGTTAAAATTTTAAAGTAAGAGTTCGGTCTAAGATCAGTACATTTGCAACATTGGATTATTTTAATATTTCTTTGCTTTTCTTTATCATAATATATTGGAAAGTTTACTCGTCTGAAAAACTTCTATTTACTTGTAATTTTTATAGTTGATTATTGTAAAGGGCAACATTTGCTACCAACGTCATGCTCAGTTATAATCAATTCATAAATGAGATACTCTTTAATCTTTAAATAGTAGAGTTTAATATGTTGGTATTTTAGTTTATATTCAGTAAAATATATTTCTGCTGATTGTGGTATTAGTCTGAAATATTTAATTATCTGTATGTTATTCTAAAAGGCAGAAATATACAAATGTATGATGTTGGTAAACGAAGAAATATCGTCGTTTTATATGTATCTCTGATATACGTATTTCACGTTTATGTAGATTGATTAAGTAATTTTGTATGTTGAGTGTCTCAGTAGACAGACCTTTACCCTAAGAGATGTAACCGTATCTACACCTTATGCGTGACATCTTATCTTTGAGAGAGTCTAAACTTTCCTTCTTTCTCTATCTTTCCTTCTGGCCATGGAATAGAACATTGCTAAGAATTTACGAAAGAACAATTTCGTATAATTTCTATACAACGTATATGTATATCATTGTGACCTTTATACATATGGAAATTGTGTAAGCACGATTAGTTTCATTAATTATTTAAACACCAGTTTCCCGTTGAAAACTTATATAAGAAATGTTTACATATTTATATAGCTATTAATTTAAAGATTTGTAAAGATCAAGTTATTTGGTGTTTCCGCAAGAAGATGAATACATGTAGATGCTAGTTTTAGGATCGACGATAATAATTATCGACGACGACGAATATGATGATAAATATCATTTTATGGATATGTGGTGATGGTAATTTTTGTGACACAACGAAGCCTGATGAAGATGAAGACAGATGGGTTGTGGCTGTGTGGTGCTTTTATTCATAGTACTCATGGCGTTATGATAGTATGGTTATAATTTCAACAATAATAGAGTAACAAGTTTAATGCCACGAATCGGGCGAAGACATTAACGAATAAAAGTGAGCATTGTCCTCTTCGTTATCAACATCTACAACTAACTACGCCAAATTAAAGAAATCAGCAATCAAAACAACCATAACAACAACAGAAGCAACAATAGCAACATATAATTCAAATTTACAACAATATGAGTATTATCCATCGGAACATTCTAAAATAGATGCATCGATTGCTTTGGTACAGAGTCGATACATTGGAGACAGAGATCAAAGCACATCGATTGCTTTGGTACATAGTCGATACATCGGAGACAGAGATCAAAGCACATCGATTTCTTTGGTACAGAGTCGATACATCGGAGACAAAGATCAAAGCACTATCCAATTTTTCCAAATTTTGAGTTGTGCACAGGAAGCTGTTCTGGAAAGTCGCCTAGCTTGAATAGTAACACTCTGACTAGCTAGTTCGTTGGGGGTCTCTCTCAAGTCCATCTCTCTCTCTCTCTCTCTCTCTCTCTCTCTCTCTCTCTCTCTCTCTCTCTCTCTCTCTGTACAGGTGGTGTTTTATGTAAGTGCAATTGGTGTTACTTTCAAGAGGAACATTAAAGGAAAGTAAGCAGTATATGTAATATTGTCCGGATTCCGAGATCCTAATATGCCCGGTTTTCGATGGCTGAAATCAATTTGCAACGAAGCCAAAGTTCCGTTCAGATTTGTTGACCAGCAGATGGCAGAATGTTTCGGAAAAGGAATGAAAAATTATCGAATATTCAATCTTTTAAAATATTTTCTATATGACAATTGATTTCTTTTTTCCATTGTACAATTATTAGTTCCCGAAACATTTATTAGTACTCTCATTTACTCAGATTCGCCTGCTCTCTATTAAGAGGTGGAGAAGGTCGATAAATTTACAAAAAAATTCAAAAAAGAAGATGCCTTTAAGTCACTAACTAAATGACGATACTTCTATGATTCGGTTATAATTATTCAGAAATTTTATGATGAATGTAGCTGAGATTCCTTGCTGAAAAGTGTCGCCTGTGTGTGTGAGTTTGTGTGTGTGCGTTTGTGTGTGTGAGAGAGATCACTTTCTCAAATAAGGTTTATTCTTGTACTTACAACCCGTAACATATGGCTGAGATGACTGGTATTTCTTGCGCAACAAAGTCCACTTCCGTCCGTTAGTCTGTCCCATTGCACAGGCAGGATGATGACGTCATCTGTGATGTCGAGAGACGAACATGGCAGTCAGATGTATCACTGTTGACGTGAAGTTTCGCATTACACTCACGATTCGTACGCAGATCGTGTGTAGAGAATGGTGAAGACTACTAACATCACAATAAGGACTATGTTACAACAGATCTACAAGCGATAGCAAGTACTACGTTCGGATCGTGGAGTGTCGTTTGTACTACACTGCTTGTAAGCAAGTTCATTTCTGTGGATGAATAACGATACCATAACATAATTTCGTTAGCGTAAGTGTATAATGAGATCGTCAGCCTCTTATGTGTAGTTAATACTGGACTTCAAAACGAAGTGCATTTGAGATTTACCATAACGTTAGAAGGTTATTTACAAATATGAATCTTATTATTAGAAATTTGCAATCTTTCATGTGCATATATATATATATATATATATATATATATATATATATATATATATATATATATATATATATATATATATATATATATATATATATATATATATATATATATATATATATATATAAAGCCCTTTCAAGCTACTGGATCCACCAAGGGAGAACGTGTGTCAGGGATTGGTTGAGATAGATGCGATAAACTGACGGCGAACAGTGCAAAACTAGTTTTTCACTGTTCGTCGTCAGTTTATTGCATATATATATATATATATATATATATATATATATATATATATATATATATATATATATATATATATATATATATATATATTTGTTCAAGTAAGTTTGCATGTATATGCTGCTCATTACATAAGGATCTATGTAGGGCGAACCTAGCATTGTTTACGTAGACATAAATATCGATCCATACGCCTATATACGTGTGCTATTTGACGATTCATCAAACTAAATGGAATATAATCACCATTATGATAGTTTCAATTATCCTATATTTGCTGTGCCATGATTCAAATAGACTTTAACATGTGTTAAACCGTACAATTCAAGACGTAATTTTGAAAGATTATTTTTTAAAAAACATGCAAAAACACATTTATTATTTGGTAGATCTACCTGTAACCTCGTTACTAAATGTGTTGTAAATGCATTATACTTAGTGAAAAATATTACAAATTAGAAAAATTTAATTTATTATCAAGGAGAATACGTAGCAATAAAACATTGGACTTTAAAGAAGAAGAAGCTGTAGTTCAAAGATTTATCATTTGTTGGTTTTAACTCTACATTCAGCAGTAGTAGTATAGTGGGCGATATTCGGACATTAGGAATTTGAATTAAAAGCACCATTAGGGCTGTATACGTACACGATTTATACGAACAATTGTCACACTTATGGACTGCTTTTGCGAAAAGACAAAGAGAATTTTTTGGTGTCTACTTGACAGTCCACAAATCCTCTGTCTGGTTCTTGCTGTTGTTGCTGCTTCTGTTACTGTTCTTCTCTCTGCTACTTCAGAAGTCTGTATTTCTCAGTCCATTCTTATTGTTCTTTCTTAATTTCCTCTTTAAAGATCTCTTCTGTGAGGTCTTGGGTTATAGAGAGCATCCCGACATTATCTATTTCTTAAGGCTTAGGTATCAGGTTTAGCTTGACACGATGTAATAGAACGGAAGCTTCGTTCAGTTTAGCTAGTATGGAAGGCATTTTCATAGGTAAACGAGACAACAATGAATAGTCAGGATACCCACCCGCTTTGTATGTTACAAACGCGAATATGATAGGAAGCATCCATATTGGGTCTTGATTGTGTCGGAACTTTATGATAGCTCATGTCATTGTGAGGGTTAGAGAGAAAGCCAAAGAGCATATATTCACAGTGTGTTTTATAACAAAACAAATGACAGACACGTTTTCTTTTCCTCAAAATACATTTTTTATTCGAATAACAATGAACATAAAGAACAAGGAACAATGAACAATAATATCAAACATACAAATTATTTTTTACAAAGTTGACAACGTTGTAAAATCATGTGAGATTTCCATTGATGAAAGTCACGAGGCCTTTTGATGTACAGTACGTTTTTTAGCTAAAGACAGAAGATAACCATAACGGTCACAAAACCATCGATCTACTTTCTCATCATTTCTAGAAGAGTGACAATCAAATTAAGTTACTAAATATTCTAAAGGATATTCCACACTACATTGATGAAGAAAATACATTCAATATTGTCCATACACCATGGAATCATTGTCTTGTAATTTCACATTATTGAACCGTGTCTCATAAAGTCAATGATATCGTCTTCCAAAAGTGGTAATCCATACGAATCAAAATACTCCACACAATTGTCTTGAGGAAATTACACCCCAGTGAGTTCCTTGAAGATGACTTTCGTCTGTGTTGATGACATAAGCTTGATGGGGTTTGCGATTAGGGAGTTCATCTTTAGTACACACGACAGGATTCCAAAAAGCAGTATACGAACTATTGTTCAATAGTTGATAAAGTTCCCAGGTATCCACTTATTCTTGTCGTTTTGTTTCTCTTGTTTCACAGGAAAGGATATCATCAATTCAATTCTGACCCTTTGCTTGCAAGCTTTTATACCATTCATGCAATATGTTTTCTTTTAAGATGAGACTCCAAGCTTCGTTCAGATACTTTTCCAATTTTTCTTCTTGGTTCATTATCATACATTGATCTGACTGGGATGATCGTTTAAACATCCATAGCAATCTTTATTCACCAATACTGTAATTTTATCCGCCAAGTGTTTAGCGAAACAGCACACAAATAGTTGTTCTTGTTCTGGCCATCTGAACTTGGCTACTTAGTCCTCTTTATCTTGGTGTATGGGTTTTGTTTTCACGGCATCATCCCATTCTATAGATTCTTCAACTTTCAAGGTATCTTCTATAGTGTATAATAATTTAGAATGTCTTCTCACAAACTGTTGATTGCTATGGTACTATCGAATTCAGCATGCAGAGTGACGTTCACTGTGTGATCTAGATCTTGTGCAAACTGAAGTTCCACACCAAGTTGATCGGATTTTATAGGGTGGAAATGTCCCTCGTCACTGCCTTGGTCTGGAGTGAAATCAAAGGCCCACAAAGTGTAACCTCCAGCATAATCATCGTAAGAAATGCCGTGGCTGGTGTTGGTTCCTGGTTGTCCGGTAACTTCGTACAGGGAATAGTACGAACTCAATTATTTATTCTCAGCACCAAACTTAGGTTCAAATGGTCTGGTACTCAAAGTCTTGCGATTGCGACTGACTTCGATCTTGGACATATTCCAGTGGTCAAACTGGAAAGGATTGGCAGTGACGGCTCCGTTGAAGGCTGCATTACTGACGATATTAATGATTAAACGTTTGGGTAATTGTCCTTGGAACAAACGAACTTCGATCTTGGATGAATGTTTTTACTTCTACATGTCGTTTCGGAAACTTGGCAGTTGTTCTGCTCAAGGTGTACATGTTGTCGTTTCCCGTTTTAGGTAACACTTCTACGTGTCGTACGTATGGTCTGGCTTCTTCAATATTGCTTTTGTAAATTTCTTCATTAGCCATCAAATGGAAAGCAGCACTGCTACGATTCATGCTCAGGCGAATATCCACTCCGTTCAGCAAATACTTTTTTTTGCAGCCACATGTCCAAATGTAAACGATCCATCAGTTCTAAACTTTCAGGGTTTTTGTTCGACGGTCCTTAAAACCCACATTGTGCTGATTGTTTTCTTCTGTCAGGGCTGTGTCGTTAAACTTATTTTCACTTGTGGTGTCAGGTTTCTAAACCATGAAAGCATCCAGATGAGTGTTCTTGGCTTCTTTTCCGTACGTCAAGAGATTTTCTAATTACGCTCGATAAAGGTAAGTTTCCATGCTACTGCTAACCAGTTTGTTATTCAAATACAAATCCACTCCGTTGAACAAGGAATGTATGAACTTATTGACGGGAGCTAATCTAGCAGTGTCTGACGGAGTGGTGTTGTCAATTTTTATCACTTTCAGTTTCAGATACAAATAACTGCTATTCAAATATTCAGATTGTCCTTTGATTTCAAACCTAATGGAAGCTGAATCCGTCAAATAGGTGACTAGATGAAATTTGACCCTTTGGGATTCTTGCATCGGCATTATAATGGGTGGCATGGCAAAAAGATCCAGTTCCGACGTGGAACAGGCACAAGACTCTCATTGCATCATTTGTTTTGTTTGCAATTTAATAATCAAAAACATCTAAGTCTCGGAGAGTTTTTCTTTTCTCAGTTAGCTCCGAGAGTGTGAAATCCTCTGAAGGTGTGTCTTTGTCGTCGTCTATTTCTGCCTTGTTCTTGCTGTGACGTCAGGGAAGCTGGAATGTCTGACTCAGTAGCGATCTGTAGGAGTTACAGGAGTTTAGGGTCGGCCCAAAATGTCTTTGACTGTTTGAAGTAAAACATTTTTTTTCAGCTCTCAAGAAGGCTTCTTTGGGAATTTGTCTGTCAATGATGACATTTTAAAGAAATTATTTGCCGTGTGTTAAGTCAGCATCTTTAAGGGTGTGCAATCATAGTGTCACCATCGGTTTCAACACGGGGGCCACTGTACAAAAGGCCGATTTGAGCATATCTCGTAAACCATGTCCTTGTTGTTGAGCGACGTATTGGTGCACAGGATACATGACTGACAAAACGTTTTAGAATAATCGTTTTTAAAAATGAAGTTTCACTGTGACTTTCCCTTTAGTGAATGAAATATTTTGTCCCAGAACTTCTTTCATAGTATTGTTGACAGTGTCAAAATGCGACTTACTGACGGATAACTAGTGAGGATATACAGATTTGCGGTGAACGTGATAGGTGTTCTCACCTTCCTCGTCAGCATCCGTGACATAATCCACTTTGAAAGGAATGACACGCACTAACGGTAATGAGGTGTGTTCCATTACGTTGTACTCCACCACATCGGAGTACACAAGTGCAAATTCATTCATTGGTTCATTTCTACAGGGAATTTAAAATATTTCCCAATATCCAAATTTATTGCCTATGGCTGGTATTTTGTTAATGACCAATGAGTGTTTCCTCCCAAAAAACATACACGACAAAATCTAATGACCAATACTCTATTCTCGGAAAATTTCATCAGGAGGCGGTGAGATATTCTTTAGTACTCAATCGTGACTTTTTTATTGACTTTCAGCAAGGCTTTACCAAACATTACATCGAATATGTTAGCAATGCTTCACCAAATGTTGACCACTAAAATAATACCCGCAAAAATTTCCAACGCATAAGTGGATTGACAAGCACTGATACCTTCTTCTTCTTAACTGGTAGAGTCAGATACACCATCACCAAAGCGATCAGTCATGAATTTTTGAATTTCTGTGTTATAAACTTCTACCGTAATAATGTTTTGATTTTCGACGATGATTTTGATTTGTATAGGGTGAATGATTTCCATCAGATGAATTGGCCGTGAAACAGCACAAATTTTTATGGGGAAACACCTTCATGGAACTGTCACTGGGTAACGTTAAGAATAATCGGTTGTTCATAATTCCATTTTTTTAGTGTTAGAGGAGTCACTGGAAATCAGAGGAGTGTCAAAAGAGGATGATTAGGGTGACTGTTGGATGTAACGTTGTGACAAGACTACCGTTGTTGTTTCCATTTGAGGAATATTTTAGGGAAGGATTGGGAAGAAGGTAACCAATGCGGTTGCTGAGTAAAATGGTCCACAATTGTTTGTCTCTTTGCTGCAAACTTAAATTTGCAATAGGAACACCGATGACATAATGCATCACAAAAGTTTGGCAGAAAAGACGATTTGTGTTTTAGGCACACGTTCTCCACACCACACCTACAAGGGTTGCTTTTGTTTCTGGGCTCGCACTAACTCACTGCTCGATTTGGAGGTCAATAGCACGACCCAACCAAATTTGGTTAAGACGTCGATGACACCAAACAATTAGTTTTATCAACGATTGTAGGTGGCCAGATGAGAGATATCGGCTTAATTAGCTGCCATTGATGATAGATGCCTTCCACTTCTAGAAAATATTCGTCGAATGGATTGTATAATGTGTACGTTTCTTGTTCTTGTAACCATCGTTGCAATTGATGTAAATGGAGACTTTTCAGTTTTATTTTGGCAGTACTTTACAATTCCTGAACTCCTCTATCACCGGCAGGATGGGATGGATCGTAGTAAATGCTGGCTATGGACTCCATTTTTTAAATAAGTGATCTAATCTTCGCTGATGCTACTCTGATTGGTGTGAGAGGGTGGCTTGGAGACGGCTTTACGTGTCCGATACGCCACAGGAGTCGAAGTGAAGTTAGTTTTGGTAATGGTGGTGAAAATGATGGTAAAGAAATAGTTTTGGTCTTTTTTTCTCTTTTCAATTCTGGTATCCCTTCATTTCTTTTTCACTTTAGTCGAAGGAGGAGTGGACATCATCTTTTTAACGAAAGATTTAAGTTCCTCTCGTTGAGGTGTAGGGGAAGGGGTCAACAAGGACGCTGAAATCTTACTTGGAAGGAGAGTTGCTGACTGCATTTGAAAGATTTCTCGTGCCTCTTCTTCAGACACCTGTGCGACTGCTTCTGTCTTAAACGCCGATGCTAGTGTTGGTGGTGATGGACATTTTATCAAGTCCTTAAAATCTTTCAAAGTGGGTGCAGCTGTTTTGTCTGAAGCTTTTTGGTGAAAGAGTTACAGTCGTTGCAACAGTTGACCGTACCGTTGAGATGTTTTAGTTACGGACAAATCTCTACGATCCAGCAACGATTGTAATGCGTGTTGTTACTGTGACACCTCGGTCAAATGATGATTTGATGGAAAATGTAAGGTTCGTTGTTTTTGTTAACGATGATATTCTATCCATCGTTTGTAAGGGACTAAAATCAGTTTTCGCCCTTCCATTAGATTTCAAGGATCGCGTCTGAGATCTTTTGACTTCCGTGTCCTCCTTTAATCTTCTTGAACTTTTTTATTTTGCTCCAGAGATTCCTCCCATCATTGTTCCCAATACTCCTTTCAGCAACATAGGTATAAGAGGCGCAAATCCTCCGCGTTGCATCAATATCTTTTTCTTTTGACGAATAGAGATTTTTTTGATCATTTGGCGAAGGTGTCGATGTTTGGCTAAGCATTCTTTCTGGTGTTTAGACTAAGGTATCGTACCTTTCAAGACATTCAGGCAATGATCGCACATGATAACGATAATATCTTTAGAGGCAGTTTGAATGATTTTGTTTTTCTCGCATAGGTGGAGGAGCTTTGGTTAGGACAGACATGTCCCTATGTTTGGCTAAACGAGGAGGTAGTCCCTTTCTTTTTCCTTTTCCATTTTGGACATAAGAACTATGTTGTGCACTTCTTGGTGGGGCCATCTTGGGGCGACCAGGAAGACAAAACACTGATTCGTATAGTTTGCTTCAGACCTGTTTTATACTGGAATGCGACGCCACTGATTGTCATTACACCGTATCATCTTGATGACAGGCAACACGCGTCGTGAAGGAGTTCGCAAGGGACTAAATAGGGCCTGTTTGTTCTTGCTTGGGCAAATCCAGTAAACTTTGAAGCATGCCTGATCTCTCATGGACTTTGATTTTGGGCACAGGTACTTTCTGAGCAGCGGCTACCGCGGCTAAAGAGGAAGAGGGAACCAGTGCTGAAGGAAACGTTTTTGGAGACGCACTTTTGTGGGTAGAAACTGTCTTTATGTGGGGATTTTTTTCTGAGGTTGTGACTTGGTCTTGACATCGTTGCTCCTTTTCCTTTTCTAAGGCGGTGATCTAGTCTTTACACCGTTGGTCTTTTTCTTTTTCTTTTAGGTGCGTCGGGGAGTGGCTTTCTTCATGAGCAGAACATTGGGCGCATTGAGATCCCATTTTAAGAGTGAACGAATGATGACACCTCCTAGAAAACCACTACAGCTAGGTTTTAAAATGATTTGCTTTTTGGTTTGAGTGTCAATGCGAAGATCGGCGAGATGCGTCATGGTTACTTTGTTTCTATCAAGAAACGTTTGGTTTGTTGTGCAATTTGAATGATACCTTGCAGTAATTGACATGCTGTCACCGTAGGTCATTGTAAGACGTCTTTGAGACTGACTTATAAGACACGAACACGTATTTGTGGATTTGTTAACGACTACTGCCGTATATGGCATGAATCAATTTGACGGAAAGATGAAACTGAAGGGACGTTATGATGACAATGTGTGAGACAGAGACCAATTAGCAGAAAGTTTTATAGTTATTTTGGTGGTTACATCGATGACGGGGACGTGTAAACGACAGATCCTCCGTCTTGGCACCAGTGGTGAAACAGATGGGTACGAAATCGCAAATAGTCAGGGTTAGTGGGTTTTAAATCCATGAGTACATAAGCGTGTGGAGTTTGAGTGGCATCTTCGTACGAATGAGTTAGCTAAGGTATTCCTAACTGTTTGCCTAAGACTTGCACTTGCAGTTTATCTCTAGGACGTTTAAACAAGACCACGTAATGAGCATTGAGACAGATGGTATGATGGGCTTTACTTTGTTGAAACAAATTTTGAGTATGTAAATAACACTGGAATTTTGAGGATGCCCGTTGCGAGTAAACTTCAGTTTAATTTCTTCCTTGTCTTCTAACATGTCATCAAAGATGACCAAATGGGTTTGACTGGGGTCAGACACGATTCGGTTGTTTGCGACAGGAATGCCTTCCACAAAGACAATAGAATCACTTTGACTTTCTCGTAGAAGGTTGTACGCCCATTGACACTCTTTGTAACACCACACGATACGTTGAGGTGGACGATTGATCGATCAAATGATGTTTATGTTCGATCAAACGTTGGAAAAATCAGTTTTACCTGAACTGCTGGGTCTAGCAATGAGCACGTTAAGGAAATGTCGAAGATACAAGGCCTCCAAACTAGCACAACCTAAATGTTCGTTAATGATTTTGAAGAGGGAGCAGAGGCAGTAGAGGTTGTCATAGTAGTGTCAGGAATTTCATCTTTTTTGACATGAAGACAGACAATACAAGAGTTTTTTAAATACTTTTTTCAGGACACGTTTATTGCAAACTTTAAAATGGAATAACACGAAATATATAAATACATAATAGCCAAATGGTTAGTACATGGAAAAAGGACACATCAAAACAATCATAAAGTGGAATATAAACAAGTTTCTACGCTATATAATTTTTTGTCATTCAAATGTAGTGTTTAATGTTCTAAAATCAATACATTCTTTGGTACCTAAAAGTTGACGAATCCTATTTTCCGGGAAAGGGCGAGAAGTATCCATATGAAAGCGCAAAACTCTGAGGAGAATAATTCTCTTGTGGGCATTCAAATGCACCTCTTTCATGTTTTATCGTGAGGTAGGTACTGCTAATAAAGAGTCCACAAAGTATTGGACGGTAAACGAAATCCCGAAAGCAAGTCACTAAGACACAAACTACACGTCGACTCCAGTTCAATGGACATAGTTCTTGTAATAGACATTGGTAATCCTCCACTGTTTGAATATGGTCAATGATCTCCTTCCACGGAATCTGTTGTATCACCAATGATAAAGGTCGTGACATGGTAGAACATTTCTATAGTTTATGTTTCGTCAGCTACAACCGAATTTCTGCACAAAAGTGTCTGTACCTTTTCGTTGTTGAATCCAAATTTTCTAGTCACTAACTGACACCAAACAAGTCGATCAGACGTTTCCTGTACAATATTTTGGAAACTCTCTGACACGTCTTCTGGAATTCGATTCAGTAAGTGTACTTGGTAGTAAATATAATCACTACCTACAAAACAACAATATAACTTATTTCGTCCGCGAGTAGTTGATCAATGTCTGACCGCTTGAACACTTTGTCGAGAATCAATCCAGTGGTTCAAACATCGGTGGAGTAGCTGATGCAATTTTTCTTGTGGTTTGACTTATTTGTTTACCCAACTCTCGATAAATGCGTTCTCTAAACTCCACAGGTAAGCCACGAATGTTCTATTGTAAAGTATCCATATGGTATAAAATTGTAATGCATCTTTTTGTCAGTGGCAATAAGTGTACCTTTTGCAAAGAAGTGGTCATATTATGTCGATGTATCCAGTCACTACACTAATTTGCACATAGCATGTCATTCCGAAGTTCTCTATTTAACAAAGTTCACATTGTGTGCAAGATTTTGGTAACCCTTTAAATCATCTTCTGGAATTAGTTGAAGTGGCTGTAACTTGTAGTACAGAGAATCGGTAACGAACCAACCCTTCTTGTCCTAGCGCAGATGATAAATGTCTGACCACTGAGACACTTTCATTAGATTCAATCCTATTGTATCACTGAGGTACCAATGGTTCAAGCATCGGTGACGTAACGGATGCATTTTTTCTTTGGATCTGACATGTATTTTGACCAACTATCGATAAATGTGTTCTCTCAACTCTACATGTAAATTACGAATATTCCTTCGTAAAGTATCCATCCAAATTACTTGGGTCCCACTAAAAGACTGCAGTGACAATTTAGAGACCATCGAGCATGTTCCAGAAAATCGCAATCTTTCTTCTTTAACTCTTGAAGTGAATCGTTACAACTAAAGTACTTGACTTTATCCCCTTCTCCAAGTAGAAAAATCCCGCTCTGGCTAATGCTTCTGGGGTAGGTACTCCCATATATTTTGGCCATATTCCTATGAAGGCTTAGATCCTACTTTCATAGTCACAGAATTCTGGCAAACGCACAGGGAACGAATACTTGTATTGTGCTTGTTCATCTCGATAAGGGTGTGGTGAAATTTGCAGAAATTAACTTAGTTTTACATAACATTCGTAGGGTGGTAGTCGCGTGATTCCCCGTGGAGGATAATGTCCACCATAAATAATAGTAAATTGAAAAGGAGTACGATGACGAGTAGCTTCGCTTTCTCATCCATTAGGTTGGACACAAAGAGTATCATCACCACTTTCCATTGTAGGTTTGGTAGTCATAACAAAGTTCCCGTGACGATAATGTGGTACTGAATCACTGAGTTTACAGCGTACGGCATCTATGCCATCGCAAGGCACAGCATCGGACTCGAATTTACTCTTTCTGAATACTTGCTGTGAAAAAGGAGTCATCTTCTCTCTTGGTCTTGGTGGTCACAATGAACTATTGGTCTTGGACGTTATCTTTTTTTATATGTTGACCAATATCGACGTGTCTGTACGGTAAAGTAAAGAGGTTGGGAAGCCGTACTTGCTTCTGGTACACAATGTGAACGTACTAACTTGTTGGTTTGGTAAGTGGTCACTTTAAAGTTTCCATCCTGTCCAGACTGCAATCATTCACTGAGTACATCAAAGTTTAATAATTGACTGGTGCGATAATTGAGAGTCAATCCTTACACTTTACACTCCGCGTGCACATCTCCTTGAGTATTAACGGTATTCGTAATCGTAAGTTTTGGGACTGCCACTTGCAAAACTTAGAATCTTGTCCTTGAGATGCTAGTCTGTCCAGGCTCCTAAACCGTCTCTTCTATTTCAGGTTGCTCTTCACCCAAAAAATTGATGTTGATGGATCTGTCTGTCAAAATATAGCATACGCTCTCCAAACAGTTCTAAAGCTTTGGAAAGTTTCAAAAAAGCGACATGGGATGTCACGTAAGCAAGTTCTCACGAGCAACGTCCATGAATTGGTTTTGTCGTGAATCATCTGAAAGAAGCGGGAAGGTGCTGACGAATACTCTGTCTTATATAAACACGGGCGTTGTTCCATTTTACCCCACAAACAATTTAACATCACTTTGGGAAACGACCGCCTTTCCTTCGTTTTTCTCCACATGGTCTAATGTGACCGGCTCCCAGTATTTTTCTTTTAATTTCTTTGGCCTTCAGGAGTGTGACACCAGGAAATGAAACCACTGGCTCCTTGTTTCATTTTATTTACAAAAGCATTCACGTAGTCTGTGAAAATGCCATTTTGAGTCTCGCCGCCCTTGTGGTATTTTTTGTCTTAGGTAAGTGGTAAATTTTGTAAACTTCTAACAATTGGTATCCCAAGTCCAGAGCTTTAATCAACTCCACGCTGACCCACGTTCCCGTCAAGACGCGTTCTTCCTGTGTATGCTGACAATGGTGGTCCTGGTTGCACATTTCAGCACAAGTACGGCACAAGAGAAACATTAGTTTTCCTTGCAAATGATGTGGTAAAACCGGATGGTACAAGTGTGCGGGAGGCAAAACTTTACACTTGATCAATCCTTCTTATTATCGAATGTTGTCTACATTGATGTAATTTTTCAGCAATCGTGGGTGCCCTTCAGGAAAGTGACAATATTTGTACACATACGAATGCAAAGAACACACGTCCAAGTACTTGATTTCTTCTCCTTTCTCCTCGTCGGCTTGGTGCAACAAAGAGGTGATATTCGTCTGTCCAGCGTACAAACTGTCCCTTGGGTTCAGAGGGTCCTCTAGTTTGTAACTATCCACCATTCGCTTGAACAATGGATCGGTTTTCAATCGATGATCGTACACGTGTTCCCACATTTGGTATACTTGCTCTTCTAGCTTCAAGATTCGCTGACAAATGGCTTGGTACTAGTCTTCCATAGTTCGCTGTAAAAATTGGTTTTTATTGGCACACTGAGAGTAACATATTGGACATCCATGAAATAAACACCCGTTAAACTGGTACACGATCATGGGGTTTTCTAATAACCAGCTGTATAACGCTATAAATAACTTGGTTTTGCATTTGAATCTATTTTCCACCTTTATTCGTTGTGCATGCGTACAACGTTACCTGGGGTGAATAACTTTTTTCCAGGTAAAATGATTTTGAAATTACATGCGGCGAAACGTCACGGAAAGCATGGTATACATGAGCATTTGACCATAACTAGTATTCACTCCTATGAATTTAAGCTTGATACATTTTGAACTGAGACATATGTCATTTGGATTGTGTCAGTGGTGTGCGTATTATCTACTATCGTCTCAGGGGTAAGTGTCAAGTTTTTTTGATTTGTGAAACATTTTCTCGGATTTATGTGATGTCGTGTGATGAAGCTTTGTTAAATTGCGTGCTTTTTATTACCATTTTAGTTCAGAAATCATAGTTATAAATAGTTTGGTTTTGTTGTAGCTTATTGGGCATTATTGGACATTATGGGAGCTTATTGGACATTATTGTGGCTGACGATATTTTATTAGGGGTGACGGTGTCTTATTGGGGCTGACGATGTCTTATGGGAGATTCAGTGTCAGATAAGAGCTGACTGTAGCTACCCATTGTTGGTTGTAGCTATCTGTATTACGGCACACCGTCTGTGTGTATGTATGTGGATGAATACATATAAGAAAGCCGATATGAACGTGGACCGATAACAAGGGACCTAGTGAAACGGCAGAGTTCCAGTTTGTATATTGAATAAACTGTAGAGTTAAAGTTTGTAAAGTGAATGTCTATTCTAGTTTACAGTGACGTGTTCATATGTTTGTGTATTTAGTTGAGCACAATATTGTTTAGTCGATACAATAGCAATAAACGTATATGAGCATTGCTCATTTTCCTTTGTTGTATCTCAAGATTATACGTGAATCTTAAAGTTTAGTGTGCTACAAGAGATCACGTGAATCTCAATTTATATAATACATGGTATATCTGTAATTCTCATTTAGCCTAGAGGTAAATTTATTATATTTTTGAATTTTTTTCTGTTATTTTGTGAGTGTGTGCAGGGTGATTTGCATCAATCGAATGATATAAGTGTGAGATTCAGTGTAATTGTTTTATATTCACCGTCTCCAGCATGGATTTGGCTTTCACGATTCGGCCTTACTATGGTTCAAGTCCTCCTTGGTCAACAGGACACATATTGTGTTCGCAAATAGAAAACACTCCAGCCAGTTGATTTACGCTTGGGTGTTCCATACGGGTCTGTTCTTGGTTCTGTTCTCTTCATTCTGTACTCTCAGCTACTCTCAAGTGTCATAGATCATCATCCAATGTATTACCAATTGTATGCTGATGACACACATATATACAAATCTAGCCATCTAGCTGAAGTTGAAGCTACCATCCAAGTGCATTTCTGATGTGAAATCATGGATGACTTGTAACAAGCTGCAGATGAACGATGATAAAAATGAAGCCATCCTGATTACAAAACAAAGACTTTCTAATTTACATCCTTTACCTCAGACAATAAGTATTAGCAACACCAAGATTAAATTCAAGCAGTCAGTACGAAACCTTGCTGTCACTCTTGACAGTACTCTCTCATTGTATGAACATGTCATGAACATATGCCAGGCTGCATATCTTGAGCTGAGACGCATCAGCTCCATTCGCAAGTATCTGTCAGTTGATGCCACTAAAACACTTTTGTTCTTTAAAACTTTCAAGACTGGATTATTCTAATTCAATTCTGTCTGGTTCATCTCAATATCTCCTTCAGAAACTTCAAAAGGTTCAAAACACTGCTGCTCGGATCATCCTTAGAATACCACGATCAGAGCACGCCTCTCCGCTGCTCTCTACCCTAAAATGGCTATCCATACGATTTAGAATTAAACACTTTGTTCTCTGTGCTACATTTAACTGATGGGCTCCAGTTCAATATACCTATCTGACCATACCCATGTGTCCACACCTGCAAGATGCTTGATGCTTACGCTCCTCTTCTGACACTCGCATTCTCAATATTCCCACT
Source organism: Potamilus streckersoni (assembly GCA_016746295.1). Taxonomy (NCBI): domain Eukaryota; kingdom Metazoa; phylum Mollusca; class Bivalvia; order Unionida; family Unionidae; genus Potamilus; species Potamilus streckersoni. The sequence continues at coordinate 136,576 of JAEAOA010000041.1, forward strand.
ATGAAGTTGAAATCATATGGACAATGTTATTTTGTATACCAGAGACCAGCAACGCGGAACGAATAGCCCAATGCACTTAGACACAAAGACACAGTGATCTAATTCAAGAGCGCACTTAAAACCCATATATTTCAACTGCAAGAACAGTCATAAAGACCTAATAATGTATCCTTTAAACGTATCCTTACCTTAAAAATTTTCAGCATATTTTTTATGTTTCAATTTTTTGTTGTTTGCTTTTAATGTTGCAATAATTTCTTTATATACAATTTTATTCTTTTTAAGCGTTGTCAAATGTTGTAATGCGCTTAGAGCTTCTAAAGATTAGGCGCTATATAAGTCCACGTTATTATTATTATTCGCACACACACACACACACACATGCATTTAAAATCGAAACGATGAAATTACCTTTCTTCTTCTTGTTGTCATCTTCCTCTTCTTCATGTTTAGAATGTAATTTGTTAATGTAGCATTGATGTTCTAAGTCCAAGATTTGACAACAAATGTGACATCGTTTCTTTCCTGAACAGACGTGCGCTTTAGCGTTGTTGGTATGTATACCTTGTCCACAAGTAGGACACAATCTCAGGAGCTAACAAGCACATTTCTGCTGTGATCCCTGCGTTTTAAAATGATGTTGGTAACAAGTTGGTCTGATAAACGTGCGCTGATAAGCTGGGCAATGCACACGTTCTTGTCCTTCTTTCAGACAGAAGCAAACATCCTGAGCATTTCGATCCATAATGCTTGTGTTGCTGTCGATTGTTATAGCCATAGTCACATTTCTCACAGTAAAAACTGTAGCACAGGAATGTAGTAATACTGTTAATGGTATCAAAATGTTCATCGTGATAATAGACGTAAATGTATTTTCCCGTCTTTGAAATCTTTGCCTCAAAAAACATAGGTCTGCGCACTTTTTGAGGGTGTACTTTCAAGTTGTAGCGTGGAGCCAAGATGTCTTTGGACAGACCAGCCTGTTGTAACAGGATATCTGCTTCTTTTCGTTGTTTGGTTCGGCTAGATTTTTTAGTAGCTTGCCAGGCTCTTTTCCATTCTGCCGTGTCGTTCGTGTGGGCATACGTTCGTCCCACTACGATGGCACGGACTAAACACAACTGGTCTTGAATATTTTTTTATTCGGACGAGGCTACTCTTGATATTGTGAAGTTCGTCGTCGACAACGAACACCATTTTACGCTGTCCGGTCCCTTGGGGACGAGACACATGGGTCATGAACATTGTTGCTTTTCCGTCGGTGATGTGAAACTTATCAGTGGATTGTTGCACGTGTTGAATTTTGTCCATGACATTGGAAGGTGTCAATTCTGCTGGGCTGCTAAACTCGATCCAAAAGGTAGACTTCAAATTATCGTGATGGAAAGTCTCAAGCGATTGTCTTCTTTGGCTTGACATTGCTGTTTCTATGTGGTTAACAAAGAATCCCACACATCGGTTATGAACCCTCCTGCTTTCTCCAGTGGTACTTGAAATCGTTAAACTTCACTGCGTACATGAAGGCTATAGTTCTAAATTTTCTAGAGGAGCGTTTGTCCATCACTCGAATGTAGTAGTAGTTTTCAGGGGTTTTTGATGATAATGAACTTTGGTTGGTTTGGTGTAGACTCCCTGAGCTTAGATTTTGGTTCACTCATCTTAACTTCAAAATCGCTGGCATGAATTTGAGCCAAGACTTCAGTTACTGTGCGAGGCGAAAAATCATCTTTCTGCCTCTTACCTTCTTCTCTTATTTTACAAAATGATGCGATCGTTTTATCTTGAATGCAAAAAGTCAAATGTCTGCATGTGAAACGCCATGGTAGTCTTCATATTCATCTTATACATATATATATATATATATATATATATATATATATATATATATATATATATATATATATATATATATATATATATATATAAAGGGCCTTCCCTTTCAGTATTCATTTTGCTCTCAAGCTGACCAGTGCGATGAAAGAACCCACACAAATTAAACTTCTGATTAGATCTTTGCGAGGTGTCATACGAAAGTTGTCTTCAGACAATCCTAGGAACTATTCTTCCTCCTGTCGAGATAAAAGTCAGGATACGTGTTATATCTGTAAGAATAAAGGGCATTGGGCTACAGAATGTCCCGATCGTTATAAAAGCAAGACCAGTGACAAGAGACAAAAGTCAAGATACCTGTTTTTAATGTCAATCAAGAGAGAGAGAGAGAGAGAGAGAGAGAGAGAGAGAGAGAGAGAGAGAGAGAGAGAGAGAGAGAGAGAGAGAGAGAGAGAGAGAGAGAGAGAGAGAGAGAGAGAGAGAGAGAGGGACATTAGTGTTGAGAGTGCCCAAAGAAACAGCAAGAGCAGAAGCAGAAAGAGAAATAAGAGGAAAAGAAAGAACCATGAGACGTTTCGAATGAGAAGAGAAAGAGAGAATAATGGAGGAAGAAGAGGATGAAAAACTGTGAAAGTGAAGAAATTCAAAAAGCAGAGAGATAGAGAGAGAGAGAGAGAGAGAGAGAGAGAGAGAGAGAGAGAGAGAGAGAGAGAGAGAGAGAGAGAGAGAGAGAGAGAGAGAGAGAGACAGACAGACAGACAGACAGACAGACAGAAACAGAAGTCCATGAACTTTTTTTTTAAAAAAAGTGTTGTGTTTTGTCCTGAATTGGATTGTAAATAATGTTACTAGAATAGACCAAACAGACAAACGAAAGTGTCTTTTGGTTTTGATTTTTTAGAATAAGAGTCTACACTCACGCACTCTTATACGTATATACGTTATAGAGTTAATAATGGGATTTTGAGTTTTCATTGATTTTGGCAAAATGAATATTAACTCTTTTTGAAAGAAATGGGTAGCCCTGAAAAGGACCGTTCTGTATTTGTTTTTTTCTGAGAACAAACTCAGGAACGAGAAGCAATTCGCTTTAACTTCCTTAAGCCTTTGCAATTACCAAGGCCTACTTGTGGACTTGCTCCTGTCAATGATTGAGTAGAAATCACTAGAGGTGGTATCTCTGGTGTAGACACAGGGTTAGGCTGTTTGGCTCGAGAAGATATTTTCCTCTTGGTTCGTAATAAAAAGTTTGATACATTTGTTTCAGACTTCTTAACTCAGCTAAAATGTCCAAGAGTACCGTGACCGTTTGACATTCACTTTTGTCCTTTTCTTCTAGACTTTGTTTCTTTTGTACTGCTTTTTCTTCCTGTCGTTTCCTTCTCGCCTCTTTTTCTTCTTCTTGCTGTTGCTGTTTAAGGAGAAATCCTTGTTCTGCGTATTTCTGCTGCTGTAAAAGTTTCTAATTCTTCTTTCTGTTTTTTTTTCTAAAATCGCTGGCCTGTGGTAATTAAAGAGAAAGTGGCGAAAGTGCTGGTGCCGGCACAAATTCTTGCGAAGAGAGAAAATCTACTAAATCCCAGTTGAAATCGGGAAGTAGTGCAGTGTTTACTTAAGGTCTTACTGGATAGTTTCGTATTTTGACACCCCTCTAACTTTTAAGGTAGAAGGCAAGAACCTAATTATGACAACCCTAGCATTTATAAATTCACACATAAGCTAAATCTGTAATGTGGTTTACATTTACTTTGAGTTAGGATTGGAAATGGGTTGCATTGATTGTAACTGCCTGTCACATTTAGACTAGCATTAGAGATCAGATGAATAACTTGGGCTGCAAATGAGCAGCTGACTCGGCCTACGTATTTACATGTGTCTGCTACAGAGGTAAATATCTAAAAAATCTACATGGTTGAGGGGGTGATGAAAAGTATGTTAATTTGTTATAGTACTAGTAAACTTTCAAGATGAATAAGGTACATACTGACTCTGTTAGCTGGCTTCTCACAGGAACAAGTTGAAAATAGCTCTTTTCTGTCAAAAATGAATGTAAAAGAGGGGTTGGTGGTAGTATCGATTCAGTGTCAAAACCACCAGTTGGATAAGGAATTAACCTTAATATCATAGTCCGAATCTTGCAAGCATCCTTTCAACAAAAATCATTAGTTAGTTTTAATTTGTATCTTTATTGAAAAGTGATCATTTTTCTGCAATAGGTCATCGTCGGATGAAAATTTGCCAAAACAACTGTACTGTGAGACCTTAGTAGCCGCTGCTATGCCATCGCTTTTCGTCTCCACAGCTGGTGCACCCCAATCCATCATCTTAAGTTCCGCCATGTTTCACAAAACAATGTCGCATAAATTCACTTTGCACAAACGCTAGCACACGTATATAGGGATTGTGACGTCACATGTAGCTCCCGCCAAGTGACTTAATTTTTTTAAATAAACGCAGTTCGCTTTATTCCCTTCACCTGTTCTCGTCACAAAGAAGATTTGGATAGACGTTGAATCCTCTACTTTGGTATCTTCATTGTTTTTCCTTACGGACTTACCCATGTATGTGTAAACAAAATGGGCTGTCATACGCATCAGCGGTGCATCTGTTTGGAAAAGAAGCTGTTATGTAAAAGACAAGGCTATCTGAAGCGGACTCTCATATTTAGATCAGAAGTGAGAACAGAAGCTTTGAGGAATTTGAGGAAGAAAAGAAGATCGATGAGATGCCCTGTATGTTAACGAACTGGTGTTAACACAACAGGGCCACTTCCAATACCTCGAATTTTTTTTAAAAAATTTGTCTAAACGAAAACTAAAGAAAATGAATTGTATAGTATATGTAAGTTATAAAATAAACATGCATTACTATAATTACCAACACGAACGCTTGACGGCACAGTACTTGTGCATTGCTACAGTGTTGTCAGTGTTCAATACAGTGACGTCATGGCATCTGTGCCATTCCTTTTGTTCCTATACAAAATTTCCATTGTCCGTATACAGGCCCTAGGTGTGCCATTTGTCCGTGTTAAAAACATGGGTGTTTTTAATGCTAATTCCCATTGTCCGTATATTGCCCCTTTATACCACTTTTAGCACTATATCACCAAAGAAATGGGAGCTAAGTGTCTTTCTAGTGTCAAATAGAGGTAGCTGACCATGGTTGTTATTAAACTCGTGACACTGGGATTTCCAGTCTGATGTTCTACTAACTGAGCTACTGAGGTTCTCAAGAAAGAAACAAAGATGACAAGTCAAGTAATTTTTATTTAGAGTCGGTACATGATAAACCAAAATTAAACATAAGCTCTTTGAGCGTTATCTACCGACTATAAAAATGAAAGATAACAAATCTGTACAATACACAAATCACATATTCACATTAAAAGGCACAAGAAAATAATCATACATACATACATACATACATACATACATATATACATACATACATACATACATACATACATACATACATACATACATACATACATACATACATACATACATACATACATACATACATACATACATACATACATACATACATACATACACCATGGACTTACAACCATGACCAGCAGTAGCAAAGAGGAAAATACAACGATTAATATAATCCAGTTATTACAAACGCTCTTAACGTCATGCACAAATATTAAATTTTTCAATTTCTGATCTAAATTAAAACCTAAAGCAGAAGCTAAAAATACCCTGCCGATAATTTATAAACTAAATATGGACTTAAGTAAAAAAGGAAACCCTACATTATTAACCTATAGTAATGTCCTCCTTCCCAGCAAAATAAAATGAACAAAAAAGCAACCTTGAAACAGAAGACTAAAGCTAGAAAATGATGCTATTCAAGCTTAATTGAACCCGGACAATAGAAATCAATCATTCTTACCTCCCTTGTCTGAAAGAAATGGTAACACGGTAGCTAAAATATGTTTAATGATCATCACTCAGATCTTTAAAGAAAACAAAAATTCATTTGATGACTCTCACGTGTTGTCAAAAATTTTATTCAATTTCCTGTAAAATTTGAGCTTGTATTTTAATTCGGTGGGCTTAGGTTCTACAAAAAGCAAATATCCGCTTATTGCTTCTTCAGAACCACTGTTTATGTCAGGTTAGATAGTTCTCTTTAAATATTTTTGTAGGAGGGAGGCGAAGGTCCATGACATGCCAATTAAGCAATGATGTGACATATATATATATATATATATATATATATATATATATATATATATATATATATATATATATATATATATATATATATATATATATATATATATAGCTAATTTCGCATAATACACAGGCAACATAAAAAGGCACTCTTTGTAGATCTCAGACGAACTCGCCATACATATATTATGCAGCATATTTCATTTCAGCTGACAAGAAAACATAGTTTATCTCACTTATAAAGCCAATTTATTTGAGGACCGAGATGGTTTGTCAACAGTCTTAACAAAAGTCGTTGATATGACTCGGCCGGTTCGAACCCGCCACCTCCCTCATCCGAGGCGGGCGCTCTTACCACTAGGCCACTGGAACGGTCCTGTATTTATTTTAAGATTTATAAATTCAAAGTTTTCACATTCTAGTTCTTCCCTTTATCTGGGTGGTTTTTCAGAGTTGATATAGATTGATAATCCACATTTATGTGAGCCATTAGTTTATGTCCCTTTTATATAACGTATGTGTTTGTACACTTATGTAAACCATGATATTTCTAACTTTTCTATAGAGCGTCAATCTTTAATCGATCCCTGCCGTCTCACTTCTGTCCGCGTGGGTTCGAGTCTCAAACTTGACCATTATTTGAAAAAGATGCCACAAGCTTCATGTATGGCGGTGTTTCTTACCGGTTCCCCCCCCTACCCCGGGTTATTCTTCCTTCAGTTATAATGTCCACAATATATCACCCATCTTCGCTAGCAAAGGTTCCGATGTATTAACCTTATCTACACCTTGGCGGATCGAGCACATATTTTAGTGCTTTGTCTTGGCAACATATATTGGATTCCATGAGTTGCCTCCCTTAGTATGCAATGCCATCTAACCAATAGCCTATAACGGCGACGTATTGTGCATCAGCCGACAATGGTGAAGGCAATTGACTTGAAAAGGATTTTGTGTTAGTTTAACATCGAAAGTATTATCACGTACCAGAAAGAAGCCATTACTGGTTTATTTGAGTTAAAGGTGCTTGTTCAATCGCGGATCGGCAGCGAACAATTTCTTATTTATAAGTCCATTCAAGCTGTGTGCATCGTTGTCTTGATAATGTAGGAACAGTGTTCTAATTTGAACAACTTAATTCTGATTGGATGCGGTAATGCATACAACGAAATTCATAAACCTAAAGCATTGAAATGTCTGCTCGATCTTCCATGACATTGATGGGCTAACATCTCGGAAGAGTTATATACCCTATCTTGCGCTGAGAAATGGCGTTAAATCCCAAACAACAACAGCAACTATCTTTGTACCATTACGTATACCATTAAGTTTCATATTCCTTATATACAACGTCTATCATGTACCCATATATAAACTATTAGCTTCTCTATCTCTTCTATACAACGTCTATCCATGTGCCCTAGAAAACATAATTTCTCTATACCTTCGATGCAAGGTCTATGTAAAGGTCTATGTCTACCCTCTATGTAAAGCATTAGTTTATTTACCCTTTACATACAACGTAAAAAAATATCCTTTTAGCCTTTGTATATTTGGAAATTGAGTAATCTTGATTCGCTGCATCAATTATTAAAACACTAAACAATTTTCCAATGAAAACAGCTGTTAGTATTTGTGTACTTGTTTATGTAGATGTTAACCTTCAGACATGCCATTTTAAAATTAGTTGGGGTTTCACAAGAAGCTATCGGCCTAAATAGTGACGAATTATCAACAATGATGAATATGATGATAAATGATGACCATTGTCAATGTTATCTAGTGTTGATAATTTTCACAACGACGCATGATGAAGATGAAAATAACTGACCTGTTTGGTATTGAATGTACTCGTTAAGTTATTCATAGTAGTGATGGGTGAATCATAGTGTGGATTATTGTTTCAACGATAATAGTATGGTAACTGTACTGCCTTGAGAAACGATAAATCATAAAGAAATCATCATCGTCGTTATCGACAATAACAGCAACTAAGTCTGCTTCCAAAACAACAAGCAAGAACAACCATAGCAAGAACACAAACAACAAGAGCAAAATATACTTCAAATTATCAATCACAATCGGAACATTCCAAAGTAACTGAATTGATTGCTTCGGTATATAGCCGACACCTCGGAGACGGATATAAATACACTATCCCCTTTCTCCAAACTTTGAGTTGTGGACAGGAAACTGTTCTGGAAATTCACATGGCTTGAAATAGTTAGACTCTGACTAGCCAGTAACTCCGTTCGTTGGTGGTCAGTCTTAAGTATATCCCTCTCTTTGTACAGGTAGTGTGTTATATAAGTGTCATTGGTGTTACTTTCAACATTAAAGGAAAGTAAGCAGTATATGTAATATTGTCCGGATTCCGGGATCCTAATGTGCCCGGTTTTCGATGGCTGAAATCCATTTGCAACGAAAGCCAAAGTTCCGTTCAGATTTGTTGTCCAACGGATGACTGAGTGCTCTGAAAAACGGAGAAGCAATTATCCAAACTTCAGATTTTAAAAAAGGTACTTTTCTAGATGAGTTTTTTAAAATAGGTAAATTGCACAATTATCAGGTTTACACACATTCACACATTTATTTCACATCAGAAACATTTATCTGACGTCTTCTTGACTTTTTATGAGATATGGTACCTTACAAATTCTAAAATTAACAATGTGATAATGTATACAACATGTTTACGTTGTAATGAAAAAAATTTGTCATCTCTACTGATGCTTCTTTCAGCCTGTCAGTTCTTTTGCTAGTTATTTTGCATGTTCGTAATTCCAATAGTCAGCTGATTGTTATTACTTTTTTCAAAACCACCAATCGTGTATCTATACACATATTGTTGTCGAATTTTTTTTCAGACTCAGCACCCAGCAGGTGAAAGCTGTAAATCATTTAACATCTTTTGTTAGAATTCTTTCCCAGGTCTGTTACGGTTTTGACTTTCCATTTTTATTCGTATTTATGACTATCTAAACAGACATTTTTCTGCAGGTATACTCTCCCGAGACAAAGGCATACATACCCACCCACCTACATGTTTACTGACATAAGGAACAATCATAATTAAAAAGTGCAGACGGTAAAGAGTCATTCAATACAATTACCTAAAGCTGAATTATTCAGGTAAAAATGTGCAACATATGGTTTCTCGCCTGAATTGTTCTTATGTCTTTCAGCAAGCAGCATCTGTAAGAAATAACAAGACTCTTAAAAGCTATCTTTTAAATTTCAAAAGATAAAAGAGTCGGGCAAACTATGTTATTGGCAAATAAAGGAAGACTATGAATTCGGTAACAAGGTAATTAGGCAAACACCTTAAAGTCAGTTATTAATTGGCAACGCATCTAGGATTCAGTAACAATTATTCAGAAATTTCATGTTGGATCTACAGTAGATTCTTTCATCAATATTATCATGTTCTCTGTGTGTGTGTTTGTGTTTGTGTGTGTGTGAATGAGAGAGAGAGAAAGAGAGAGAGAGAGAGAGAGAGAGAGAGAGAGAGAGAGAGAGAGAGAGAGAGAGAGAGAGAGAGAGAGAGAGAGAGAGAGAGAGAGAGATATGCATCTTTGGAATTGTGTTCAGTAATGTTTCATGGAACACCATGCATATCTATTGCAAGGTAGTTTTATATCTAAATTTTTATTTTTAAATACTTACCATTTTCAAAAGATGCTGATGAGATTCTTTGTGTCTTACACAACAAATACTGCGCATTTTGTCCAAAAAGTACCAATTCACGTTACGGACGCTGGAAGCCTCTTTACAAGGGAAGCACAAACTTGGTGTGTCAATGTCATTTAGACTGACGTTATGTCTATGTGAATATGATTGTTGTGGTTTGGAAAATTGAATTATCCCCAATACAACGACAGAGATGAACAGCATAAAGTTTATAGCGATGGATAAAAGAAGACATTCAGATCCATGTGACACCATCTTAAAACAGATTCCTGTAAATAAATAAATAAATAAATAAATAAATAAATAAATAAATAAATAAATAAATTTTGTGCGTAATTAAGTTATAAATTAAGCAAAATTTACAATAGTTTTTCTCAAGAGATAAGTGTTTAAAACTTTCAGTGCTCAATATCTGTAATCGTAAAAAGATAAAACAAAATCTTCTAGTAAAATTTTAAAGTAGAATTTTTAAATATTTCAAGTGATTTAAGATATTTTTATCTTCAGGATATATTGAATTATTGACTTACTTATCGCGAGTTTACAATCAACGTTATTTGTCTGTTAAGGTGCCTTCTTGTGGTGAGGGAAATATGTCTTTCTTCGATATGACAAAATATTCTATTTCGCTTTTACTATAGTGTGAGTTCTTATAGTATTAAAGCAAAACTATCTCTTTGGAAGTTATGTCGCATTGTATCGTAATTCAATACACGTATCTTCATTGGTGAGTTACTCAGCCACTTAGAATACTTCAAATGTGACCTGCTTTGCTTTTTCACTGGTAACCGGGCTATACGTGAAAGAAAAAAAATATCCCAAAACGAAATGAAAATAAAACATAGTGTTGGAGGTAAGGAAAACCGTATTTGCAGTTATAAATTACAATACGATACCTAGCTATCTTTAGAATTAGGTCACGAAGGGTTTCAGAAAATAGTTTACTACTACATCATAGGTACTTTCCCCATTTTAACTCAAATTAGTCATCCATCGACTTGGAAAGATACATAAAAGCAAATATTAACGATCGAACCGGCCTAGGGTATTTCTCAAAATAGACACATTAGTTCGCGAAAAAAGATATTCAGATTAGTCACTATATAAACATGGTGTTTGTAAACCTCTACATAGCTGTCTCCACGTGAGTTAAAATACACAGTTTTCAGTATCCCCAACAAGTCTATACAAGCTGGTTGTATTTATAGTTTTAACTCACGTGGAGACAGTCATGTAGAGGTTTACAAACACAACGTTTTTGTGTTTATTTGTTTGTTTTATATATGTTTTGTATTTGCCTTTGAAAAACACTCATTAAGAGTCAAAAGCGCCCAGGCTAGTTAGTTACTAGTTTCGCACTGTTCGTCGTCAGTTTATTGCATATATATATATATATATATATATATATATATATATATATATATATATATATATATATATATATATATATATATATATATATATATATATATACATATATAAAGAATATAAATCATATGGCGAATAACAACCCTCTCAAGCGTACTGGATCTACCAAGGGATCACGTTTGTCAGGGATTAATTAAAATAGATGCAATAAACTGACGACGAACAGTACGAAACTAGTAACTAACTAGCCTAAGCGCTTTCGACTCTTAATGAGTCTTTTTCAAAGGCAAATACAAAACATAGTTACGACAAACAAATAAACACAAAAACGTTGCGTTTGTAAACCTCTACATTTCTATCTTCACATGTGCTAAAACTATAAATACAACCAGCTTGTATAGACTAGTTGCGGAAACTGAAAACGTTGTATCATTCCCTAAAAGTCTACAAGCCAAAGCGACATCTATTTTTACTTTGTGTACATATGTAACACAGATTATATCCCGGATATTTGGTTCTATACCGGTTATTCTTATAGTAAAAATTGAAGGATAAGAAGATTTAGAAAATGTTAAATTCTACTAGTGCATAGTTTTCATTTTCTAGTCTTCTTGGTTTAGACCGCTTGGTTTCAATGTTCTAAGGCGGCGTATCCAGTATGATTCCTTTTCCTTCCTGGTTTCGGAACTCCAGCTGTGAAGGAAAAGGAATCATAGAACATGAAACCATTTTCATTAGCTAACCCGTTATGTTACATATAGAATGGTCCTTGGCAGAATGTAATACCGGTTTTAAAATGGGACGATGCGGTAGAGAAACTACCATCCATCAGAAGACCTAAATGGGACGATGCGGTAGAGAAACTACCATCCATCAGAAGACCTAAATGGGACGAAGTGGTAGAGAAACTACCATCCATCAGAAGACCACTACACAGATATATTAGGATGGTATTAGAAATGTTGTATGCAAATACATGTACGTCTATATTAGATTTCATACAAAAATTATATTTTCTACATGTACCAATCGAATTTTGTTTTATCTTTTAATTGTGCTGTATTTCAACTAACCGAAATATATAACAGGCCATGCTTACTGAGAGAAAGAAATGAAAAAAGTTGTGTTATATTTTTTTTTAAATATCCTTCCACAGCACATGATAGAGTGTGAATTAGGTGTATACTATTTGGGTTGTTTGCACAGGTAAATATACTTCCGATTCAAGTCATATTTTAAGTGGTGTTTATCTAGGCTCTGTATTAGGTCCTCTTCTTTTTCTACTGTTTATCGATGCCTTAGCATTGTATTTAGTACACTAACACAGATCCTTTCGCTGACGATTCTCGTCAACATTCATCTAGTAAATAGCTTGACTTCATTAGAAATGAATTTCACATTGACCTCAACAATGTATCAGTTTGAGATAAAAAAAAACAAAACAATGCGTGCTAGTGGATCTAGAAAGAAATGTATGATAATCGTCAAGCCCAGCCCATGAATGTGCGGGGCCCAAGGCAGCAAGCGATGAGCAGGGGTCCCAATAGAATTAAAATTGCATTGCGGAGAGCGGCTGTGCCCAAGTCGTTTGCCTCGTTTGCCTTGCCATAGGGCCAGGCCTGACAATCACGACAAGGCAGAACCTATCAACTGATAGAGGATTTAGCTCTAATGTAAAGTGGCTTAGACGTATCTGGTGTTGAAAATAAAATAAAAAGTACTTGGTATCCACACTGACCAACATCTCAGCTGGAATATACTTATCGATCACATGTATGTAATGGTCGGCCAAAGATAACTCGCTTCAAAATACTGTGGCAATTTCTAGCTCTACAGTCGCCGGAAGTTTATTTTTGAGGATATGTACTACAATCGATCGAGAAAGGGCAAACATGTCCAGTTGTAATCTATCCATAATTGACAAACTCCAGAAAAGGCACCCGAATAATTCCGAATATTCCTAATACAGCTCTGTCGACTGTATTCTTTTTCCACGTCTATACTTGTTATCTCTACAAACACATAATCATTAATTTAAATGAATCTTGACATAAAAGTTTATAACGATCTTTCTCCAGGTTATAACTCCAACCATCAATTTAAAAATTTTTTTTGTTACTGTATCCGTACCTATCGTTTGTAATTCCTGTCCCTGGGGTTTCATAATTCAAATTCCCTTGCTTCGCTTAAAGCTTCATTAAAGAATATCTTTCTTGATCAGCTGGAATTCTGTATTAAAGCCTACCATTAGAGAATGTTGTATTCAGATATAACGAGCAAGTTTTATTCTAGGTATCTGTATACGACTTTTGACATGATCAATTGTATATATATATATATATATATATATATATATATATATATATATATATATATATATATATATATATATATATATATATATATATATGTTTATGGTACCTGTTGACCACTACCGTAACAAATATAAATTCATTTTAAATTTCTTTGTACGTGTAGAAGCATATGCGAGTGCGTAGGTGGCATTAAAACTAATTTACCTGTTTAATTTGAGCACCATATTGCAAATGGGTCTTTCATGACCAAAGCTATACTTTTCTTTAAATAAAGTTCTTCTTCTTCTTCTTCTTCTTCTTCTTCTTCTTCTTCTTCTTCTTCTTCTTCTTATTATTATTATTATTATTATTATTATTATTATTATTATTATTATTATTATTATTATTATTATTATCATCTGATCTATTGGTTGCAAGACATGATCTATAAACTACGTCTTAAGTTCAAATTTGTTGATATTATCATACTCAGAGAGTGAGTTTTGGTATTGTTTATGTTATATGCATCCAAAATATTTCGCCCATTCACACACGTGCGAACGAAATATCGAGCTAAAGAATAATATAAATGCACTAAAAACTAGAAGCTTGATATTAGAATGTCGTATATATCAGAACCAGACAAGTACAAATTATTATTTACTGAGAAGAGTCTAAACACTTACTTGAACGTGTCCGTTTTTCCTGTGTTAAATGCAATAACTGCTGCATTGTTGGTGAGATAATGAAAGATAATGATTCTAACTAAATCTATCTCTTGGAATTCCCCCTCGCAGTACATTTTCCTTGGGATTAATCTAATCAGAGGGTCGGGTTCGGAATGTGATATAATGTGTGTTGAGAGAGAGAGAGAGAGAGAGAGAGAGAGAGAGAGAGAGAGAGAGAGAGAGAGAGAGAGAGAGAGAGAGAGAGAGAGAGAGAGAGAGAGAGAGAGAGAGAGAGAGAGAGAGAGAGAGAGAGAGAGAGAGACTAGTTTAGAATGATATTTCACCAAACCTATAGCTGTACACGTAGAAAAAGAATTTTAATATTTCAAATCATGCAGACACTATCTAGCGATTTAAAAGATTAAGGTATGCAATTTTAATTTCCATATAATATTCTATTTCGTTTGTTTGGCTTTATTTCATAAGACTCTGTTATGTTAGAGTGTTATGAAATTTAATTCTTTAATTTAACAGTTATTAGTTTACTGATAAAATTTACGGATTTGTGATGTAATCATAGTTTCAGATATGTAGAATTTCATTGGGATTTAGGAATTAATTCAAATATGCAAAATTTCTTATGATTATATGAATTAATTTCCTTTGTCTATTGGATGATACTATTTACTGTGTGTTAATGATAATTGCACATTTATATATGATTTTGCGATTCCTAAATGATCTTACATGTTATTGGCTATTGTAAGCTAGGATTTAATAAATCTTATACAATAGTAATCGAACATTTATCTTATTGAGTGAAATTGGCTAGCTAGCTGTAAGAAAACGTATAGTAGTCAGCTATAATGATATTATAGTAATGAATGTTGATATATACGGCCAATTGTGTTTATATACACCGCCAACGTGTCAGTTACTACGGTGAGGGGAGATCTAATTTATCCAAACTTGGATGTACTTATGGATATATATTACAGTGGTCATTTGTAAGGAACGTTAATCATAAGGTTACATTAGGTCAGAATTTATGTAGTGTAGATAGCTATTTATGGTTCTGAAATAAGGAAAGAGAGATTTTATATATAATCGAATAGATGGTGAAAACATGTACCCCTTTAGCGGCAATATTGTCCTTAAAGGGAACAACTTTCTGTATCCATTCTCGAAAATCCGATGAGGATAATCCAAGAGGGAATTGTATTAATCCATTAAAATTTATTTTATTTTATTGTTTACGGGGACTCGTATTTGTTTATTTAGTTCCCTATCAATATATTCTATCTACTCACACTGGGCAATAACATCGGGGGAGGTCATACCATAGATATCGATTACTAAATCTATTAACAGGGCAATACACGCCAAATACACCCCTTGCATAGATTTTCGTACATTGTGTTACTATTATTTGAGTTATCTTGATTGTTATTACACCAATTTCGGGTACCTGTCTACACTGGACGTATGGAATATTGACACCTTAATTGGACGTATGGAATATTGACACCTTAATTGGACGTATGGAATATTGACACCTTAATTGGACGTATGGAATATTGACACCTTAATTGGACGTATGGAATATTGTCATCTTAATTAATGATATAGATAACTTTTTGTTCTGTCGTTAATGGAGTTATAATCCTATGATTAACAGAAAACATTATATTTTTGGTTTTTAAACCAATTTGCTTGCAATATTCTTTAAATATTTCGATCAAATTACTCCAACTTGTGTAAGTTTTATGGTTCTAGGATACTTTAAATAAAGTTTGTTAAAATTGTCTGTTTAAAGACCACTTTTAAGTCAGCGGTCCTAAGATTAGGGCGTTATAAATACCTTTACATGACGTCAGTTGTCTACGATAACTATATATATGTTGTAATATCATTCGGAACAATATAACATGTAATTTTAGTGATCCTTGCAAGAATGTTTAAGTAAAAAGTGTGCACGAGTTCTGACGATGAACGTGGACAATATTTTGATAAAAATTTGGGCACTGTTTATTTTGAATATTAAGAAGAATATTTCTATAGTTCATATTTCATTGTTTCATATTAGTGTATTCTCCAGCGAAAACGAAACGTATCTGTATGATCTCCATGTATGCATAATTTAAACAGAGTCGTAAATGGCAGTACTTTGATATTAATGTTTACAGTTCTACTCCAGCTAAATGCATATTACTTATCTAACTAGGTCAAGTGCATTTTTCCCGAGTTCTTAAAACCGTACATTTTCGTTTTGAATAGAAGTACCATAAACCCACGATTTCTAAAAATAGGCTATTCCAGGAAATCATATCTGATAAAAATGACATGGACAACACAGTATGTGGGTGTATCACTTTAATTATATTTAATGATTTTTCCGGATTTTGAGCGGAAGGATGTAGGCGTTTCGAAATATCGTTATGCTTGGACGCCGTATGCATTGTCGCTAAAGGACACACGGTACTAGTTGTATTGACAAATGGGAGCCAGAATGAAATGGGTAAACATTAAATGGAGTATATACAGGTTTGTGTGACCAGGATTGGTAAATAATATAAGTTATGTTTTAGGAAAAAGATTCTTTTGAGACCTTATCCTAGTTGAAAGTAAACAAAAAAAAAAGACATTATTTTATTTGTGGAATTTCAGTTCTTTAATAGTCTTGAGTTTGTAACACTCATTACTAAAATTATCACCTGACTCTTTGGTGCGGAATTGAAAGCACATGTTTCAAACACATGCAGCTCCAGAAAATGCCGCGGCTCATATCCTTTCATCTGCAGAGAAGCTTACTTCCAGGTTTTATCTATACTGATAAATATAGGTTTGGTCATGAGCACTCAAAATTTTTTAAAGTTATTTAATTTTTAATATCATGATGTTTGCATAGGTTTACTATGGGAATTGACTTAGTACCGTGATTCCCAAAAGCTTCATGTAAATACATTACAAGCTAAAGGTTTAGAAAGAGCATCCACGCAAAAGCATCGTTTAGTTATTGATCCAGTGAAGACAGTAAGCCATTTTTCCCACAATAACCTTTTACTTCGTATCGAAGCAACTTTGCATCTGCTCTTGATAAAAGGGAGACGCTGTTGCCTAGCAGTTAGTATTCTGGAATCCAAAAGGTCGTAAGTACGAAATACTGCCCAGATCAAACAAACCCGGACAGATCAGGTTACTAGTTGTTTGGATGCTATGGCAACTGAACCGCTGTGGCTCATTGGTTAACGTTCTGGACTCTTGATCCCTAAAGTAGCTAATACAACCACCTAACATGCAACCCCCAACCCGAAAACCCCAAACCTGGCCCAACAAAACAACCTCCACCAACACCCCTTCAAAATAAAAAAAACAAAAACTGTGCCACGGTACTATGTATCCTTTCATTGCCACCAAACATAAACTAGTGCAATAAAAAGTGAAGAAATGACCGTTTTGCAAATCTTCCACCATCTCCTCTTCTTTATCCGTATCAACTTTTGCAAAATTAGCGAAACCAACACACACACACACACACACACACACACACACACACACACACACACACACACATATAAAATATATATATATATATATATATATATATATATATATATATATATATATATATATATATATATATATATATAACACAATGCATTTAGCCTTTCTCTTCATTTACTTTTGCAAAATTAGTGAAACCAACACACACACACATACATACATACATACATACATACATACATACATACATACATACATACATACATACATACATACATACATACATACATACATACATACATACATACATACATACATACATACATACATACATACATATATATATATATATATATATATATATATATATATATATATATATATATATATATATATATATATATATATATATAGATATATAACAAGACATTTAGCCTTTCACTTCATTTAGGTTAGGTCATATCTCTCTCTCTCTCTCTCTCTCTCTCTCTCTCTCTCTCTCTCTCGATCTATCAAGCACGCAAACCATTTAGACTTGTACAGAAGCTAGGTAAGTTTATCACATACATAAAGCATTTACCTGAGCTTTGTAATTTTATCCGATCCACATGGAGTATAACTTGCTTTGCTCCCTAATTGAAAATGGTGTAGAATGGGCCAAGGTTACGATAAAGAGATGTAGATACGTACATATATTGTAAATACGATTAGTCACACAACGGAGAACGTCTTTAAATAGCATGGGTGATACAATGAGAGTTTCACAAATTTCTTGCTGTTATATACGTGCGTTTAAAAAATATTGAACGATGCTTTTGCAGTTCACACGTTGCCAATATGTCTATTTCATTCATTAGTGTGACGTAAATGCACGGCAAATATTTTAACCTATAATACCAATCATCCTGTAAAGTAATATAGCTTCGAGATAGTGTAGACTAAGAAGAGCCTTTGAAAGTTTGGGTTTTATTATTTTTCTTTTCTATTTGGTTTTCACAGTGACTATTCCTATTTCAAGAAATCTAGGTACACTACTTGACTCGGTTGTGTTTTTGCTGGTATGCCTCGTATCCCCTTTGGGTAAATGTTGATGTAAGGTTTATATTATTTACAGTTTTAAACCAAATTGATATAAGTAGATATTTACTATAATATCGTATTAACTACAGATCAATATGAGCTAATTGTTGGTTGGTAGTAAAACTATTAAAAGTATTCGGTAACAACGCTAAATACTAAATACTAAATACAACCCTTTTTATTTTTTCAAATAAATTGTAATCTTTTCTGTTTTATTCATTTCCTTATTTCAGTTTTTCGTACTAAGTTTTGATAGTTTATATATTAAATTGATAATCTTTTGTTATTTTCTAGGTAATACTCCATGAAAGAGGCATTTTTAAGTCTACGAACTCGTAACTTATCTTGGCTTTAATGCAAAATAAATAAGTTCCATCAAACGAATATGAGCCGTATTCACAGACAAGGCCCAGCTATATGTTGTAATTGGTGTTTATTAATGACCTTATGAATATGAGCCGTATTCACATACAATGCCCAGCTATATGTTGTAATCGGTGTTTGTTGATGACCTTATGAATATGAGCCGTATTCACAGACAAGGCCCAGCTATATGTTGTAATCGGTGTTTATTGATGACCTTATGAATATGAGCCGTATTCACAGACAAGGCCCAGCTATATGTTGTAATCGGTGTTTATTGATGACCTTATGAATATGAGCCGTATTCACAGACAAGGCCCAGCTATATGTTGTAATCGGTGTTTATTGATGACCTTATGAATATGAGCCGTATTCACAGACAAGGCCCAGCTATATGTTGTAATCGGTGTTTATTGATGACCTTATGAACATGAGCCGTATTCACAGACAAGGCCCAGCTATATGTTGTAATCGGTGTTTATTGATGACCTTATGAATATGAGCCGTATTCACAGACAAGGCCAAGCTATATGTTGTAATCGGTGTTTATTGATGACCTTATGAACATGAGCCGTATTCACAGACAAGGCCCAGCTATATGTTGTAATCTGTGTTTATTGATGACCTTATGAATATGAGCCGTATTCACAGACAAGGCCCAGCTATATGTTGTAATCGGTGTTTGTTGATGACCTTATGAATATGAGCCGTATTCACAGACAAGGCCCAGCTATATGTTGTAATCGGTGTTTATTGATGACCTTATGAATATGAGCCGTATTCACAGACAAGGCCCAGCTATATGTTGTAATCGGTGTTTATTGATGACCTTATGAACATGAGCCGTATTCACAGACAAGGCCCAGCTATATGTTGTAATCGGTGTTTATTGATGACCTTATGAATATGAGCCGTATTCACAGACAAGGCCCAGCTATATGTTGTAATCGGTGTTTATTGATGACCTTATGAATATGAGCCGTATTCACAGACAAGGCCCAGCTATATGTTGTAATCGGTGTTTATTGATGACCTTATGAATATGAGCCGTATTCACAGACAAGGCCCAGCTATATGTTGTAATCGGTGTTTATTGATGACCTTATGAACATGAGCCGTATTCACAGACAAGGCCCAGCTATATGTTGTAATCGGTGTTTATTGATGACCTTATGAATATGAGCCGTATTCACAGACAAGGCCCAGCTATATGTTGTAATCGGTGTTTATTGATGACCTTATGAATATGAACCGTATTCACAGACAAGGCCCAGCTATATGTTGTAATCGGTGTTTATTGATGACCTTATGAATATGAGCCGTATTCACATATAAGGCCCAGCTATATGTTGTAATCGGTGTTTGTTGATGACCTTATGAATATGAGCCGTATTCACAGACAAGGCCCAGCTATATGTTGTAATCGGTGTTTATTGATGACCTTAGTCAATATTACCAACTGTCTAGGAAAAGCAGCATGAACATAGTTCCCACAATTACCATCATAGTCACTTATCATATTCGACGTTAAACGGACACCATTTAGGACAAAGTGCTTGATACAAGGAGGGATGGTGGTGGTGGGAAAGCACAAAACATGATCGGCGATTCTGATGGAGCAGATATATTATCAAGGTTTGTTAAGATGGCCGCGATCGACCCATTTCATGAAGGAGCAGCTAAATAATTGGTACACTGTTTTATTACCAAATGAAGATATATCAGTTTTCATTCTTACAACGGTCGCGTAGAATTGGCGCTATAAATTATATAATGCATGCTCGACCATTGATAGACGTCGGGGCAGTGAGTCACTTTTAAGCTTTGGGCATCTTAGACAAGTGGAGATAATACAAATATATCAATTCCAGTTATCACGCAGTATGAATCAAAATATCATAGAAGTAATGTATGTAATATCTCAGGTGAGCAAGCAGAGATAGAAATTAAATTTGGAAGAAAAAGTTAAACAAGCTTCCTATTTTGAATCAGGCATAAACCGAATCATTAATAATTTAAATTAAAATAGGAATAATAATTTAAATTAAAATAGGAATACTAATTTAAATTAAAAAAGGAATACTTACAAAGACGAATTATTCCATTATCACATAAGCAGTAAGTAATCTTTCTGATTTTTGTGATGATCGCACGTGTAAAAGCTACATGAACTGTCTAGCTTCTTATAATTATTTTCATAACAAAATACATCACGATATGACTGAGTCAAGCTTTGCTTATTGCATACTACCTAGTAATATGATAAGGTAGTTCATATTTTGGGATGTCTGTCGGTTTATCTTGCAACATTTGTTATGGAAGAGAGACTTTGAAATAGATTCCGCATGTAAATGATTTCCGATAATCTTGATTTTGTCCCTGGACGTGACCAGCTTCATAATACTTTACAGAATCTACGAAACGTCAGGCAACGGGATCAAAACGAGATTTGGCATCACTCGAAATTAGCTACAAACAGTCATAGTCTCAACATCACGGTTATGGTTTAGTCTCAAACTTTCAGTGATAATGAAATAGTGACATCTGGGAATCCACGCTTTCAAAAAAGTAAT
The DNA here is from genome assembly GCA_016746295.1 of Potamilus streckersoni. Lineage (NCBI taxonomy): Eukaryota > Metazoa > Mollusca > Bivalvia > Unionida > Unionidae > Potamilus > Potamilus streckersoni. The sequence goes on from JAEAOA010000041.1 coordinate 158,133, forward strand.
ATTTGTTCTTTGAGCAAAAATAAAAAGTAAAAAAATTCGAAATGTTGGGAATATGCATTCAATTTAATCAACGTAGCAATGTAACAAAATGCAGACTAGATGACCCCAGTCCATGTTGTTAAACTATACAAGGCACATGCAGGGTGATTCCTGGCGAATTTAATGGTTGTTTATATACATACAGATAGATGAGATTCTTATTTTACTATATAAATAAGAGTGATTTTCTTTTTCTACATTGAACGGTGAAACGCCAATACTGTTTTCCATTTTAGCATTTGGTACACTAAATTTGCGATACACTGACCAAAGGTTTCTGTCCTGAGCTATGAGTAGTTTCCGTTTCCTTATTCACTATAGTAAAATAACGAAACACACATGCAGTGTCCATTTTCTCCTTCGCTGACTTACAATGAGGATAATCTGATGAAAGGTCTCTGATTCATTTAAGAATTATTCTCTATTTCCGCATTTGCTATATTAAATCAACGACGCAATCAAAGACGCCTCTATTGTCAACCTCTACAAGCGGAAGGGGAACCGGCAAGCATGCGACAACCACCGTGGCATCTCCCTATTATCCATAGCAGGGAAAATACTGGCCAGAATTTTGCTAAACCAACTAACCGTCCACCTGGAGCAAGGTTTGCTACCTGAGGGTCAGTGCGGCTATAGGATCGAGGCACCGTGGATATGAATTTTGCAGTGAGACAACTCCAGGAGAAATGCAAAGAGCAGAACGTCGGTCTCTGCAACACTTTTGTGTAACTCGCCAAGGTTTTTGACACTGTGAGCCATGAAGGTGTGTGGAGGATCATGGCAATGTTCGGATGCCCTGAAGCGGTACAAGGACATGTTAAAAGCCTCAATGAAGTCATGTGGCATTGATCCAGACAGCTGGGAGCAGCTTGCCGAAGACCGCGATGCCTGGCGCCAACAGATCAATTTAGGCGCTGATGCTTTTGAAGAGCATCGGATCATCGAGGCCAAACATAAACGCCTGCAGAGGAGGAACAGAGACAGAGCCAACCCACAATCGATCCAGGCCCCGAATATTACCTGCCTTCATTGCACTAGACATTTCAGAGCGCGGATGAACCTCACGAGCCATATGCACACTCACAGACAAGCCCAGACGTGAAGTCATGGTCGTCTTTCAGAACGAAGGACTAACAACAACATCAGTAAAATAACGAAATTCTGACATGCAGTGTCCATTCCCTCCTTCGTTGCCTTACAATGAGGATATTGCGATGAAAGGTCTCTGATTCCTTTAAGAATTATTCTCCATTTCCTCATTTGATATATAAAATCAACTATACCCTGACGCAAGCTCTCTGATCTGATCAGAATATCAGCTGATGAGGAACATGAGTTTATTCACTTACCGAAACATCATGCAATTTAAAATGCTATCTTAGCACTATAAGAACATTGCAAAAAATGTAAAAAGACAGTCATTGCAAATCCTACGAATGTAGGAACAGACCAATCACTGAATACTGAGAGGTCGTATAATATCATGATGGACTCCTTTTCTAAATTTCACCTATTTTATATTTTGTGTGCGGCCGTCTGACAATACGCACCTTTTAACCGAATGAAGAGTATTAGAGACAACTCAGTAACCAGTTCTTGTCATTGGCTGGATATACACTGCCACCCAGATTGTCTGTCTGCATCACTTATTAATCTTGTCGAGTCATTACACAAGATCTGCGTGACAACAGCAATAGGATGCATTGATAGCGATCGAAAAGCATCAATATGGGAAATAATCCTCTTTCCTGTTTCCACCTTAATCGATAAGTTTCGGAGTGATCAGTTACATAAATAATTGCCTACACTACACAAAACGTTAGATTTATATTATCTAAGTTTTGATTCTATAAAGTCAATGTTGCAAGCAGTGTAAAGGTGAAATGTTCACTTTACAAATTATTGTAAATGCCATCTTGTTTCGAAAAAGGTAGCCAAGATGGCACCTCCTTTGAACAATTCTGTTTAAGTTTATAACTTATTGCCTGTATTCGTCATCATGCTTCTAGAGTGTCATTCTGTTCACAAACACATTTCCACATATCCATGTTACATGTGCATCCAACAGGTCCTTATCGTTTTTTATTTACTGACGATCATAATCCATACAGGTAACGAACAGTCAAATAGTTCATTTCAAACAGTGTTAGGAATTGTTACCTATATAGTGGAAATAGATATATATTGACTGACTTAAAAAGTCCCTAATTTACAATTTGGGGCATTTCACTTTGCTTATTATTTGACCATTTTTGTGCTATTGCATTCTTGATAGCATTGTACCAACCAAAATGCTATCGAGGTTTTCCCACGTATCGACTGAATCGTAATGGCCGTCAAACGGGCCGCCCTATACTCTTGTGGTCTATGGATTGAAATAAGAAGGTGAACAAAACGTCGCTATATTTGTTCTCTTTATGGCGAACGAAACTTTGTTTTTGGCTGATTACTTCTTGATTGGATTGATTGTCAACAGGTGTAGACTGTCTCTAACACAGTCTTGTTATAAGTTTCTATCAGGTCTCCATGCAATTTAAAAATGCATAGATATGATGTTGATATTATTAATCCAAAGAAAATCACCTGTTACATTTTAGCCAAAGCAATAACGTCACATAAACTCAACCAAGAACACCAAAACGACCAATCAATAACCAAAACGAAAACGTGTACTTTTGTCAGAGCATAGCAAAATGCATGACCCAGTTTGATAAAAGGATCAATCGAATTTTCAAAACGCCACGTTACTAAGTTTGGTAACACTATTTTAAAGTACGCAACACCGGAGCTTCCCCTATCAATATATTATATAGCTTTATCAGTAGAAAAGATAATACATCTTTAAGTAAAATTTTGATGCATGACAACACAGCATGATTGCTGAAGTTTTATTTTAAATCTTTAGACGAATATTTAAAAAATATTGTGAGCAAAAGGTTCGAACTTAAGCTCTAAATCCCCACCTCCAATCTGTTACTAGGAATAAATCAATATCAGTGAAGTGTACGGACACTAAGTATACATAAGGCTGTAACAGCTATATGATACCATGATAATGAAAGCAAAGTTTAGGTTTGTTATAATTGTTATAGATCTAAACTTAAGTTTAAGTTTGTTACAATTGTTATAGATCTAAACTTAAAAATTTAGGGGCTATTAATACCACTGCGAATATAAAGTTAACTTTAAAAATAATAAAAATGTACTAAAATAGAATTGTGATAGACGAGTAAGGTATGCGTGTGTGTGTATGCGTGTGTGTGTGTGTGTGTGAGAGAGAGAGAGAGAGAGAGAGAGAGAGAGAGAGAGAGAGAGAGAGAGAGAGAGAGAGAGAGAGAGAGAGAGAGAGAGAGAGAGAGAGAGAGAGCATGGTGGAAAGTAAACGATATTTCCGGAGGATAAATACAACGCTTACTTGGATGTGTCACTCTGTTCTGTATTCTATAAATCCTGGGCGTTGGTGATAATATAAATGACAACAATTTTTATATACTAAAACGCCTCGAATTTCCCCCTTTCTATCTGATTTCCCTGGGTTAATCTAATGGTTTAAATTGTCATAAATTGTCTCCGTGTGTGTATGTGTGTGTGAGTGTGTGTGAGAGAGAGAGAGAGAGAGAAGTAATCGTTTAGATATTTTTTTCACCTGTTTGATTAACTTTTGAAGAAAAAGAAATTGATCAAGATCAATCGATTTCAAAGATTAGTTTATAAGTAGGTATTATTATGATTACTGTTAAGAGCTGACTGAGACTGACGTAGGTATGGAAAATGTATTAATGTATTGCAGGTGATAATTACAAAATAGACATACCATATACGATACAATATTTATAACTATATTGCTATATTTTAAGCTTTCGGTATCATGCTGTACCAAAAGATATACACCAGGTCTAAAAGGTACGGTTAAGATCTTTAACATTCACATTTAAGGAAATGACGAGTTATAGAAAACCGTATTTTATATTCGTAATTATTGGATTTAAAAAAATAGAAAACGATCAAACCGGTGCTCATCTCTCAAGTAGATGTTAAATCGTTGCGGAATCGTGTTGTTTGGCTAGTATCTATTATTTCAGTTATTACGACTGTCATAATCCCAACTTCGTGTACTTGTCTATGTGTGTGATGAATGTCCTCAAAAACTCCCAACTTCGTGTACTTGTCAGCTATGTGTATGACGAATGTCCTCAAAAACTCCCAACTTCGTGTACTTGTCGTCTATGTGTGTGATGAATGTCCTCAAAAACTCCCAACTTCGTGTACTTGTCGTCTATGTGTGTGATGAATGTCCTCAAAAACTCCCAACCTCGTGTACTTGTCGTCTATGTGTATGACGAATGTCCTCAAAAATTCCCAACTTATGTTATTTTCAGCTTTGTGTGTGATGAATGTCCTCAAAAACTCCCAACTTATGTTATTTTCAGCTTTGTGTGTGATGAATGTCCTCAAAAACTCCCAACTTCGTGTACTTGTCAGCTATGTGTATGACGAATGTCCTCAAAAATTCCCAACTTATGTTATTTTCAGCTTTGTGTGTGACGAAAAAATCGCTAGCTGGTTATCATCTATTTTACGGAGTTATGTTCCTATTATCGGTACAGAACACGCACGCAAATTGCTTACGACTAACACAAATATTTTATGTAGTTTCAGACTAATTCACTGAAAACAATTATTAGACCAGTATTCTTTCACTACTTGCATCATAATATTCCAGCTCAAAAACACAACTCAAAATGCATCTACTTACATTTAACATAAAGTTGCCTGTGTTGGTGGTAACAAAAGGAAATATTCCGTATTCGGTACTTCATCCCATGTGCCTTACAAGCAGACAAAACCTTGCTTTTGCGCAGAAGGAGGCAAGAACATACGACTTAATACAGCCAACATCACTGGTTTCACAATCAATAGTATTGGTCCAAGCCAGGGAAGTGAGCTTAGAATATACAGAACTAAACCGTGTAATACTCGAACAAGACATTTCATGTGTGCTTTAATTCTTACCATACTATAAATATTGTTTACGCATAAATAAAATAAGACCATGTTTAAATATTTACAATGTTCAACGTAAGGAATATAAAATTACATGATAACCGCATTTATACAAGAATGTCTCTACAACAAGAATAATAACCAGGATTATAAAATATAGGACACATCTCGTAGTCTATTATCCACAAGATTCATAATTTAACCCAGCTAGTCCACACCAAATGTAAAGTGCAACATACATTATAAATTAATATGTTATCTGAAATTTATCCGATGTCATGGAAATTTTGGAAACCTTTTCCCTATGATCAAGCAAAGCAAACACCTCTATTCACAATGATCGAACAAGTCAAACACCACTACTCCTAATAATCGAACAAGTCAAACACCACTATTTCTAATAATCGAACAAGTCAAACACCACTATTCCTAATAATCGAACAAGTCAAACACCAATATTCCTAATGATCGAACAAGTCAAAACACCGCTATTCTTAATGATCGAACGCGAACGAATCAAACACCATTGTTCTTAAAGATCGAACGAAGCAGACCTCACTATTCTTAATGATCGAAAAATAGCAAACACCACTATTCGTAATAATCGAATGAAGCAAACACCACCATTCCTAATTATTGAACGAATTAAACACCACTATTCGTAATGATCGAATGAAGCAAACACCACTATTCCTAATTATTGAACGAATTAAACACCACTATTCGTAATGATCGAATGAAGCAAACATCACTATTCCTAATTATTGAATGAATTAAACACCACTATTCTTAATGATCGAATGAAGCAAACACCACTATTCCTAATTATTGAACGAATTAAACACCACTATTCGAAATGATCGAATGAAGCAAACATCACTATTCCTAATGATCGAACGAAGCAAACACCACTATTCCTAATGATCGAACGAAGCAAACACCACTATTCCTAATGATCGAACGAAGCAAACACCACTATTCCTAATGATCGAACGAAGCAAACATCACTATTCCTAATGATCGAACGAATTAAACACCACTATTCCTAATTATTGAACGAATTAAACATCACTATTCCTAATGATCGAACGAAGCAAACACCACTATTCCTAATTATTGAACGAATTAAACACCACTATTGTAATGATCGAATGAAGCAAACATCACTATTCCTAATGATCGAACGAAGCAAACACCACTATTCCTAATGATCGAACGAAGCAAACATCACTATTCCTAATGATCGAACGAAGCAAACACCACTATTCCTAATGATCGAACGAAGCAAACATCACTATTCCTAATGATCGAATGAAGCAAATACCACTATTCCTAATGATCGAACGAAGCAAACATCCCTATTCCTAATTATTGAACGAATTAAACACCACTATTCCTAATGATCGAACGAAGCAAACACCACTATTCCTAATTATTGAATAAATTAAACACCACTATTCCTAATGATCGAACGAAGCAAACACCACTATTCCTAATGATCGAATGAAGCAAACACCACTATTCCTAATGATCGAACGAAGCAAACATCACTATCTACCAAATACAGATGATAGAAAGAAAATTATCAGGTTAAGAAGCACTGTAATTATACAGAACAGGTTTCTGTACTGAAAGCCACGGACAGAAAACATGGGATAAATGAGCTCCTACATCTGGCTTCACAGCTTCCACACTATATAGGTCGACCAAGCGAGTACAGTTGTCACGAATGTAATTATGCGCCCTTGGTATTATAATATAAAACAGCAAGACCCAGATACAACATAACTGCAGCTTTGTACATACAATTCAATTAATGTTGTTTTTTTAGTCATTTGTAAGTTTACATGTATTTGCCACTGGATATGTCTTTCACCTACGATGGTAATGAATGTCGAGTGTCTCACATTAGTCGACTTATTTAAGTATATATTTTTATATCTAATTTAATTCTTGCTATTCAAGGTTGGATAGTACTATTTTCATTTAACCTTTTTTCTTTGTCTTTGCAGAAATTAGTCGCAAAATATTTTCCGACATATCTAATGAAGGTTTCCTTGGAACATTTTACCTTAATTGCATATTGCTCTTTGAAGTGTCGACTTGAGAAAACTTTAACACAATATCTTAAAGAGGACAGCAGCGCAATCGCAACCTGAAATGTAACAGATATATCTCGCCTATGCTTTGTTACATGTACTGACACACCCTCAAACCCACCCACCAACGCAGAGAGAGAGAGAGAGAGAGAGAGAGAGAGAGAGAGAGAGAGAGAGAGAGAGAGAGAGAGAGAGAGAGAGAGAGAGAGAGAGAGAGAGAGAGAGAGAGCATACTATTAGGACAGAAGTTTTGAGTAATCGTATAAAAATTGAAATGTTCTTTAAATTGTATTAAAATTTTTCATTAAATTATATTGAAAGTAATTTTCCACTAAACCATATTGAGATTAAATAGCGCCATTAAGAGAGGATGAGAGCGTCATTCTGATTCGAAATGAACGAACACAAGTGCCTAGAGGAATGTTCATATTTGGCCGTGAGAATACGTTCAAAACTCGTATAAATTGAGAACTGTTTGGATAAAATCAGTTTGTTCAACGAGAATAAGAAGACAACCATTTATTCGATGTAAAAATCGGCTGTGTTCATAAACTTATTTAAAGAATAAAGACTTTTCAATGTTTGAGATTTTCACGGTAAAGTCCAATCTAGACTGGATATTTTAGCAACATTTGTGTGAGTTCTTTCCATTTTATGTTTTAAAGTAATGGAATGTTTAATTGTTTAAAAGAAACTATATTCATTCGTATTTATCGCATTTATTATTGCAAAAGACAAATTCGCTACCAACTTCATGTAAAATCTCATAATTAATACCGTTAAGCGAAAATAACTAGGAAAACACTTTACTTAAGACATGCAGGTCCTGCATATTTAATTTCAGGGAACGAATAATGTAAGAAATACATTTCAACAGGTTGTGACAGTCATTTTAATTTAAAAGAGCAGATCATTACCTATGGAATTCCTAAGTAAATTCTAAATTACAGTCTCTTAGTTTTGATTCATTGTGGAACTAGCGATATTCTCTCTTGTAATTTCATGACTCATAAAAATAATGACGTTCCTTGTTATTTAAAGCAGATAGGAAGCTTCTAGAATAAACAAATAACCAGCATCTAATCTAATTCATGTTTAATCATCGGCAGACAGATCTGTAAATATTTGTTTAACTTGGATGTTATGTTACTAAAGAATGCATGCTAAACCAAACTGACGACCAAATGGTGACTAGCTCTACCGAAAACCCCACTGCTTCCTCCCAAGCATTAAATTCTCAAAGAATATTGCAGAAACACCTCGTTTTTTAAAACTTCATTTTCCAAGACGTTCTCAAAGGGTAAGAAACAGTGTACACATATCTGAGTTTGAAAAGCAGAGCTGGTGGTACTATAATTGTTAACTTATTCACATTTTTGAGGGTTAAAGGGCGTGGAAATTTCAATGAAAAAAAAAAGACTTTAATGGCAACTCGAACGAAGTCGACCACAGCTTGAATCATCTCTACAGTAGGAAATTCCATTGTTTATCCCATTTTTTTCAGTTGGTTCAGCAGAAGCTGACCAAGCAATTTCTTAGCTAAAATGCAAACTTGATTCTATCACATGGGCAGTAAACTAGCGCAAATATGATCGAATGAGTGACAGTGCTTACCTGGTCTCGCCTGCTTGAGCTGATAACGAGTCACAGTTGTCAGATTTTATTTTTGTGCATATCATAGGGTTAACCACAGGGAAGACATCAGGATTTTCTGTACTATTGCTAACATAATAAGACACCATGGGAAGCGAAAGCATAAATAAATAAATAAATAAATAAATAAATAAATAAATAAATAAATAAATACTTTCGCCCTGAAAACGCAACATTTCATATACTTATACTATTCGGATCCACTCTGACATCACAGGTAACATATGATTTCATATTTATTGAATAAATAACGGGGGTCAAAATAAAATATCTTTTTTCGTATCGGAGAGTCACATAATACATAATACATTGGTACTAAATTCAGAATAAGAGCTGAATCAGAGATCATTTTTTTTCCCATGTATCTATTATATATGCCTAATGATTTACTCCCGTCTTCTTACACACCTCTCAATAAAGTAAATGGAAATAAAAATGCAGATACAGAAGAACTTACTTCAAGTATCCGACATTCGATTAACAGTCAGTCTCTGTTAACTGTCAGGGGATTGTACGTCAAAATATTAAAACCAGTTACATGTACAAATGTAGATATTATAATCTTTTTGTTTAATACTTCTAATGTACTTATTCTATTATCCGTCTCTACTCATATCTATCATGGTCTCAGTCCCGCACCCTGAAGCATAATCGAAGTTCTACTGTATGCAAAAATTAAAACACCTAGTTCACGGGTATACATTTCTCCTTTAACACAACGAATAGTACTGGAAGATGTTTATTTATCCGCACACTCAGGAATTCCACAAAAACACTACCAGGTATGATATCATGTATATTAATTTTGTGTTTTGCTTGTGATGGTGATTCTGTGGAAACTGGATTTTACTTTTGCTATTGTGCTAGACATCAACAATCAAAATTTGCGCAGTCCTAAGTGTGGGTGAGACTGAAAAACTAAACATGATGATGAATATACAAAGACCTGAATTTGCTGCGAGCTCGTCTTAGAATATTGTTATTTACCTGACCACAATTTGAATGACGTTAGCCGAACGGGAATACCACACAATCAAATTAGAACATTGAAATCATAAGCGAAAAAGAAAGTTATGGATTCGAGAAATTCTCAGGCTAGCTATGCGCTTTGAATCAGGAACAATATAATCTCGTTTTTCTCTTCATGTTTGCACGTGGAAGTTTCTACTTTTCGTAGTTTTTGTATGTTTAGAAATTACGTTTGATTGGCACCACATATCTAATATTATTTAGAGGTGTCGTTAACTATTAATACATACATACATACATACATACATACATACATACATACATACATACATACATACATACATACATACATACATACATACATACATACATACATACATACATACATACATACATACATACATACATACATACATTTCTCAGTCTTGACTTTAGAAGGGGGACACGGGTGGCCCTGTTATGTAGGCGGTTTCATTTACCGATCACGGACATATCACCTTTGTCGGCGTGGGTTTGAGTCTTGTGCTGTGGCAGTAGCTACCTGTGGGTTGGCAACTCGTCTCAATATTTTTTCGGGTTGATCCTTTACTTGCTATACTGGCCGCCATGTTTAACCTATCATGCACTGAAAATGGCATTAAAATCCAATATATCATCATCATCATCATCATCATCATCATCATCATCATCATCATCATCATCATCAACAACAACAACAATAACAACAACAACAACAACAAAACATAATTAATGAAGCACATTTGTAACCCATTCCCTTCCTCATGTTTACATTTGCTTGGAAAGATTTATCTTCCTAGAATTATTTTTTTGTTGCAATTCTTGATTTTAACATTTTCAGTCTTGATAAGAAATTAGCACGGTATAGCCATTATTGTGCTAAAGTACCGTCAAACGACAATTTATACATGCATGTAATCTAATTCATAATTTTAGAAGCGTGTAAGCTTCACTGTTTTAATGATAACTATACAATAATTATTATCTGGGACAAGAATTTTGGGTGGTCACGCATTGGCATCATGGCGAGGTCATGTTTTATTGTTTCACTCAGTTAATATGGGTCACAGATGGAAAAGTTAAATGTAGTAGACTTTTACCGAATTGAAATACCTGATTTGCCCAAATAAAATAGTTCAAATCATTAAGCTTTCTGATTGCTTAGGACATATCAAGATAATAGTCTTTAAATTTGATACAACATAAAAGCCTCCCAATGATATCACTTTGCAACATAACGTCATATTGTCTGAAGTGACATTTGCTCGCGTAGTAGTTCATATTCTAAAATGTCTTGTTTACAGCTTTAATTTAACTCCGAAGAAAGTAACACATCTTTTCAACGATCCCTTGTTACATTTGTTTTACAACTATGTGCTCGAGTCCTTTACAAATATATCTTTATTTAGAATGTGAACAATATTTAAATCAGATTTGTTTATTTTTTGACGTAAAATGTTACGTTTTCTATTCATGCATTCTCCAATTTGGAATACGAGAGCGAAAGTGAAACCATTATGTATCACTTACTTGTGTGGATCTTTCAAGCATGGTTGTAGAGGTCGGCAACTTAATATTCACCTTTTTCAATCTATCCCAACTATGAGCATCTGCTTATCTAGCTAGGTGAAGTGCATTTGAAATAAGAGCAGTATTATAAATCGAAGATTTTTTAAAATTTTTACCATTTAGCTATTCCTGGAAAACTGTATCTGATTACGACTAATATGGACAACATGGTATGTGTTTGTAAGTGCACGGCTGTTAAATACATTACATGATTTTTCCTCAATAACAGCAGGTAGGGTGAAATGGGGGTGGGTGGGTGAATGAGAAAGGCCTTCCGGTCTAATACATCAAAATGTCTTAACGCCTGCAATAAACAATAACGTAGAAACTGTTTCCATGTCATAAGGACTGACACGTTGCAAGATTAAATAATTTTTGTCTAAATATTTTCAATACCAATGATCTTAAAATAAGAACAGGAAGGATGGATCAGAGAACAGTTCACGTGGGAGATATAAGGCCACAATGAATCATTGTTTCTTTATATCATCAAGTGGATGCAGTAAGTCATTTCTTCCACAATTACCTTTATCTTATCATACTCCCTTTGGATCTACCCCTTAAAAAGGTAGCCACTTTGGTTCAGTGGTTGGCGTTCTGGACTTGTAACACAAAAGGGTCTCGAATTCTGGCAAGATGAACCCATCTCGCAATCGTTTGCTATGAAGTCTCTGGTCAAAGCACATCACTCACCTTGACTCGGTGCTCTATAACCTTTCGTAGCAAGGTTATGAATTTTTCAGTCCATTTAGCAAAGTAATCAGAGATCACGAGAATGTCAAAGTTTCCATTTTCGATCTTTGGAAGTGCAGATTTCAGCAGCTATCAATTCCATCGGAACGCCTAACAATGTCAGCTAAATTGGTGCTCGCCTGCTGACTTTCGCTTCGCACAAGTTTGACAATGCTGGCACCAGAATCGCACATCTTTCTAAATTCCGACCAATTATTATCCTTTTCTGACCATCTCTAGAGTTTTTCCTGATGCCGAGGTCCCATCTACTTGCAAAATCGTAAACCATACGTACAACATCATTTTTTTTTACTAACAGGGCAATAGTTTAACCGTGAATTTTCTCCACCATTGTGCGACTCCCATCTGCGACAGAGCATGATGCTCGTTATCTCTAGCTAGTCCTACTGACAAACTCGCCATATCTTGCAACTTCTTTCTACGGTGACCGTTCCTTGTTTTCAAGGCAGCTTATAACACAGCATCCTAGTCAATCTTGAAGCTAGCAATGACGACGGGCATAACAGTCACAACATTCTGTTCTTTGTCTGTCGAAGGATCATTCTCACGGGCATAACAGTCACAACATTCCGTTCTTTGTCTGTCGAAGGATCATTCTTACGGGCATAACAGTCACAACATTCCGTTCTTTGTCTGTCGAAGGATCATTCTCACGGGCATAACAGTCACAACATTCCGTTCTTTGTCTGTCGAAGGATCATTCTTACGGGCATAACAGTCACAACATTCCGTTCTTTGTCTGTCGAAGGATCATTCTCACGGGCATAACAGTCACAACATTCCGTTCTTTGTCTGTCGAAGGATCATTCTCACGGGCATAACAGTCACAACATTCCGTTCTTTGTCTGTCGAAGGATCATTCTCAAGGGCATAACAGTCACAACATTCCGTTCTTTGTCTGTCGAAGGATCATTCTCACGGGCATAACTGTCACAACATTCCGTTCTTTGTCTGTCGAAGGATCATTCTTATTTACTTTCATTTCTTTTTCAGGTTGGTGTCTCTACTTGAAAACCACATTGCCTAAATGGACTCCTGGAATTGGGTTCAGCATTACGATTCAATCTTTCGTGACGATGTTGAATCTCAAAAACTTATAACGTGATAAAACTTCGGTCCGGCTTGCGAGTCATTCTTCCGGATTCTTGAAATACAGTAACCAAATCATGAGCTGTGGTTATTTCGCGAAGAATAGAACCGCCGATAGTTCTTTTTTGTGACTCAGTTTTTGCTCTCGGCCAGCATAGGCTACAACACTCTTGCATCCGTTGTTCGTGCGACAGGACAGCTCAAAGTACACTGTATCTCTCGTCTGTGTCATGAATGAAGAGCTTTTTAGGGTGTGATAACGCTAACACAGGAATGGTCGTAGAAAGATATCTGACAATTCTCACTCCAGACAATTGGTCTAGGCTAGCTGCAATATCGGCAAACCGCTTTATGATTCGGCGATAGTATGAGCATAGTTCTTGCATGATGAAAAGTTTTGTCTGCGACATGTTTTTTTTTTCAGTGGACGATAGCGGACAATGTCTCTGGATCAGCATATATCCCCTCTTTCAACACAATATACCCCAAGTACTTGACCTCTTTTGCAAACAAACGACATTTCTTGGGCTTGAGATTAGGCCAGCTTCCAGAAACTTGTCAAGGACATGTAGAAGACGACCCACCTCATCTATGAACGTACGTCTCAAGATTATTGTGTTGTCCAGGTACACGAAACATATATGACTATAAAGTCCTGGGTGAAGTACATAGCCCAAAGCCTGAACAACATAACATTGAACTCATATAAACCTTGCCTAATTGCGAAAGCCGTCTTTGGATGATTTTTGGCTCCAGTTTTAGCAGTCAATAAAACTCATGTGGTCTAACCAAGTTACTTTTAAAAGCAAATCAAGTGACTTCTCGATCTTTTGCAGCCACTGCTTTCAAGGCACGGTAGTTAACGTAAACGTCTTTGTTCCATCCTTTTCCTTTACTACAGCCATAGAACCATTGGCTCCGACCATGGACCGGAATATGGTGTACTTATACCATTCCTCACAAAGTCATTCCTATGCTGGGCAATTTCTTATCTGGTGTAAATCAGAGCCCTTCTTGGTGGTAGTTTAGCATCAGATTGCAAGTAGGACCTGATAGTAGGCAATAATTTTATCCACTCCGTTCGTTAGAGATTAATTAATTTGATGCCTGTGCCATTTATTATAAACGAGTCGAAACTCCGACTCCCTACTTTTAAAACAACGAACGGTCGCATTTTCCTCCAAGACGATGACTTTTCCAAATTCTCTAGGACAGCAATGCATGTCCCAACATAGAGCGTCTGGTTATCGGCAGTTTGCATGCTGTATCAGTACTGTAAAATTTCCTTTCCCGGCTCTGATAAGCGTCTTTGGGTCAGGATGTGGCGCTCTCCAAACTTCTAATGCTATTCCAAATTCAGTCACTGCTAAAGACGAAAGCTTGTCAAGCTTTCCGGGAACGACCATTTCGTGCATTTCGTGCACTATTTCGGCGAAATTTATTCTGGCACACGTGTCCCTAGAACGTACAAGGTTATTCTAGTTGCCATCTAGGTCGTAGTCTGCGTCGTCGACCGATGATTCGTCTCCGGATTGCCGACTAGATGGTAGCCTAAATCGTCTATTGAATCATGATAACGGGTGGCCAATCCCACAAAATCAATAGTGAGACGAATATGACAGAAATAATGAGAAAAGAGAGATCTTCAGTTACTATTTGTATGTTTGTAAGGTCGTGATAACAAGATTCCCGTGCTTTTGGAACGAGCCTTGCAACATATGTATTCTTAGTAGACGAAAGATCTAGTCCCCATCGTCTTGAAATTCCATGGGCTTGCATATTCCTGTTAGGAGTAATATGACCAAATAAGTTTGCTCAGGCCGGGTGGTTTATACTGTTTCACTCGAAAGGATTTCTTCACATAACGACTGCAGCCACAGTTGGTCCGTATATACACCAGGCTAAACCACATGACCAAAACTGAAGTGGCTAAATGGCGTACAAAGTCTGTTATTATTAAAAAAACGTAGCTTTAGCGAAACGAAAATTACAGTCTATGTGTTTTCCCATTATTATATCATTGTGTCATTAACCACAAAACACGCAAACACACATGGCAATTACACGATGCCAAGGTACTCTATAGCCTTGCGCATTATTGTGCCATTACACATACAAACACCTGATGAAAGACAGTAACATATCTGCAATTTGGACATGTCTGCTAATTAGTGAAGAACTCACCGATTCACTAATATTTCACCATATCCCCTTCCCAATATACTTCAGCGTGAGATTAATTTTTGTGAAATCACACAACATTTGTCAATTCTTTCTCTGTCGCTATATTTACATAAATAAATGCTTTATAATAAAGCCAGGTTGTTTACTCGACGTTTTAGGAGTGTGATCTTTTTGACTTCCTTGTTTGAGGAGTGTGTAAACAGCATCAAGGTAACAACGGGGTCAAATGCGTACAAATATAGTATATACAATAAGTCACATGACGGATAACGGCCTTAAATATTATAGATGATACAATTTGGAATTTCACTTTGTGTCTTGTTGTCAGATTCGTTAAGTTCCACAAAACTTTTCGAATGACGCCTGCTAATCAATATTTGCAAATATATTTCAAGACACTAATACGCAGTGTAAGTATGACAGGTCTATATGCTTAACTTTTGTTGTCATAGTTTGAGGGGCTTTTCGATTTCATGAACTGGGGATATACCATCTGGCTAACTCTATTTTGATTGGTATGTCTATAATTCCTTTCAGGCAAACTTCATGTGTTAGGTTTAGATACTAAGACCAGCTATGCCTTTTATGATCATGTGAAACAACGAGCCATAATTGTTACCATTATTACAAGGCATATATCTGATACGATTATCACAAATTATTAATAGTTCACTAGCTATAGCCATTACAACCTCAGACTGATGAAAATGAGACATCGCGGCTATATCTACATCATAAAATAAACAAAAAGTGGAGAAGTGGAGAAGTGGAGAGTCAGTTCTATTAATACAGAAGTGGAGAGCCAGTTCTATTAATACAGAAGTGGAGAGTCAGTTCTATTAATACAAAAGTGGAGAGCCAGTTCTATTAATACAAAAGTGGAGAGCCACTTCAATTAATACAAAAGTGGAGAGCCACTTCAATTAATAGAGAAATGTAGAGCCAGTTCTATTAATAGAGAAGAGGAGAGCTAGTTCTATTAATAGAGAAGTGTAGAGCCAGTTCTATTAATAGAGAAGTGGAGAGCTAGTTCTATTAATAGAGAAGTGGAGAGCTAGTTCTATTAATACAAAAGTGGAGAGCCACTTCTATTAATAGAGAAATGTAGAGCCAGTTCTATTAATAGAGAAGTGGAGAGCTAGTTCTATTACTAGAGAAGTGGAGAGCCAGTTCTATTAATACAAAAGTGGAGAGCCACTTCGATTAATAGAGAAATGTAGAGCCAGTTCTATTAATAGAGAAGTGGAGAGCTAGTTCTATTAATAGAGAAGTGGAGAGCTAGTTCTATTAATAGAGAAATATAGAGCCAGTTCTATTAATAGAAAAGTGGAGAGCTAGTTCTATTAATAGAGAAGTGGAGAGCTAGTTCTATTAATAGAGAAGTGGAGAGCTAGTTCTATTATTAGAGAAGTGGAGAGCTAGTTCTATTAATAGAGAAATGTAGAGCTAGTTCTATTAATAGAGCAGTGGAGAGCTAATTCTATTAATAGAGAAGTGGAGAGCCAGTTCAATTAATAGAGAAGTGGAGAGTCAGTTCTATTAATACAGAAGTGGAGAGACAGTTCTATTAATAGAGAAGTGGAGAGCCATTTCAATTAATAGAGAAGTGGAGAGCCAGTTCTATTAATAAAGAAGTGGAGAGTCAGTTCTTTTAATACAGAAGTGGAGAGCCAGTTCAATTAATGCAGAAGTGGAGAGCCAGTTCTATTAATATAGAAGTGAAGAGCCAGTTCAATTAATACAGAAGTGGAGAGCCAGTTCTAAAAATACAGTAGTGGAAGCCATTTCTATTAATAGAGAAGTGGAGAACCAGTTCTAAAAATACAGTAGTGGAAGCCATTTCTATTAATAGAGAAGTGGAGAGCCAGTTCTAAAAAGTACAGTAGTGGAAAGCCATTTCAATTAATAAACTCTGAAGAGCCAGCTGTATTAATACAGAAGTGGAGAGCCAGTTCTTTTGCGATACTTTTGCTATGAATTTATCTTACTGTCAAAAAAGTGACAAATACTATCTGACAGCCAGGAAATGATGAATTGAATTAAGATTAAGCTGATAGCAAATTATTGAGGAAATGACATAACTATAGAATATAAGTCATACAGAATAATACGAATGTAGTAAACGTGAATAGATCCTTGAGGTATAAGAAAAACTAATTTATTGTTGTTGGTGGAATCTGACCATTAATATGCTGAAAATTACTTTTGAAACCAACTAACGCGTTGTTAAGGGAATTATGCATTATTGTTGAGAGGTCTTATGCTTTGAGTATGTATGTATGCATGAATGCATGTATGTATGTATGTATGTATGTATGTATGTATGTATGTATGTATGTATGTATGTATGTATGTATGTATGTATGTATGTATGTATGTATGTATGTATGTTGAGTTTTGGGCGGTCTGAACTGTTTTCGTAGTCATCAATTGTGCTGTAGAAAAGATTTAATGCAATTAATATATTTATTTCATCAGCTTAAGTCAGTAAATTAGGCTGCTAATATTTCAGGTTTTGAACGTCTTTAGCTAAGTACAAAATAACAGACTTGGCCATTTCAAACTGGCAGATTAAGTCCATCTTATATTATAATTATTATCAAATGTTTATCTTTAGAACGACAACGTTAGATATTTTCTTCATATTGGATACTCCATAGATTATTTTAATGTATATATATATATATAACCAAAGAAGAAACATTGACATACTGATATTTTGAAAGTAACCTACATCATATCGTAATCCATAGGAAACAACAACAACAATAAATACAAACAACAAGTATACCCCCCCCAAATCATCAAAAAGTATGCAAACCACCAACACGTGAAATATGTCTACACTAGTTTGTGACTATTGAAGTCGGCCTAATCCTCCTCCAAATGCTCCTTTCATGTTAAATTGTTTAATACAGCATGTTGCACCCTTGCTCATTACTTGAGCTAAATAATTAATCGAATAAAGCGTATATAACATAATATGTGCAACACTCTACCTTTGTCCCGTGATTTAATTTTGTACAATGACTTGGTTGACTCATATTAGGCAAGAGTGAACATATCCCATATCTTACGATAAAAAGTGAACTTGACTGAAATTCTTTTTCACAAGTTATTAAATATTTTTGATAACTACACATGATAGCTCCTCAAGGATGGATTGTATTTACAGGACTTAGGTATCTGTCCAAACGATATGATCCTAATAAAGCTGGAAAATGGATAGTTTTCCTACGGAGATGGAATTACAAAGAAAAACAGTTGTTGGCGTGATTGTGCAGCTTAACGCTATTTTTCAGTACATGATAGACTATACATGGCGGCCAGAATTGATGGTGGAGGAAAAAACCGAGAAATCACCGGAAAGAACCGCCGACCCACGAGAAGCTACTGGTAAGCTTTCTCACATATCCACATTCGTCGAATCTTAGATTCGAACCCATGCAGACAGAGGTGAGATGGCAGTGATTCGTAACGGAGAGCGCTTCAGACTACTCGGCCAATCAGGGCCCCAAAAGAAAAACAGCAGCATTCACTTCATTATTTGAATTTAGGATATAAAGTGCAAGGTTTAGTGGCGCAGCGTTGAATAAACCTGAAAAATGCTATTAATTACTTCACGAAGCTACATATAAAGTAATTCAAACATTCAAACCTAAGACGATCTAAACATTGTTTTAAAAATAAACTTCAAATGGTGAAGAGAAATGCGAACAAGTAACCAGACAATTGTACATTGTGTCAATATGCATATTGATTACAGTAAAGATGCAAACTGTGTTCTAAATACCTAACTCCTACCATGCAGGAAATATACTTTAGGAAATTAAATTCTTCAGTTCGTCATCTGAAAGTTGTCAAACACCTTCTCTCGGCTTTTGATTGCGGAAAGACTACAGGCCTCACTCTCCTTGACTTGTCTGCAGCATTTGACACCATAGACCATGATATATTACTTCACCGTCTCCAGCATTTATTTGGCATTCATGATATGGCCTTATTATGGTTCTCAAGCCCTACTTGGTCAACAGGACACATATTGTGTCCACAAATGGAAAACACTCCAGCCCAATTGATCTATGCTGTGGTGTTCCACAAGGGTCTGTTAGTGGACCTGTTCTTTTCATTCTGTTTTCTCAGCCACTCCCAAGTGTCATAGATCATCATCCAGTGTCTCACCAATTGTATGCTGATGACACCCAAAAATACACATCTAGTCATCCAGCTGAAGTTGAAGCTACCATCCAAGTGCATTTCTGATGTGAAATCATGGATGACTTGTAACAAGCTGCAGATGAACGATGATAAAACTGAAGCCATCCTGATTACAAAACAAAGACTTTCTAATTCACATCCTTTACATCAGACAATAAATATTAGCAACACCAACATTAAATTCAAGCAGTCAGTACGAAACCTCGGTGTCACTCTAACATTACTCGCTCATTTCATCAACATGTCATGAACATATGCCAGGCTGCATATCTTGAGCTGAGACGCATCAGCTCCATTCGCAAGTATATGTCACTTGATGCCACAAAACACTTGTGTGTTCCTTAGTACTTTCAAGACTGGACTATTGTAATTCAATTATGTCTGGTTCATCTCAATATCTACTTCAGAAACTTCAAGAAGTTCAAAACACTGCTGCTCGGATCATCCTTAGAGTACAACGATCAGAGCATGCCTCTCTGCTGCTCTTTACCCTACATTGGCTATCCGCACAATCCAGAATTAAACACAAAATTTGTTCTCTGTTCTACGTTTCACTGACAGGCTCCAGTCCAACTTACCTATCTGACCTCACCCATGTTTATACACTTGCAAGATGCTTACGCTTCTCTAGTGACACTCGCATTCTCAATATTCCCACTATGAAGTTGAAACCATATGGACTACTTCTTTTGCATACCAGGGACCAGCAACGTGGAACGAATTGCCCACTGCACTTAGACACAAATACAGTGATCTCATTCAAGAGCGCCCATTAAAACCCATCTATTTCAAATGCAAGAACAGTCATAATGACCTAATAATATATCATTTTTAACGTATCACTACCTTAAAAATTTACAGCATGTTTTCTGTTTCTAATTTTGTGGTGTTTATATTTTTGTAATCATTTCATTATATATATTCTTTTTAAGAGTTGTCAAATGTTGTAAAGCGCTTAGAACTTCTAAAAATTAGGCGCTATATAAAGTCTTCGGTATTATTATTATTATTATTATTATTATTATTATTATTATTATTATTATTATTATTATTATTATTATTATTATTATTATTATTATTATTATCATCACCATCATCATCATCATCGTCATCATCATCATCATTATTATTATTATTATTATTATTATTATTATTATTATTATTATTATTATTATTATTATTATTATTATTATTATTATCATCACCATCATCATCATCATCGTCATCATTATTATTATTATAATTATTATTATTATTATTATTATTATTATTATTATTATTATTATTATTATTATTATTATTATTATCACCATCATCATCATCGTCGTCATTATTATTATTATTATTATTATTATTATTATTATTATTATTATTATTATTATTATTATTATTATTATTATTATTGTAGTACATACTCAACAAGGAAATTACATACAAGCAAACGTTTCAGAGAACAGTTCCAAAGCGAAGGCCAAATGTATTTATTATATGGTGCATACTTGTCTTTCATATCATTTGATATGAATATTAAAACCTAACATTAGTAATGGGGTGATAAACAATTTGGATAAAATTATTTTGTGTTACACATCCACATTCCTTGATCCATTCAAAATGTGCATGCCGAGTAAATAGTTTTGGTTGCCCGTTTTGATAAGAAAAAATATAAATTATCTATCAAGAAAATTGCTATCAAGGTTAGACCATGATTCAACTACTGGTATTTAAGCAAAAGAGTATTTTAGGGACTGTGTCTAAATAAGAATATAATTACATACCAAGAAATCATCGTCCGTGGTGATCTTCGTCAAGATTCTGGAATCAAAGTTACATATTGGTGGAGAGGACGTATAAAACATTTGATTGCTGTATGGTACTACTACGTCCGAATCAGTTACATAGAGAGGAAATACTAAAAATTGACTTGCTTTCACTTACAACTACATTACGAGAAGTTGAATATTGTCACAGCTTTCCAAAGAAGTTTGATTTATATCAGACTGTTTTCAATCTATATAAAGAGCGAATAATGTGGCTCAAAAACATTTGCAAGAAAGCACTTGGATAAAGCCTTAGTAATAATAGAAGATCTACCAAATAGTTCTTTCCCAGAAGCTTTAGTTAAGTTTACAGAAGTAAGACATGATTCTTTGCTGATCAATAAAAGTACACATACTTTGAAAACGATTGGCCAAAGCAACTGTTTTAGTCTCGTATAAATGTACTTAACATTGAATCTGTAGAGTGATTAGTAGCGGAAAGACTAAGTTTACAGTGAGTCTGATAGAGACTCGGAAAGACTATGTTTACAGTGAATCTGATAGAGACTAAGACAATGTTTACTGTGAATCGGAAAGACTATGTTTACACTGAATCTGATAGAGACTCGGAAAGACTATGTTTACAGTGAATCTGATAGGGACTCGGAAAGACTATGTTTACACTAAATCTGATAGAGACTAAGACTATGTTTGCACTGAATCTGATAGAGACTCGGAAAGACTATGTTTACACTGAATCTGATAGAGACTCGGAAAGACTATGTTTACACTAAATCTGATAGAGACTCGAAAACACTATGTTTACACTGAATCTGATAGAGACTAAGACTATGTTTACAATTAATCTGATTGAGACTCGGAAAGACTATGTTTACACTGAATCTGATAGAGACTCGGGAAGACTTTGTTTACACTGAATCTAATAGAGACTCGGAAAGACTATGTTTACAGTGAATCTGATAGGGACTCGGAAAGACTATGTTTACACTAAATCTGATAGAGACTAAGACTATGTTTGCACTGAATCTGATAGAGACTCGGAAAAGACTATGTTTACACTGAATCTGATAGAGACTCGGAAAGACTATGTTTACACTAAATCTGATAGAGACTCGAAAACACTATGTTTACACTGAATCTGATAGAGACTAAGACTATGTTTACAATTAATCTGATTGAGACTCGGAAAGCCTATGTTTACACTGAATCTGATAGAGACTCGGGAAGACTTTGTTTACACTGAATCTAATAGAGACTCGGGAAGCCTATGTTTACAGTGAATCTGATAGAGACTAAGACTATGTTTACATTGAATCTGATAGAGACTCGGAAAGACTATGTTTACACTGAATTTGATAGAGACTCGGAAAGACTATTTTTGCACTGAATCTGATAGAGATTCGAAAAGACTATGTTTACACTAAATCTGATAGAGACTAAGACTATGTTTACACTGAATCTGATAGAGACTCGGAAAGACTGTGTTTACACTGAATCTGATAGAGACTCGGAAAGACTATGTTTACACTAAATCTTATAGAGACTAAGACTATGTTTACACTGAATCTGATAGAGACTAAGATATTGTTTACAGTGAATCTGATTGAGACTCGGAAAGACTGTTTACACTGAATCTGATAGAGACTCGGAAAGACTGTTTACATTGAATCTGATAGAGACTCGGAAAGACTATGTTTACACTGAATCTGATAGATACTCGGAAAGACTATGTTTACACTGAATCTGATAGAGACTCGGGAAGACTATGTTTACACTGAATCTGACAGAGACTCGGGAAGACTATGTTTACACTGAATCTGATAGAGACTAAGACTATGTTTACAATTAATCTGATTGAGATTTGGAAAGACTATGTTTACACTGAATCTGATATAGACTCAAGAAGACTATGTTTACAATTAATCTGATTGAGACTCGGAAAGACTGTGTTTACACTGAATCTGATAGAGACCAAGATATTGTTTACAGTGAATCTGATAGAGACTCGGAAAGACTGTTTACACTGAATCTAATAGTGACTCTGAGTCTGATTGAGACTGAACATAGGAACGTTTATGACTGCATTGCCATTTTCTATCCAACTTATCTGAACAACAAAACTAACAACATATAATGATTATTCAAGGATGAAATGATAATAATGATAGAAGTACAAGATAAACTTGATTAAAGAGAACGCAGCTAATATAACCGAACTTATATTTATTGGTAGACCTTTAGAGACATCTACACCGGTAATCATACCAAACATACCAAATATTTAAGAGGGAATATTCTTGTCGGGTTCTGTTTATCATTAAGAGCGAATGATGCTTAAGGAGAGATTATACATGCATGGAAGGAGGATTTTTAATATAATTAAATTTGGATTTTCAGTTCAATACAATGCGCTTATACCATAGTTAAACGTTGTCTTCAGTATGTTACGTGAATATAAGATGATGTGTTGACGATATGATGGTGGGCATAATCTTTAAAATGAATAAATATAGGATCAGTCTAGGACTTGCGTATCTATACTGCTCAACGTTTATATAATCATGAGACTATTACACTCGAATCTACTCTTAAGTCGGCAGCAAGTTTCGTAGTGAAATACAGAGTACGAATCAAGGGTTTAGAAACGTCTTAACTTGAGCTCGCACTGAGGTTCTAATTGTTACTAATTGACAAGAACAACTTAGCAAATCTACAAGAGGGTGTAAAGTTCAAAACCTGTCATTTGAAGTTATATCAAAATTTAAATTATGTATTTTCTATTTTTATATTAGAAACATTATTCAAGTTTAAGTATGCACTCAAGTCAGTAAGTTTGTGACCTAATGAGCCGGATAAATCCAATTATTTTTTTGGCCCAAAGTAGAAGTTTCGGAAATACGTAACATATTGAAAGTAAATAATAAAAGCAAGTCACTTAAAAATTAGGACTGCACTTGAACTTTCATTTTAAAATTCTTTTTTATTTTTTTTGTGGATAAAGCACACATTGGTGTAACCATTGAAACAATATTTGCACATTGATGTTCAACGTATCGATGCTGAGAGTCGGCTATGTTCTTTTCGCAACATTTAAGCGGTGGACAAAATTTGTGATTCAGCGGGTTGATTTAGATATCAAAATCAAAAGTAAAAGAAGAAAAGAAACATTAAACGAAAATATACCACTTAAATTTTGTAATCTATTCAGGTACTCAATAACTAAAATAAAACTAGCCAAATTTAAATATCTGTTTTATAATAAAAATACGTTCGCGACAATATCCCTGTATATGGAAGATTACTGATCGTGTATTATTTATAGGAGTCAACTCGTCACTGGTTACACTTACTAGTTACTAGATATTGTACACTGAGTGGGTCAAGGTTACGTTTAGCTGAAGGAGCCCAAGTTAACGAGTTGTCAATACCTAATATCACCTAAAGCACTTTGGTGAATCGTTTAGGACAAGGGTGAATCCTTTCTTATAAAATGACCAAGCCAAAATGATCTACATACCACAAAAATGAATAACATATTGGTTGACGTATATTTTTTTTCAAGGTACGCGATCTACTCACACTACCTTCCCGATCGATCGGTCGATTGCGATTGATGTATTCTGTACCCCTGGTATAGGATGACCCACTAGTTTCATTATTGTAATAAAGACAGATGAAGATAGTGACAAAGACATTAGACATGTGATCACTAACATAAATAATAAACGAGACTGCTCTTCTGTCAGGACAGTATATTTTGTTTAATTCACGATGATTTTTTTAAAAAAAACCCACCCTTATAAATTAGCAATATTATCAAGATCTCAATTCTAAAAGAAAGAAACGAAAATATTAATTTGCGTACAACATATTGAAATCTCTAGTTATTGGAAGATAAAAACATCCAAATTTAAGCTAGTGCTTTGATATTGATTGGAGTGTAGGAGAAGCGTGCTCCAATCAATAATTCATATCCTGAATATAATAAGGACATTGAAATGAATTTAGATTAAGCATTTATTATTGTTCAGCTTTCACTTGGTAATGGAAAAAGCCTAATTAATAAGCCAGTTCTATCGGATAGAAGTCAAATGATGTTTTATCGCACCATTCAATCAATAAAACCTTATTAGATTTCGTTGCGTTGTGAAGTTGGGAACAAAGTAATTGATAATCACCATAGGGAATAATTAAATTAATTAGGTTTACAATGTGAATGACCACTGGAAGGTTATGGACATGATCCAAAAGGTCGTTACTTGGAAAAATACCGTCCACACTCACACTCTACCCCCCCCCACTAAAACTTGATATAAAGTTAAAGCTGTCCTTGGAAAGCACGCAAGAAGCACGCGTCATTTTAGACAAATATCTTTTGAGACTGGATGTAGCACTTGTGATCAGGCAGCTTCCAGAATATAAAAAGGCTTTGAGCTGTTTTATTCTCAGTGGGATTCCATGCTCTCAATGAGTGTTATGTCTATTTCTTACAGGTAAGAAACTTATGCTTTATACTCGCTTTTGGAAGTTAAAGATTTTATAGTGAGTTGTGGTATTCTTCTGAATTATTTTTATTTCATTAATATAATGTAATAGTGAATTCTCTTTTCTACTATGAAATATTTTACTGATTTAATATTTTACTGAATTGATGTTCATTGTATTTATAAAATAATATTATTGAGTTCCCTTCTTCCACAATCATAATGTAACGAAATATTTTACAGCTTCGCTGTTCATTAGTATTTGTTTGAAATAATTACTAGCTTCATGTTATAATTTAATTGAGAATAAATATATATTCTTTAAATAATAAGTATGACATTCACAGATCTTTTCAGGTCTTTACCTTACAATAAATAACATAAAATACATTTATTACAGTTATTTAATTTTAGGCTCTTTAAATATTTAAATAAATTTTATTCAAAAATACAGAAAAATGAATGGACAAATGAAATACTAGATTGTGGAAGAACTATTTAATAAGTATTGTAATATGTATTGTATGTATTTTCAACATAAATAAATTTACATGTTGTATCTTTAGAATATGTATCTATATATATGTCAATAAAGTGCGATTCCATGCTCAAAAGAGTATCATGTCTATTTCTTACAGCGATCCCACCTCTTCGCAGCCAAGCATTCCCCACAAAAGATGTAATCTACACCATCATATGTGACACCTTATTCTTATGAATGCTGAACTTCCTGCCTTTTCGTAACTAGACACGAGAAGAAGGTTATGATGGAAAACGTCTAAACAATAACAACAGTCAATTCGCATCATAACAATATTATTAGAAATGACATAACACCAAATCCTCATAATATTTCCAATTGCACTAACAGGACAATCTTTTCACATTTTAGTTATAGCAGACCGAAAACAGGAAAAAAAAATTAGACGTTCTCATTATATAGGAAATTCATAGTTGTTCAATTAGTCGCACATTATGTGTGATACAGAAATCTCATCAAGAAATATTACCGTAATAAAAATACGGGAAACTAAAGCTGAAATTTCCAGTTATAGCAGGGTTCTTCCTAATGACTTCTATAAGCTTCTGATTTAAAATAAAATATATATGTATACATATTGTTCTTCCTGCTAGATTATATCAATTACTGATTTGTATGGCATTATGTAAGCATAAAAATTCGTCATCGCATACGAATCGTCAAACTTTGACTATTTGCTACGTAGGAAAAATCCCTGTACAAGCGATGAAATTAATTTCCTGTCCACGCAAAGAGGAACAGGTTTTTTGTTTCTATCAACGCAAAAAGGAACAGTTTTTTGTTTGTTCTGTAAAACGGACAAACAAAAACAATTGTTACGCTAGCATCTTACTGAAACGAGGTTTTGACGATCTTGTTTCATAATTTTGACATTAGATGCGATATCTCGTCGGACGTCACAAAAGGTGAATCATATTGGAAGCGTCAGAAGGTTGTACTTCTAAAATAACTGTTGTCACAGACACACACACACAGGCACGCAGGCACGCACACACATCACACTCACACACACACACACACACACACACACACACACACACACACACACACACACACACACACACACACACACACACACACACACACACATATATATAATTTCTCTAACATTAATAATAGGTATAATAGTATTGTTTGTACAAAGCTATTAATTCTGCTCAATTTTATCAAGATTCCACTACATAATCCAGGAATAGCACTGTCTCTTCTGTCTAGTATATATTTATAATTCTTTGTAATAAAAAATATCCTATTTAAATTGTTTTCTTACATAGCAATCTGGAACGACTACACACACACACACTCACACACACACAGATATATATATATATATATATATATATATATATATATATATATATATATATATATATATATATATATATATATATATATATATATATATGTATATATAAGAGAATTTTTTACTAGGTCGTCATGCGAGTGTTTGCTGCGCACGAGCTCATATAACACCGACTCAGTGCCATCATTTTTTTGGTGGTTCGTGCTTAGTCGTGACGGTATATGGGCTGGTTCGTGCAGGCAAGGAGATGCTTGCCATTTACTTGCGGACCTGGTTTCGAAACTCCGTAGAGTACGAATTTAATTTTTTTAACCTCTATGATAGTATTGTTTTTATTAAGTAATTAATTCTGCCCACTATTATCAAGATTCTACAGAATCCAGGGATTGGTCTTACTGGTATATATTTATAATTTTTTTGTAATAAAAAATCCTATATACCTTGATTTATTTCATCGGAATCTGGAACGACTGTGTATATAAATGATACTTATTTACTAGGTCGTCATGCGAGTGTGTCTGCTACACACGAGCTCATATAACACTGACTTAGTGCCATCATTGTTTGGTGATGCGTGCTTAGTCGTGACGGTATATGGGATGGTGCGTGCAGGCAAGGCGATGGGTGCCTTTTACTCGCAGACCTGGGTTCGAAACTCCGTAGAGAACAAATTTAATTTCTCTAACCTATATGATAGTATTGTTTGTATTAAACTATATATATATATATATATATATATATATATATATATATATATATATATATATATATATATATGGTGTGTGTGTGAATAATATCAGTTGTTTGCAGGAGATAGAATAAAGAAATATTATATAATATCAAGTAAAAATTGATTCATGTACAATTTGAATAAAAATGGATGGTCATCTGTTTGCCACAATATTATATTGGAAAATTCATTTTAAAGACTTTATCACAAAGTATTATTCCCTTCAGTAAATTTGGAATATATTGTTCGCTTTAAAGACGGAACAGAAAACAAATTGAAAGAAAAAACTGGAAAGTTTAATCTTTTTTATTGCTCATTGTCTCATTTTGCGATTCTTAGAGATAAACACTTTAAGTTAATGCATTTCTCTGAATTTGCTGTAGCTATATGTTTTGGAAACGTCGGATGACTTCTTATAATGACAAATAATTTATTATCTCTCTGTTCGAAATCTATTATCTAGGAGGAAGACATGTGCTTAAGTGGTGATTCGCGGATATAAAAATCTTGTTAGCTACATTTCTGTTCGAAATGAATTGTTAGTCTGAAGCTATTTAAAAATAGTTATGTCATTGCCGAAATTCACCTATGTTGTCCATGTCAGTTATTAGAATATTTTTGTGTAACGTTGAAAAAGAGTGGAACACACTTGGGTTAATAATGTTTTACGTTCCCGTTTCTTAAGTTTTAATGTTTATTTGCTTCTTTATGGTTAATCTGTGTTGCGAAGATATTTTTCAGAACAATTAGTTTGTTATTTTGTACACAGACTGACCAGAGTCAAAGATTTAATTTTGTGAAATGGACTTGCAAATTTTTTAATTATTTAGTTTTTCTTTTTTGTATAAGTATTTAGTATTTTTAGTTATGAATAATTATATTTATTACGTGTTTACTATATGACATGAAATATGCATACACGAAATAGAATTGTGAACTTATAAATATACGCATCTGAAGCAAGAAAGACAATGCAAATGTGAAATTAGAGACTAGTGAATGTGAGTTGCTTAGCTTGGTACAAGCACGTTTAAGAACTTAGCACAGAATGCTGTCTTACGTCATTGGAGATGGGGGGGGGGAACAAAGATTATTCAGTCATACTTATTTTGCTCGGTGTTGAGGTTAACTTGTATTAGCTGATTATGTTAGTTCCCTAATTCTTTACAATAGTATCGTTTACATCCAGTGAAGTGCAGAATTTTGCAAATGCGATTTTCTTACCCAGGGATTAATTGATTTTTGTCTTCAGATTTTTGATTGAGTCAGTTTTATTACTGAGGTAGAACAGTGTGTACATTGATATTTAACGTATTCTACACTATTTTTTTCAGCCCTCTAGCTATGGATGGATCGAGTCCAGACGTATAATCGACACCAACTTTTGGTTTAATTATGTCTAAGCAACAAGGAATGTGTAAATCGCACTAGCCGTTTGACATCTTTTCTCGGATTAGGCTCCCTGCGACTTTGTTGCTTTTATTCGTTATTGTGGTTGAATTTTGTTTAAAAACTCAAATCTTGGTTAGGAGAGCCGTAGATCATGTCATGCTATAATTTTCGATCTTTTGTTTTCGTGACGGAATGAGATGAGGAATTATGGTGCCAAAACTCTTCCGTTTCTTAGAGATAAAACTGGTGAAATTTGAAATTGTTCTTAAAAGCAGCTAGGGTGTCCAAATTAAAGCTTTGTTTCAGTACAAAGAGTGTTGATATAACTTCAATGCAGACGTTTAGTATGACTTGCTCTTTGTCTCCTCTCAGACCGTGCTGAAGTGCATAAAACCATCAAGCTACCTATGTCGCAAGCTATTTTGTTTTGTTAATAAAGTTACATAATGTAATAAAATTAAGGAGATGCGCATTTAGTTTAAGCCATTTAGGGTTTGTGTGATTACATGTTTGATTATTGGAATTTTGTGCAATGGGAAATATTTCTTAGCGCGAAATAATTAGTCCATTATTAGGAGCAAACGTCACGGAGAAAAAGTGTTAGTGAGTTTCTAAGATGCCATAGTTAATGAGTAGCGAACTCAGACCCAATCCGCACGACTGTCCCTGTCGTGATGTAGCACTTTATGGTAGGAAACCGGTAAATTACACAATGGAATAAATGAGAAAGGACTCGGAATATACCGTTTATGTCGCCATAGTGGCAAATGTGATGTAGGTTTACTGGTGTGATGTGCCTTGAAACGGTAGATCGACTGGCATCATGTGGGCAGTTAAAATAGTCCCCCGTGTTAGCGATAGTTGTACAGCTTCTACGGCGTTAACTACTAGCGGAACGGAAAGTTAATGTAGAGAAATTGTGCGGATGTGCGGTTGATGGTTAATTGGCAAGTTGTAAATAATATGGTCTTGCATTGATTATTGTAAAATTAATGTATAGAATAGACACGTCGGGCTTTCCAGCTTACAACTGAAGTTGTATAGAAGTATTTGGAAATCTGGGGTAAACTTATGACTTCAAGCGGGATTCGAGCCAGGGTTTTGACATCGCTCGGTCAAGCAAAATCCCCAGGCTTGTAACAATATTATGAATAAAATAATAAAAAAAAACAGAAGAAGCATAATAGCGATCTGTGAAATTTTTACTTCTCGTCAGTTATATTGATAAAAGAATCCTAAACAAATAAAAAACAAACAAAAAATATGAATGCTTCCGTGAAAACTGAAATTAGGCTGAAAAGAAAGCATTCAATTGACAACTTGAGGTCTGTTTTGTATGAAACTGCGTAGTCGTGTCGGACATATAATCATCAGATACATTTCTGTGTATAAACTTGTCCAAATGGTAACTATCAAGTTTTCTTTCACTAAAATTCCTTTATTTTTAGGGTGGTTAATTCAATACGTGAAATCTGTGGTTAATCGTAGGCTTTACGCTATATTGGTAGTTAATTTTGAATCCTGTTTTGCAAAACTATCTACTAGTATCGAGACGTGCAACTATTCTGAAAACCAACTAAAGCAACAAAACTGTGCACAATGTTTTATTCTCATTTTAAACAACAGTAAAAAAGCTGTACTGAAATCAAATCTAAAACAAGAAGTGTCAATGAACAAATATTTGCCCTGTGAATGGAGTTGAGATTTACTACAGGCAGCTGTGTATTGACCGAATGAATGAACACCTCACATCCTCTAGTGTGTCCGCTATAAAATGTAGTTCAATACCTGTTGTTGCTATTCACAATCCCCTTTGCATATTTAAAAGTTGATTGTTTCTTTTTTAGTTTCTTTTTTTCTTGACATTGATTAAATCAGTATAATACGTATAAACATGAAAGATGGTTTTAATGATGAAAGTAGAGCACTAAAAAAACATGGTTAGCTATGCCATTCACGTACTTCCTAATGGAAATTAACGTGGAATAGAAATTAAACGAAGTGACGAACCAAAAAGAGGTAATTAAAATATTAACACACACACACACACACACACACATATATATATATATATATATATATATATATATATATATATATATATATATATATATATATATATATATATATATATATATATATATATATATAATGTATTTACAGTTCATCTAAGTCATTATTCTGCTCTAGTAACAATATCATCTAACTTAATTTGGAAGGAAGAGATCAATTTAAAAGTGACAAATAATAAAATTAGGTTCAAACATAATGCGAGGAGAATTGATATTCTTACTGAATTTAATTGTCTGATCTCATCTTGTTTTGCAAAGGTCCCATTCCTTTCATTCGTCCTATTCATACAAACATGATCAACAAGAATAGTGTAATGATCTCATACGTGGAATAATTGGTACCGTTCGTACGCTAGTTTAAGTTGGATCTTGCTGTGAACTGAATAGACTCAGATACACCGTAGCACCATACACTGGCATAACTAAATCAATGTAGTTTGTTAGGAATAGTAACTGGAACAAACATAAATTAACCATTATCTGTCGGAGTATTGGATCTGTTGATTGTAGTTGGAACCCACTTATACGCGTGTACATACGGTGATATTTTGTTTGAAAATTATGTAGATAATTAATATATAACATGACTCTAAAGACGCTTTTTTATTAAAATATAAGATATCCATGTCTGTTAAGAAATTACGGAGTGTTCACTTTGGTTTCTTTACCAGAAAAGAACTGGTATGTGCCTACTTAATCAACTTGAAAGTAAAAAAAGATATGGGAAACCCCTTCTCTCAACCTCCATTCTCAAACAAAAGAATAATATACTATAAGTTCATAAAAAATGGAAACAACAGAGAATGGCTTGTAATTGTTATTTTTAAAGTATTTCCGCCTTCAATAAAGAGAAGTTAAAGTTTCAAAACCCTGGAGCTTTCATACGAATCATTGTTGAATCATTGCTGACTATGAAACAAGGAAACTCATTAATTAAATGAAAAAGTAAAGATTTTATGCAATGTCTGGTAAATACACGAATCTGCATGTACGATATGCGAGCATGTTGCCATCAGCTTTTTAATGAATAATTTAGTTGTAAGTGATATGTTGATTACTGTGATGTGTCAAATTTTGAAAACTCTTAGAAGCATTGGTTAAAGGAATTCTATCAAAGTCAACTTAATTAAAGTAGAAAGGGCTAGAGATAGTCATATGATTTTTTTCATTTCATCTCTGAACGTCAAAGGGAATTTGTTTCAGGCGACGAAACTTGACCGAGTCATATGCTATGGTACAAGGCCATGACATGAGAGCACTTTCCAAAATCAACCGGTTAAAGGGGAAAGCTTGGCAACAATTGATTGTTCAAAGGAACATTAATTAAGGCATGATTAGCTGTTTTGAGAATAAAAAATTCTATGTAGAAGATTTAGGAAACAGTCGAGTCTGATTGGTTAATATGGATTTATGGGCGTAACTCTGTAAGAAATTAGATGTTATGCTTTAGTCTTCAATCTTTCTTCTGATAAGTAGGAGGTGGACTTCGGGAAAACGTGAACGAAGTTATATCGTGACTGCAAAAAAGCGTGAGAGTTGTCTCAGAAAGTAGACAAACTCTACATTTGAGGTTCGTAGAAGACGAATAAGAAACGGCAAAGATACGCAATCTTAGTTTCCCGATTTTAATGTTATTTCATTTGTTGATTTACTTGCAAATGTATTGATGTTATGATGTATATCAGTATGATTTCATTTTTTTAAATGTTATTTCATTTGTTGATTTACTTGCAAATGTATTGATGTTATGATGTATATCAGTATGATTTCATTTTGAAGGGTTTTAGCGAAATGTTAGTCAGGACATTTTATTCTTTGATCTTCTAATTATCAATTCATTTGGAGAATTGACAAGGTTGCATGTAATTAAATCTTCGATACATAGGAGTGCTTATGAACTTTCAAGAATTAAGCTTAATAAATGATGGGTAATGTTTCGTATTTTTATGAATTAACTATGTCTAGTATGACAGGTATTGAATGTATGTATATCCATATACTAGCATGTAATATTTAATTGATCACGTAAACTATTTTAGAACAGTTAGATTTGAGGGTCTAAGCCATATGTAATTTAACACTACTAGATAGTTTAATATAAGAAGTCAAGGGGTGGTAAATACGGGCACATACGTGTATGCCGCGAAGTGGAATAAAATGATCTCCACTAGCGTGACCCGAATTAAGGTCAAAACAGGCAATGACCGTCTATGTAAACATAGGAATTAGTGAACAAGTGAGTGAGTGCAACATAATTTATGCCTTTTGTTTTCTGAGCCGAATTAATGTAAAAATATAGACATTCTTCGAAATGTGACATATCGTCTATTGCGAGACATTTTATTTATTGAAGGAAAACAGCTTTCCTCAACGTTTCTGAGATTTTCATAAACTCTCTCAAGATTCCTGAGTTTCCTGGAATTTTTTGAAATTTCCTGGACATTCATGAGAAAATTCTGCAGCGAGAGGTCAGAAGTTCTCACCCCTGAAGTCTAAGTACGATTGTCTAACCGAAGTTCGACTGGCAAGAGTCCAGGTACAGACAACTAGACAAAGATTGGCAGAGCAGGGACGAACAGAAGACTCGATGTCCGCATAACATAGTTGATGATGTCTCTCATTGTTGCACTCAAAGGTCACATCTCGTAGGCAATGAAGATAGAATTCTGTCGTTGACTAGTAATCGTAACAGTAAAATAAATTTGTATGTTTTTTATTTGAGTACATGTTAGTACATTTTTCCTTCTTTTTGAAACAAGTAATTGATTTCTTTTCATTTTAAATTCTGTTGTTAAACTGATTAAATTTTATATTTGTTCATTGAAAGGGGGCTCGTTGTGTTTATTTCTTCAATATACTTGTTCAGAGATCTGCATTCTTCTTTTTATCTATCCACACTGGGTAAATTACACCGGGCGCGGGAGATCGTTCCCTAGCAGCGAACCGTCGTGGAAGAGGTTGTTATGTTGTGAACGCCACCAAATTATCACAATATGCGTGTCTTATTGAAATGATCACAAAACTGTAGAAATTTTCGAGTAATCTACAACGGCAGTACTTATCGTTCATACTCGCTTATATGTCGAGCCGAACAGCAAAATGCATAGACCCAGATCCGCCGTTCTTTGGAAAATGTGACCTCATCACTGACGACCTTATCGCTGGCGACTTTGTCGCTAGTATCTTGTTTGTAGAATTCAGCGAGTCGTTTCATCAAGTTCATTATTATAATATATTTTTATCTAAATTATTGTTATAAGATGACTGATGAGATAAAATATCACCAAAAAGTTAATATATTAAATTACAACGAACTAGCCAAAGCGGTAAGAAAATGTTTGTTGGGTTATAGTGTTGACGTTATTGTAATGCAAGGTGATTCTCATAAAATATTGCTAACAGAAGCAGAAAAAAAATAAAATTGATGAAAGTGCAGTAACGACGCTAAAATTTAATCACGATGATATCATAGCATTTGCTCATCATTGCTTGACTAAAACCGAGCTATCAAATATCATATCTAAAACCAATCCTAGCATCGTATTCTCTTGAAAAAGCTGATTTCATTACTCCATCAGCTACAAATTTTACTGCTCTGGAATTTATCTTATAATGCTTTGCCGCAACTGAAATCGATTTGAATTCGATCTCCTCATCCGTTTCGAGGTTTTTTGAAATAACAGGTTTTATTGGGCATCTAAAATTAATACCATTACTATTTTTTCCTTTTCTCACATTTTCCTGTTGCGTTACTATCTCCAGATTTTCCAATCGATTATCAGTTTGTATATTATTGATGTGATTAATAACAAGACCATTGGGTATAGATCCATTGAACACCTCGTAAGCAAACCTATGACCAAGATAACGAACTTGATTTGTCGATGTTCCTCTAACAGTTACCCTGATATATCCCATATTGCTAATAGTACTAAGAACTTTTTTAGTTTTTCTGTTTCTAATAATACCGCGATCGTTAGCCTCGTATAAATCAAAGACCGGATGCGGCTGAAACTCATCTTCTAAGGATAAGTTTTCAATGTTGTCATCAGTGACTTTATCGTTCACATGATATACACGCTGTCCCTCTGGAATATCATCGCAAAACAACGTGTAAATAAAATCTTTTCTAAACATTGCAATCCTCTCGGCATTATCTCCCTTTACAATAATCGTATAACCCGCTGACGTTAATTTGCCAACAGATATTCTAGTTTTGATGTTAATAACTGAACGTAATGTATTTCCAGCGTATAAGTTGTATTTTATGTGAACATGATAAATTTCTTGCTCACGTGCGCTTGTCAGATTTACTGTCATTATATTATAGGTGATATTTTGTTTATATCTAATTGATTTTTAGCGCATGCGCAGTGTGAGATAAAGTTATACATTGGGTGAATTTGATATGCTTCTTGCTCACATGTGTTTGTTAGATTTGCTGTCATTATATTATAGGAGATTTTTTTTATCTTTAGTTGATTTTTAGCGCATGCGCAGTGTGAGGAAATTATCAATTAGATATTACATTATAGTATAATAATGTTAAAATTGCGTGATATAGCTAAGAGAAGTCTTATGGGAGAACCTAATAAAATAGCGACTGCTTTTGCAGGTTTTGATAATAGTTATCAGTTTGATAATCAAATTGTTTTAGTAAATTTTAATGCAGTAAATCTTTGCCACCTACTACAGACAACTGTAAAACGTGAGCTCGAAAAACACAAAAGTATCAGATCATTTGTGCAATATCATGTTATGTTTTCAAATTTAGTTATAACGGAAGAATTAACTAACAAGGAAATTGCAGAACCTTATATGAACGCAAAATCAAGACGTGTTTTGCTTGGGACTGATCTGTTATCACTATCTGATGAAATACACCAAGAAATCTGGAAAACAATAGAGGAATTCACTCAATTAGGTTCGGGTTGGAAGTTTGAAATGATCAAAGAAATATTGTTTCACACGATGAAATATAACGCATTACGAGGTAATTCATACATCGAGCTGCCACCAAAAAAAAAAGTAAAAGATGTTGTATAAACATCAAAAACGTAGATAAGAAGTGTTTCCAATGGGCTGTTCTTTCCGCACTATTTCCAGAAGAAAAACATGCTGATCGCGTTGAAAAATATATCAGTCACGTGTCTAGATTAAATTTTAAAGATATTAACTTTCCTGTGGCAGAAA
The DNA here is from genome assembly GCA_016746295.1 of Potamilus streckersoni. Taxonomy (NCBI): domain Eukaryota; kingdom Metazoa; phylum Mollusca; class Bivalvia; order Unionida; family Unionidae; genus Potamilus; species Potamilus streckersoni. Next base: position 195,224 of record JAEAOA010000041.1, read on the forward strand.
ATCAAATACCAAAATTTGAAAAGCAAAATAATGTTTCAATTAACGTTTTCGGACTAGATGAAAAAGAGGATGTATACCCGAGATATATTTCAGAAAAAGCTTCACAATCGACTATAAATTTACTGTTTTACAAAAATCATTACGTTTGGATTAAAAACTTTAACGGACTAGTTGGTAAACAGTACAGTAAAAATAGGAACAAAAAGTTCTTTTGTTACCGCTGCTTGCATGGTTGTGCTAACAATGAAACATTACAAAAGCATATACAGTACTGTTATGATGTGCAAAAATAACAATGCCATCTAAAAAAGATAGTGTGTTACAGTTTGTCCATCATAATCACAAACTCAAAATTCCTTTTGTTATATACGCTGATTTTGAGTGTTTACTTCAACCTGTACTTGGCGTAGAAAATAATCCTAATCAATCGAGTACAAGAAAAGTTCAAAATCATGCTCCGTGTGGAGTAGCGTATAAGGTAGTTTGTTGTACTGATTCTAGATTATCTAAACCAATTAAATTATATCGTGGTAAAAATCCAGCTAACTACCTTCTCAAGCAGTTGATTAATGAAGTTGATAATATTACTTATCGTTTGAAAAAAGTAACGCCAATGTTAAAATTAAATCCTCAACAAGAATCCGATCACGAGCAAGCAGAAATTTGTCATATTTGTGAAAAAGCTTTTGATACTGACAACAAAAAAGTACATGACCATTGTCATTTGACTGGACAGTATCGTGGAGCGGCTCATAATCAGTGTAATTTAAAATTTCATGCTCCAGATTTTATTCCGGTTATTCTTCACAATTTTCGGGGATATGATAGCCATATTTTAGTAGAAGCTTTTGGTGATCCTGATATAAAATCTCGTCTAAAACTCGATAACGTCATCAAATGCATCCCAAATAATTTTGAAAAGTACATGTCAGTTACGCTAGGTAAATTGCGTTTTATTGACAGCCTGCAGTTTATGGCAGCCTCGTTAGATGAGCTAGAAAAAGGTTGTAGTAAATTTGATAACCTAAGAGACTGTTTTGGAGATAAATTTAATCTACTAGCTAAAAAAGGAGATTTTCCATACGAATACCTCGACGACTGGAGTAAATATGATGAAACATATTTACCTGGCAAAGATAAATTTTACTCACAACTTAAAAATGAAAATATAACTGATGATGAGTACAGGTATGCACAAGATATCTGGAAAGAGTTTGAATGTGAGACTTTTGGTGATTATAATGATTTGTATTTGAAAACTGACGTGTTATTATTAGCAGATGTTTTTGCAAGTTTTCGAGAAGTGAGTTATAATAATTACGGACTAGATCCTTGCTGGTATTATTCTGCCCCTGGACTGTCATGGGATGCTCTGCTAAAGTTTAGTAAGGTAAGGTTGGAATTACTGACTGATGCTGATATGTTCAATTTTATTGAAAAAGGTATCCGAGGCGGTATTAGCGTGATAACAAAAAAGAATGCTGAAGCAAACAACAAATATTTGAAACAGTATAACCCTGACCTTCCTTCGAAGTATATAGTTTATCTAGATTGTAATAACTTGTACGGGTATTCGATGGCAGAACCAATGCCTCTTGGAGGATTTCATTGGATCACGGCTGATCGATTTCTATCTGAGACAGAAAAAAAGATACCTGAAGATGTTTCCTATTTCGTTGAAGTTGATCTTGATTATCCAAATTCACTACACAAATTACATAACAATTACCCTTTCTATGCGGAATCGATGGTCATAGATTATAGTTTGTTATCAAAAGAACAACAAGCGTTAGCATCACCAAGGCAACATTCCATGGTCAAGAAACTAGTACCAAATTTACTTGATAAGAAAAATTACCTTTTGCATTACAAAGTTTTAAAACAAGCAGTCGATGCTGGTCTTGTGTTGAGAAAAGTTCATCGTGTACTAAAATTTAATCAGTCGCCGTGGATGAGAGGTTATATTAACTCAATCACTTCAAGAAGGGCTGCAGCGAAAACAGAGTTTGAAAAAAACTTCTTTAAACTGATGAACAATTCCGTTTTTGGTAAGACGATGGAGAATATTAGGAAACGTGTAAATATTGAAATAGTTAATGATGTCAATCGCAGAAACAAACTTGTGTCAGACGATAATTTTGTGAGCATGAAAATATTTAATGAAAATCTTGTTGCAATACAAAGAAGAAAAGTAAATCTAAAACTAAACAAGCCGATCTATGTTGGAGCTGCAGTGTTAGATTTATCAAAGTGGCTGATGTACGATTTTCATTACACTTTTGTTAGAAATCAGTGGCCGGCTAGTAGATTATTGTTTACTGATACTGATTCGCTCGTATATGAAATCGAATGTGAGGACATCTATCAAGACATATACAATAATCGACATCTGTTTGATCTTTCTGATTACCCAGGTGACAGTAAATTTCATGATGACACAAATAAAAAGGTTATTGGTAAGTTTAAAGATGAAATGAACTCAAGCGCTATCAAATACTTTATCGGATTACGTAGTAAAATGTATGCCGTATTATTGGACAATAATAAAATAACGAAAAAGCCAAAGGTCTGCCTCGTGATTTTGTTAAAACGTTTATGAAATTTGATGACTACAGGTATGTGCTTGATGGCGGTTTTAGTTTTATGAGAGCTATGGCTATTCGAACTAATCATCATAAACTCGAAACAGATGTCATTATCAAACGTGGATTGTATAATTTTGATGACAAACGCTATTGTGAAAATGGGGTAGATACATTTGCCCTTGGGTAGTGTCATGATGATAGATCTATACTCGACATTATCTTTTCCAACTGAAATTTTATCTAAACTTATAAAATAATGTTTGAAAATTTGACAATGACAAATAGCTACAATAGTAACAACAAATATCTAATGATGGACGGTAAACAATTGACAGTTGAATTTAATAATGAAACATCAGGTATATGTTTTAATGGAACACGTGACAAGTTAAAATTTTCGCTCACCAGATCTGATAACAGCGTGTATTTCAATTATCTCGAACAATTGTATCAAAAGTTGCTAGCGGAATTTAAATCCTTTCACAGCCCCATTAGCCAACAAAACTATACTAAACTCACAATTGATCTCAATCGGTCAAAGGTATATTTTATCAACAAAAATATCCTCTGAACAAACCAGAAATGAAAGATTTGTTTGAGTTCCATTGCTGTGTGAGCGGTAAAGTAAAATTTAGTATCTATAGTCGTGATAGTGAAGTATTTTTATTATCAACAGATGAAACATTAATCATTGGTTATGAGATATAAAATAATATCATTTTCATTCTAATGCTAGTTTAATTTCCGCCTTGTTAACTGAAACGTTCTAATGCACAGTTTAATTTTCATCCTGTTATCTGATAAAAAATTTGTGGTCAAACCTATTTGCCGTCTTTAGAAAAATCGTATTCCACGCATGCGCTGTTCTTACAAATTCGTCACTTCTGTTGACAGAGATTATCGCATTCCAACACCTGTTGTTTTGTCTGGTTACAAAATACCTGTCTACATAGTAGTAGTATAGGAAAATGAGGGTTTTGGCGGGGGGGGGGTGGTGGTGTGGGTGGGTGGTGGTGGGCCAAAACTCTCATTTTCCTATACTACTAAGTAGAGCACTAAAAACATGGTTAGCTATGCCATTCACGTACTTCCTAATGGAAATTAACGTGGAATAGAAATTAAACGAAGTGACGAACCAAAAAGAGATAATTAAAATATTAACATATATATATATATATATATATATATATATATATATATATATATATATATATATATATATATATATACATATATATATATATATATATATATATATATATATGTTGGCAACAATTGATTGTTCAAAGGAACATTAATTAAGGCATGATTAGCTGTTTTGACAATAAAAAATTCTACGTAGAAGATTTAGGAAACAGTCGAGTCTGATTGGTTAATATGGATTTATGGGCGTAACTCTGTAAGAAATTAGATGTTATGCTTTAGTTATGCTTTTGTCTTCAATCTTTCTTCTGATAAGTAGGAGGTGGACTTCGAGAAAACGTGAACGAAGTTATATCGTGACTGCAATAAAGCGTGAGAGTTGTCTCAGAAAGTAGACAAACTCTACATTTGAGGTTCGTAGAAGACGAATAAGAAACGGCAAAGATACGCAATCTTAGTTTCCCGATTTTAATGTTATTTCATTTGTTGATTTACTTGCAAATGTATTGATGTTGTTGTTGTTGTTGTTGTTGTTGTTGTTTGGCTTAACGCCATTTTTCAGCACATGATAGGCTATTCATGGCGGCCAGTATTAATGGTGGAGGAAGAAACCGGGAAATCACCGGAAAGAACCACCGACCCACGAGAAGCTACTGGCAAGCTTTCTCACATATCCACATTCACCGAATCCTAGACTCGAACACACGCATACAGGTGAGATGGCAGTGATCCGTAACGGACAGCGCTTTAGACCACTCGGTCATATTGATGTTATGATGTATATCAGTATGATTTCATTTTGAAGGGTTTTAGCGAAATGTTAGTCAGGACATTTTATTCTTTGATCTTCTAATTATCAATTCATTTGGAGAATTGACAAGGTTGCATGTAATTGAATATTTGATACATAGGAGTGCTTATGAACTTTCAAGAATTAAGCTTAATAAATGATGGGTAATGTTTCGTATTTTTATGAATTAACTATGTCTAGTGTGACATGTATTGAATGTATGTATATCCATATACTAGTATGTAATATTTAATTGATCACGTAAACTATTTTAGAACAGTTAGATTTGAGGGTCTAAGCCATATGTAATTTAACACTACTAGATAGTTTAATATAAGAAGTCAAGGGGTGGTAAATACGGGCACATACGTGTTTGCCGCGAAGTGGAATAAAATGATCTCCACTAGCGTGACCCGAATTAAGGTCAAAACAGGCAATGACCGTCTATGTAAACATAGGAATTATTGAACAAGTGAGTGAGTGCAACAGAATTTATGCCTTTTGTTTTCTGAGCCGAATTAATGTAAAAATATAGACATTCTTCGAAATGTGACATATCGTCTATTGCGAGACATTTTATTTATTGAAGGAAAACAGCTTTCCTCAACGTTTCTGAGATTTTCATAAACTCTCCCAAGATTCCTGATTTTCCTGGAATTTCTTGAAATTTCCTTGACATTCATGAGAAAATTCTGCAGCGAGAGGTCAGAAGTTCTCACCCCTGAAGTCTAAGTACGATTGTCTAACCGAAGTTCGACTGGCAAGAGTCCAGGTACAGACAACTAGACAAAGGTTGGCAGAGCAGGGACGAACAGAAGACTCGATGTCCGCATAACATAGTTGATGATGTCTCTCATTGTTGCACTCAAAGGTCACATCTCGTAGGCAATGAAGATAGAATTCTGTCGTTGACTAGTAATCGTAACAGTAAAATAAATTTGTATGTTTTTTATTTGAGTACATGTTAGTACATTTTTCTTTCTTTTTGTAAACAAGTAATTAATTTCTTTTCATTTTAAATTCTGTTGTTAAACTGATTAAATTTTATATTTGTTCATTGAAAGGGGGCTCGTTGTGTTTATTTCTTCAATATACTTGTTCAGAGATCTGCATTCTTCTTTCTATCTATCCACACAGGTTAAATTACACCGGGCGCGGGAGATCGTTCCCTAGCAGCGAGGTTGGTATGTTGTGAACGCCACCAAATTATCACAATATGCATGTCTTATTGAAATGATCACAAAACTGTAGAAATTTTCGAGTAATCTACAACGGCAGTACTTATCGTTTATACTCGCTTATATGTCGAGCCGAACAGCAAAATGCATAGACTCAGATCCGCCGTTGCATAATGCACCAGAATTTCTGGGTCTGTGCATTTTTTAGAAGCAGGCAGTAGAAAAAAACTTGGATCTTGATCTGTATGTGCATTATGCTAAGGCATATCAGGATCTTGTTGTTTGCAATTTTTCTCGTCTTATAAGCGAGTACAGACGACATATAAATTGATGTCATATGTAGATATAGCTGAATTTCACTATATCTCTCATCAGTCGTCTCTATGTAAAACACTGTGCGTAAAAGATTGCATGTCATTCAGTCCCCCCTAGTTTCCCAGTAATAATATTCGCAATGCCATCTTAACATAACTTTTTGACAAATAATTCTTCGATGTAGATTCCAATATTTATATATCCGGGCAAGACAAAGAATCAACATTAGTTACTCGGCACTATTTCGCTAACTACAGTCTTGTTAGACATTTTGAAAAACAATAATATTGAAAAAGCAATGAAGGAAAAGCATAACTCGTACTTTTCAGTTAAATGTTTTGTTCGCTTCTTAGAATCACGAAGATTGACTAAGCATATTCCTATGAATATTACCTGTATTCATCATGACTGACTAAGCATATCCCCTATGAATATTACCTGTATTCATCACGACTGACTAAGCATATCCCCTATGAATATTACCTGTATTCAGCATGACTGACTAAGCATATCCCCTATGAATATTACCTGTATTCATCATGTCTGACTAAGCATATCCCCTACGAATATTACCTGTATTCATCATGACTGACTAAGCATATCCCCTATGAATATTACCTGTATTCATCATGACTGACTAAGCATATCCCCTATGAATATTACCTGTATTCATCATGACTGACTAAGCATATCCCCGATGAATATTACCTGTATTCATCACGACTGACTAAGCATATCCCCTATGAATATTACCTGTATTCATCATGTCTGACTAAGCATATCCCCTATGAATATTACCTGTATTCATCATGACTGACTAAGCATATCCACTATGAATATTACCTGTATTCTTCATGTCTGACTAAGCATATAACCCATGAATAGTACATTTAGTGCCTATGTGCTACTAATAACATTTATTACTTGATTCAATATTGTTGATCAATAACGTGATTCAAATTAATTTCGAATGACAAAGATCTAAGATTGATAATTGTAAGACAAATAACAAATACATATTTTGGCAACACACTTTAGAAATACACGAACCATATACCTCTGGGATTACACAAAGTACAATCTGAAGTTGATCTACTTTTGTAATACATAATCATTTAAGTTTCTTTAGCTTTTTGAGACACATTCTAATCTAATAGTGACAAGCAAGGTCATTTGGAGTAAAAACTATTTTCCTGTACGCACAACTCTAAGACAAATAATAAATTTATTATTTTGGGAGCACATTTTGAAAATACATGGCTCAGAAGATCTCTGGATTAGAGCCTGCACAATCTTTGTCACACAGCGACACACTGTCCACTGAACTACATCAATCAAATAAATAAGTAAATGTATGAAGGAGGCGTGTTAAGTAGTTAGGTTGATAAATAATTATACCGGTAGGTTAGGGAGTGAATATTTAAGTATGGTAAAAGGAATAATGTAATACAAAACGGACGATATCCTATGAAAGCCCAAGGGTTAAAAATTAACAAATCATCGACATTCTTGCTTGAGTTGTTTCCCCTCATATGAATTATTACACAACTAACCTTAGAACTTTGAGCATACCTTCAATGGTCACAGTAATCATAATGTAAGCACCTTTGAGTATTCAAAATGTAAGTATCTGTACGTGCTCAAAATGCAAGCACCTTTGAGTATTCAAAATGTAAGTATCTGTGCGTGCTTAAAATGTAAGTACATATCAGTAATATATATATATATATATATATATATATATATATATATATATATATATATATATATATATATATATATATATATATATATATATATATATATATTTATCGACAACCAAAGTGTAAATGCCTATCACAATAAAAACGAATATATAAATAACAAAATAACAAAAACGTACGTATCTAACAGTAATCAAACTGTAAGCACCTAACAGTCATAACAATAAAATAATTAAAATGAACCTATCAGTAATAAAAATTTAAGTACTCTATGTAATGAAAATGTACCAATCAGTAATCAAACTATACCTTTCAGCAATACAAATGTAAATACCTGTCAGAAATCAAACATACCAATCAGTAATTAAATTGTATACATCAGTAATACAAATATAAGTGTATATAAGTAAACAAAATGTGTTAAATTATTTTGTAGCATTGATAAAGATATTTAAATAATCAATAGTGTTTTGGGTGATATATGTTGTTGTACAATATTATACAACATGTTGTTTAATATTACACTGGTATTGTGTCTCAATAATGTCACAAAATCATGCAATTCAAGCAGTACACATAACCTCCGTTACATTATTATTACATTATTATCCGTGTGATATTCCACGAAGTTTATAAAGAACGATGAAGTACCCTGTTATTGCGATCCAAAGAGACGTGATTTAAAGAGGTCTAGAGAGTGCTGACTTTACTTGGCAAGCAAATTATTGCTGATATATAATTTTGAAAAGTACCCCCCCCAACAGGTTGCAATATACATGAAAATGTAGTTTAACATTTGACAATTGGGTATTTAAGAGGTTTTTTTTTTAAAGTTTGAAACTGTAAATGGTCAAACCTGGATGCTTTGTATATCAAGTAGTATAAACATGTAAACAGTAAAGGGAATATTTAATGCAAATGATACGAAATGAATGCAATGTATCTCATATATATCATTTCATGGGTGTCAGATGAAATCTTGTAGGAAGATGGACGAAAACATTATCATGAGAACAGGTCAGAAAATTAAACCTAAAACAATAATTGGGGATCTGTTTGTATGGCATCGAATTTTTTTTCTCCAGATAACACATGATAACATGGATGTTATGAATAGTATTTTTCAATGACTGAAGCTATATCTATGACATTATCATCAGAAACAACAAAAACAAACAAAAACAGCAATAATAACCACCACTACTTAACAAAACATAACAAGAACTACGTCAGCAAGATTTTGTTATGGCTTTATTGGATAAATAAGCATTCCTGAGATCAGCTCTAAGTTTTCTATAGAAATAGAGCAGTCTAGTGTCTTTCAAAAACTATCATTGTCAATCTAACAACAGTATGAAATTTGTTAGATTACATGGGAAAGGTGGGGAAAGCATTTCTCGCATTAATTTAAATGCTTACATAAAGTGAGAAATGTGAGCGAAATACGATAATTCTTCCCTATTTGCATGTACTCTTTCACTATGAAATATTTTGCGTTTCATTTTTAAAGCTGAACTCATATATTGTTTTGAATTAAACAATCATTTCCTCTTATTATTTTAACATTCGTCATTAATGTCCACAATTGTTTCTTCCTTCATAAATATTCATTACGTAAATTACAAACACCTGACGACAACCTTTTATTATAGATCTAATGCTCGAACAAAACTTCAAAATTAAAAATTTAAAAAAATGTAATTTAAGAAAATAGTTGGAATTACTTTATTTTTCGAGACTTTGTTAATCTTCTAAACGACACCCGTAGATTAAAATGCAATTAGTATTAGAATGAAAGTAAACAACTCTTAGTCCTCTCTTTTGAATGTACAGATTCGTGCAAACGCAGAGAGCAGATCAAATTACATCCGAGTAATGGTTGAAGATAGGAATACGGCAGATACCAATGCTAAACAATTAGTTAATTAAGCCAAAAGTTTTAGATATGGAACGTGATTGCCAGGTCATGTATAACAATAGATACACGAGATTAAGCACAAATATAATTTATTCATGGTAGAGGTACAGCTGATGGAGATTCATAGAAAAGAGATGGAATGAATGAAATACATTCTTACCCATTCTTATACATAACAACTTCAGAAGAACAAATATATATATATATATATATATATATATATATATATATATATATATATATATATATATATATATATATATATATATATATATATATATATATATATATATATATATATATATATATATATATATATATATATATATATATATTTAGATTACATGGGAACATACTAATTCAAATATTAAATCCATGCTTAATTAAACAAATACGTTAAAAATTTGTGTTGTTTAGTAGTTCACTAAATTTGTATGTGTCGTTATTTCTGTAAGATTCTTCTTTATGTATTTTTGTGCTAAGTTTGATATAGTAAAATATATTACAATATGTCACTAGTATCTTGTCAAGATCATTAATTCACACTTTTTTTTACAGATACATTCAAAGATTTACCATCTTCCAGTTTCGTTGAAAAGAAACACACACACAGATATCTATCTATCTATCTATATATATATATATATATATATATATATATATATATATATATATATATATATATATATATATATATATATATATATATGCAATAAACTGACGACGAACAGTACGAAACTAGTAACTAGCTAACCTAAGCGCTTTCGACTCTTAATGAGTCTTTTTCAAAGGCAAATACAAAACATATATACGACAAAGAAATAAACACAAGAACGTTGTGTTTGTAAACCTCTACATGGCTGTCTTCACATGTGTTAAAACTATAAATGCAACCAGCTTTTATAGACTATGTATGTATGTATGTATGTATGTATGTATGTATGTATGTATGTATGTATGTATGTATGTATGTATGTATGTATGTATGTATGTATGTATGTATGTATGTATGTATGTATGTATGTACAATATTTTTTTTCTTGAGAGACTAATCGATACTGTCAAAATGACCCCCAGTTTATGATGTAAGCATAACATTATTATTACAGCCAGTCTCAAACAGTGGACATATATATGATGTTGGAGAAAAGTTTCTTAGTGATATATTTTGGGTTTTTTAATAAGTTATGCACGGCGTAAAAATATACGAGCATCAACCTGATAAAAACGCATCTGAATTACAGTTATTACCTATGATCACATACGATATGGGGGGTGGGGTGACGGGTACGCTAAGCCAGCAAACCTCTTACCGAAATAGAAACGAAACAAAATGAAAACAAATAAAAAAAAAACAAATAACATACAGAACATTTCCAAAGTAAGGTTTCTTTGCAGTTAGTTTGCACAAATGCGCACCGGAAAAGTTTATAATGCAGCCATGTCTGGAGCTTTGCCAGATTCGTTTATATCAAGTTTGAATCAATCATATTTTATTCGGAAGAAGTGAATGCTAGGTAAACTGCAATTTAGTCGAAGTCGAGAGTGAAAAATAACAAGTTTCCTTGTGCTCTTGTAATCGTTTATTAGAACAATCATATGGTTATTATTTGATGTCTTCCAAAGATGCAAGGCAGTAAGGAAGGTAGTAATTGAACAATACAAAATCAATGGTCGAAGAAAGATCTGCAAAAAATCAAACTGTTGGTGTTTTACTTTGAATTGACAACCTTCATTTATTTGTGTAAGTTTCATTTTAGAATATCAAAGATATTTAACCTGTCATATGTAACAAATATACTGCTTTCGAACCTTGTATTATTAGGAAGACAGTTGTTTACTTAGCAGAAAATAACAGGGTCTGTCAACTAATTGCATTTTTTTTTGAAAAGAGTTCTTGTAGGGCGGAGCAACACTGGCGGGGATGGGGTAGTCAAATCCGTACTGACGGTGGTAGAAACGTTGAATTCCTGAAATATATTGTTGTAATTTAGACATGATGAAGTCCGAAGAAATTTGCTCGTAACAATTTGTACAGAAACTGTGGGTCTGACGCCTTGACGTAAATTTTGTCATTCTCTTTTAATCTGAAGTTACCTCCCAAGGAACTTGGCATGAATTCTCTACTACTGTTGACATTCTGTTTCCATAACATTAGGCTGCTTTCTTTATTCCGTTTAAGCATTATTTGTTGGTAAAGCTGATCATAGCGCGTGCTGTTCAAAAGTTCGGAGTGAGTGTTGAATATGAGCTGAGAATAAATATAGTAGATTCCCGGCTTGATCACCGTCATGATTCCTGTACTCTCAGAGTAATTCAGCCCGCTGGTCACAAAAGAATGTGTTCTATTTATTGTCCATAAGAGAACGTTGTTTGGGAGACCTAATAATAATAATAATAATAATAATAATAATAATAATAATAATAATAATAATAATAATAATAATAATAATAATAATAATAATAATAATAATGATGATGATACTAATACTAATACTAATACTAATACTAATACTAATACTAATACTAATACTAATACTAATACTAATAATAATTATAACAGCAAGAACAAACAAGAGCTACATAAAGATTAAAACTAATACAGCTATCATTACTGCAAAATATAAACGCTAAAGAAACTCGTGTATCAAAAGAAATTGCTAATATTTTCCTACAAAGAAAATATAGCAGTAGCATTAGCAGTACCACAAGTAATACTAGCATAGCAATACTAGAACTACTACTAATCATACGTGTAGCTGTAATACTACTACTACTAGAACTAATACTAATCATACGTGTAGCTGTAATACTACTACTAGAACTACTACTAATCATAAGTGTAGCTGTAATACTACTACTAGAACTACTACTAATCATACGTGTAGCTGTAATACTACTACTAGAACTACTACTAATCATACGTGTAGCTGTAATACTACTACTAGAACTACTGCTAATCATAAGTGTAGCTGTAATACTACTACTAGAACTACTACTAATCATAAGTGTAGCTGTAATACTACTACTAGAACTACTACTAATCATACGTGTAGCTGTAATACTACTACTAGAACTACTACTAATCATAAGTGTAGCTGTAATACTACTACTAGAACTACTGCTAATCATAAGTGTAGCTGTAATGCTACTACTAGAACTACTACTAATCATAAGTGTAGCTGTAATACTACTACTAGAACTACTACTAATCATAAGTGTAGCTGTAATACTACTACTAGAACTACTACTAATCATAAGTGTAGCTGTAATACTACTACTAGAACTACTGCTAATCATAAGTGTAGCTGTAATACTACTACTAGAACCACTACTAATCATAAGTGTAGCTGTAATACTACTACTAGAACTACTACTAATCATAAGTGTAGCTGTAATACTACTACTAGAACTACTGCTAATCATAAGTGTAGCTGTAATACTACTACTAGAACTACTACTAATCATAAGTGTAGCTGTAATACTACTACTAGAACTACTACTAATCATAAGTGTAGCTGTAATACTACTACTAGAACTACTACTAATCATAAGTGTAGCTGTAATACTACTACTAGAACTACTACTAATCATAAGTGTAGCTGTAATACTACTACTAGAACTACTACTAATCATAAGTGTAGCTGTAATACTACTACTAGAGCTACTACTAATCATAAGTGTAGCTGTAATACTACTACTAGAACTACTACTAATCATAAGTGTAGTTGTAATACTACTACTAGAGCTACTACTAATCATAAGTGTAGCTGTAATACTACTACTAGAACTACTACTACTACTACTACTACTACTACTACTAATAATAATAACAATAATAATAATAATAAGTGCAGCAGAAACTACTAATTCTTCTTGTACTACTACTACTACTACTTCTACTACTACTACTACTACTACTACTACTACTACTACTACTACTACAGTACTAGCAATATTAATGATAAAACAACAACAAAACGAGCAACAAAAAATATTACGAGAACAGTGACATCATCAACAAAAACAAAAGAATGTTTGGACATTTGCCTGCAGACATTTATGATTAACATTCAGATGGTTGTTCAAATCATAGATAATTTGCAATAATACTATAGTGCAGCATAGGGAACGTAAGAAGCACGCAACCAGATTATTAAAATAGTTACAGAGGTACGAATATATGTAAAGTAACTTTCTCGACATTGAGAGAGAGAGAGAGAGAGAGAGAGAGAGAGAGAGAGAGAGAGAGAGAGAGAGAGAGAGAGAGAGAGAGAGAGAGAGAGAGAGAGAGAGAGAGAGAGAGAGAGAGAATTGGAATGGCAGTTTAGTGGTATATAATATGTACTTACTACAGTTTTTTATATTAAGGTATAAATGACCTGCAACAGATGTGCTGTTCCTAACATCTGGTATTGTATGATCTGAAAATACAAATTTACTTTGATATTAAAATTGATTTTGGCTAACATTAAATCTTCCTATTTTCTTATAGATTCCATTTTATTTTTGTACCTTGATGCAATGCAACCACTGTTATCGATTTGTTTAGAAAACAGCAAATTTAGGTGTTTGGCCAAAATGTTTTATATTAAATTCATTCATCCTTTTGAACTCACATGTTTCTTTCTAAAAATAAAAGCGTTATGATGCGAAAAACCATGTCATGTTTCTTTAAAAAGCAAAATATACACCCTTTCCAAATAAATGTGTTTTAACATACACTCTTTTGTAGATGTAATTTGAGCAAACTAGCACGTCCACATAATGAAAGTAAATAGATGATGAAAAAAGCTTGGTTTATTTACTTTCTTGGTTCTTTTAATCTGTTTATGACGATATTCATTCAATGCCTCTCTGAGTTTGGTAGATTGCCTATACAGACAGGCTAGACCAGGTATGCTAGACCATGGTTGATCTATCATTGAAGAGAATGCAAAGGATTCCAACGGAATAAATTTTCGGACTTTTTCATGTTTTACATTTTGTACTTACTATGTTCTGCCTCTTGTAAATGGCTTGCGCTGCGAGAAGAACGGGAATGTCCACCAGAAACCTAAAACGCAAAGGGTAGTGACATATATTGCTTCATTTTTCGGCATGCTTGTTTTCTCTGCTACACAATTCATATACCGGCAAAATTATAAAATCGTGTGTATGTACGTGTGTGTGAGTGTTTGTGTGTGATTTCGATTTTTAACGTAGCTTTAAGTTTTTCAGTTATATCGCAGCGTGACAGTTCACAGTGATGTCTAGCACTGGAACATCATGCTGCAGAAAGGTAGCATGATGTCCCTCCCATTCATATTAACCTGACACCAGAACGACCAGTTTTAACACCTAACATCTTAATGCTGAGCGCCAAGTGAGGCAGCTGTTAGTAACGTTTTTGTAAGTCGTTGGTATGACTCGAACTCACGACCTCTCGCATCCGAGGTGGATGCTCTAACTACTAGGCCACCGGAGAGGTCTAAAATTATAAAAGGAATATTCATACAAACGATACATTTTTTGATCATGCTAAGATTTTTTACTTCTGAACATTTATTAAATTGATTAGTATATTTGAAAAAATGCGCTCCTTTTCTAGAGTGACAAGCGTTTCAGAAAAGAATAAAATACTATCAATCCACCTCAATTTTTCTTTTAATGTTACGCCTATAATGGTCAAAACGATAAAATCAATGTATTTATTAATTTTTGTAGGTTGTAAAAACAAAACAAATACAATATAACCCCAAAATAGCGATACACACTGATAGGTACATTAATAAACGAAAGGTATGAAATAACGAAACCATGGTACGTTGATTTATGAAGAACGTTGTAACAGACAACAAAAAAACAACAGCCTATCACCTCGTTATGAATACTAATTGTTTTGATTAAATTAGACTCAATAACTTTAAAAATGGCAAATGTCTGTACTGTGAAGCATTGCGACCAAATTAAGCGTGTTATAGGATCTTTGATAATTTTTGTTGCAAATAAATCAATTAATAGGTCGACTGGAAAATGAATTGACTTTCTCTGGAAGGGTTATTTATTTATTTACTTCTTTTGAAAACGAGCAAGATAATCATGATGCTAATTCGCATCGATTGCAAGAGAACTTTATGACCCACAAATGAAATATTAGGACCCATATAATTTCTATCATTTCTGGTAGTGGTGGTGAGGTAGAGGTCTTGGGTAGATACATTTGTTAAAAGCCTTGAATAAACCACATCGTATTTGACATAATATGTATTACCATATTCAACTCTCAGAAAACTAGAAGGACCGTTTATATAAGTTTAGACTCATTTATTTTGGTGACACAATCTAAATTTCAGACTCAAGCACTTAACTTAGTGCTAAAAATACGGTCGATTAATATTATTTCTGTGAGACCAGTTTATTTCTGTGAGACGAGTTTAGGTTGTCTTTAGTTTGAATTTTAAAATACAGTATATTTTCTACATCATTTTTAGTATGATCAACTAATTATTAAACACATACCAGTGTTGCCTGCATTTTGTATCCTTCTGATGACTGTGTACAAAAGCGTTTTTCTTCTTTCAACAACATCAGGCTTTGATTCGTGCTGCTGGATATAAATTCGCAAGAGAAGCAGATGAGATTTGTGATATCGGATTCATTTTTCTCGTCGGTGAATCTGGTTGTCAATATATAAATGGCCAAAGAGACTATTATTAGAACTGATAAGAAATTAAATAATACATGGCGACGATTAGGCAAATTACAACGTTGTATATTGCCGTTTGAATTCTTTGTTTCTGGACCTACCAAATTGTCATTAACATTTGTCTGACATTTTAGCGACATTTCTTTTTGGTATTTTGATAAGCGTGAAATAAAATGTATTTGCAAAAAGATACAATGTCAATGAAATTCGAGTGTCGATATACAACAATTTTCTCCTTCTTGTTCACAGTCTTTTCATAAAAACGCAAATGATACGAGCTATCTCATTAATTTATTAGATCTATAAAGGTTTTCCCAGCACGTTAAAACAAAATTTAGAAAACGAGAATAGTCTTAGAATATTCCTATTCTTTCAAAACCACGCAAACTCTTTTCCAAAGTCGAAACATTCAATAAACTATTTTTCGAATCGCATATCTATTGTGCTGGTAGTATGCATTGAGGATATAAAGAAAAGGAAAAGGTCCGTTGAAACTGCTCCGGAATCAAGTCACAATTTACGTCTTAGTCATAATAAACTGGTGAACCTACTTTGGTTTATCTTTCTCGGGAAGCGATATGCAAATATGATGTACTTTGCGCAAGAGGAGGACACAACGGATTGTACATGCAAAATATATAAACATGATTACTTGTATTAGAGTGTAATCTTTGAAGAAGTAAATAAAAAAGCAAGAGGACGAAATTCCAAAATCTAATTAAAATATTAAAACTTCGAGGCAATAAATGACTATTTTCGAATGAGTATTTAATAAATGGAGGGGACACACGTAGACACACATTTAATATTTAGTATGGTCATTTTCATACGCAGTCGTGCGAGGGGGGAATTATTGAAGTCTGGTGACGCGTGTAATACAGGAAGTTTTAGATGTGTCCGTTTACGTAAGGTTCTTTTCAAAATTACCACTATTTTAAATAAAAAACTGTTTAACTTGAGAAATGACAAAACAGGTTAATTTAGTTTCAAGAAAGAAGTGGAACTACTGACGCAGTTTTCTTTGACATTGATTAAGAAGTATTTAAGTCAAAATGAAACGGTTTATATAGTTTTTGATGATTTAAATTTTTTTATCGTGTGTACAGAAATATTTTGTGGTGGAAAGGTTTTAGTGAAAGCGTAAATCGTTTTCTTTATGTGTTTCTCTTTCTGTGTACAGTTTAGGTAAATCATGTTTCACACTGGGGTACTCGTAGTTCCTTTCTTGAGCATGGAGTAGGTTTGATACAGTCTGAATTTTTATCACTGATATTATTTTCTTTATGTATTAAAGATTGGAAAATATTGTTACAATTTAAGGGAGATATCTCTATAGAATTAAACGAATCATCCTTATTTTTTGACCTTATTTGCTGACCATTAAGTTCTATTCTTAGTAAAAAAAAGCAAATTGATAATTTGCTCGATTATTGTAGTAAATTGAATCTAAACATTAACATTGATTAAATGTGGTTAATTAAGAGTATACTAATTATTTAATAGCCAGGTAAAATATTAATGTGGTGGGAAAGGTTAATTGCTTTGTTTCTGTTTTCTCTAAAGATCAACAAACATTGGCTGATAAAGCACTAAAGACAACGCATGTGCTTATATACAAAAATATTCGTTAATTACAATGAATGTTTGAATCTTTATGTTGTTATTGCTTTGAATTACACATTGGCGGTGTGTGGTTTTCACCAGGCTGATGCCATTGATCGTGCACAATAAGGAATTTTAAATTATTTGCTAAATTTCAAATTAAGTTAGTTAAATATTGGTTTAGTATAAAAAAATTGAGCATATGTTATACGGGGCACTGCGTATCGTCAGTTATATATTGAAAATGATTTAGGTAATAGCATCACCTAACATCAATTGGGTCAAGCCATAAAAGATTTTGCAAATATATTTGGTTCTGGTGTAGTGTCAAAATTTCCTGTGTATGTGAATTGCTCCAAGTTTATTCAATGCTTAACAAAGAAATACAGACACTTACATTAAAATAAAAGTAGCAAAGTTTTGACAGACTGTCTCCACATAAAATATATCACTTATTGTATACCAAGTATGCCACTTGAACTATTAATAATGAGTGCATACTTGATTGTCTAGGTTTGGTTTCCAGAAGAGTGATAGAACGTAGGATGGTCATAGTAAATTTGCAAAGATCAGGTTCTGAAATATGATTTGAACTGAAGCCATAAACAGAGTGGGTAAAAAGTAAAGTTGGTGATAAATACATGGATCAAAGGTAGAATGTACTAGTAGAATACAATTAGTACAATAATTAAATAGATAATCAGTAAAGTACCACATTGTTAAATTTGGCGGTTAGCTGAGAATCTGAAAGGAGACTAAACCAAAATTGTTCTAAGCAAACCGCTTGATAAATGTCATATCTGTCTTCACGTCATTAACATTATCATGCCAAGATGTAGTAATTTTCATATCTCATTTAGTATCGATTTGAAGAAGTTCCTGATATAACTTATGTCTTACCATATAACCAATGGTTTTGTAAAATCGATAACAACACTTAACAATTGCTTTCATTAATTAATTGTTTTAAAAAAGTCATGAATAATAATACACCAAAATACTAATTTAATTACCATATTGTGTTATGTTAATATTTGGTCAAAATACTCAACGCATTGACACGCGATGATACTTTTATAACAGCGAAAATAATATTTTGCTATCCTTTGTTTTTGACAGGCATTTTCATGCAGGTGTCTTTTCTAAACCTCCAGCCGAGAATACATGATGTGATGCCTGTACATAACATAAACTAGCGTTTGGTTTTGTCCAAATAACTTGTATAGTTTACCCAAGGGAAGGTTTCTTTGGAAAAGTTACGATAATCGTTCCAGTAATTACGTTTTAACCAGTCAGCAATCTATTTAATATGCCAACAAACAAAATCTAATACAAAAAGTAGTGACCTAAAGGCAAATTGTACTTTCGTAATAATTATTCATTGTGAACAGCACAGATTTTTAAACTTCCAGCTAAGGCATAGCTGTCTTGCAAGTACCGTTGTGGAAGATATTGAGGAATTTATTTAAATTTGGGAACATTTTCCGCAAAAGATACAAAATTTCCATCGAAAGTTTTTTTTAAAGCATATTTCAAAAGAACAAGTTCCTGAAAAAGAACGCTAATCAAGAATTGTAACGAAAGCTCAAAGTCGATAAAATATACCACATTTCTTTTCATTTCTGAAAACATTGCTCAACGTCGTTCGTATTCAAGGTGTGCGTGGAAGATAAATGCGGTAGGAAAGAGAAGCAAAGCTTAAAATTTTGGAATCCTTTATCTTCACAGACTTCAATTTTGTTTACCATGTTTCAAGCAACAAGGGATCCATTTCAATGCCAATATAATCAGAAATTATAAGAGAACCACGCGTTATAAAATCAGCAAAACATGTGGCAAAATTGTATAGTGAAAGGAAAAAAAATAACATGAATATATTGTCTCAAATGTAAGATACAACACCTAACAGGTAGGGATGATTCATGTCATTTAGAAGCCTGACCTTGTCAGGATAGATGTATCCCCTTTCAGAAAACAAGGAAAACGCAATATTTCTAACTCAAATGTTAGTATCAGAACTTTGCATTTTTATCCAAATATTTATTAATGGGAATAATGGAGTTCCATTCCTGAATAATGAGAACTAGTTATAAAGCAATTATGTTATCCAGTTTATGCAACAATCTTGTGGACATGAACTATTAAGAGCTTTGCAGAGGATATGGACTGCATTAAACGAGAACAATCGTTGAGTTAAAATAATCCATTGTCATCAAGGTTGGTGTTGTAAGCGAATTCTTGCAAAACTTGCATAGCAGTACTAACTCTAACCACCTGCACGCACTTCGATAAACATATCAGTGTATTTATTATTTATTATCCTAAAGATGCAAATAAATTCAACCACAATGGCTCAGAAAACATGTTAGAACGGGTATGTGCATATGTTATCCGGTTTCTTTTCCACGGGTTGTATGTGCTGCTGTAAGGTACAGTCAACACATATATCCGTAATTATTTTTAGTGAATCTACCACCTATATTGTTTAAGTAATATTTAGCATGGTTCCATGGCTAAGTACCGATTCAATAAAAAAAATTTGATAGTGTTAACGTTCTACTTAAAAGTCAGATCTAATTTTATTTGTGCATCTTAAATTCTAAGTTTGGCAATATTGGGGCAAATATATTTCTGTTAGATAGGAAATAACCATGCAATAAAATCTTTACGTTGAACGAGACTACCATTTGCTTCAATATTTATTTTGAAGTCAATGCATAAATAGGGAAAGTAAAATAAAGTTATATACAAATCATTTATTCTAATATGCTTGTAAGTGAAGCTGATAATAATACGGAAACTAATGAGCATGTTATTAGTTTGTATAATATATTACTCATGCATGTTGTCACTAAAAAGATACATAAACGATGAAAAGTAATTTCCTTTAAAGTTGACAAAGAAATGCATTTTAATTTGCGAGGTTGAATTGAAGTGAAAGAACACAGACCTAGACGGAACAATTATGTTTTTTTTTCATTTGTACAAATATAAGATATATACATCAGGTTATAATTATTAAATGACACATATATAATGCCAAACAATGAGTAAAACTCTTATCCATGGATCTCACGTTTTATTTTAGATCCCACATTATATGTTGATAATGTTTCCGAATCAACAGTGGTATTATAAAAATCGTGTCCTATGAATTAATTAAACGTGATTAAATGTTTGGCAAGAAAATTGGAGGCTAGCTTTGAACTACTAAAGGAATATTATTATGTATCAACAATACAGTGTCTTCACTTTCGATAGAATTACGTGGTAGAGAATTTTGACTCATTTTAACATTTTAAAAATTATCAGAAATTTTAGAAAGAAAATTACCTGAACTTTTTAAAAGACATCTCAACCCCATGTTTAGTCAAATGTTTGCAGTACAGAAACTTCTTATGGTGAAACTGAATGCTAATAAAACTAAGGTGAATGGGCGTGGTATAAACGGAAATGTAAATCTGGGCTGAGAGGTCATATTATAAATTCTTCATATCTATTATCTATTGTTTAGAAGCACTAACAAAGCCAGCTCAGGAATGTGTATGATTAATTCATATATTCCAACTCTGATTGGATGGAATGTAGAACAAAGATATGAAAACGATATGCAATGTGATACGTATATACGCCTCTTGTGTGCAACATATTTACATATTTGATCTGGTAATTGATCGTGTTACGGTTTACTGTCATGCATGACAAACAATACTGAAATTAAAAGTTATCTAACCCGTATAATATTATTATTTGTACTTAACACTTATACTGCCTGGTATTAACAAACATTTCCTGTAGAATCTAGAGATAGAATGTTCCTTTCTTTTTTGGTGTATATTTATTGTTAATCAACAACTACGACCTCTTTCTCTGACAGGAATAGTGTGATGCAAATATTTCATATGCTACCCAATACTGTCATTTTATGCATGTGCCGCATATCAAGATAATACATAAGATAATATACCCAAATACAGCAGTGGTGAGATTAGTATTTAATGAATGAATGAATCAATTAATTAGTTTATTAATTTCAATCGGGTAAGCTTTCACGTATAATTTGCACTTGAAATAAACAATGTCCAATATGACCTGCTGTTGTGATTGCACCAGAAATAGTAGCAAACAGTGCTCTACATTAGACATAGAATGAAAGGACACAAGGTGAAAATCATTTATCCTTCATATAGTTTCAGTGGATTAATTCTGTCTCAGTTGATTGCTGCATGAGAATTGTACAAGGAACTTCAAAACAATTTATTTCTAACGTTGTTTAACTCTGGCATTTTGTTCACGCATATTACGATATGTTTATTGATTGATTAATGCATGAATTTGTATGCTCTGTGTAATCAAGAAATTGCTATAACTTAGGTTATTTAGATACCGTGAAAAATGGCTATGGTGTGGTGGCTTTTCAAGGAATAAGTTTTGGAAGATGTTTTAGAGATGTTTAAATGCGTACAATAAAGATGTAATTAAAAAAAAACACCAGTCTCGTCTTTGGTCTAATTTGCCTAGCTGATTTCAGGATAAGATTTGAAATCATATGTATCTAAGCATACGTGTATGTGCTAAATTATACTGTATGCAAGTTTTTCACAATTGAGGTCTATAGTTTTTAATTTATTTCAATTGTGGATATCCCGGAGTAAGGACAGAATGTAAACAGGTAGGCATACGACTTTGTTGGTAAAATGCAGAGCACGATACAACTGTACAATGATCAGGGTAGAATCCAAACATAATATTATTGTCTAAGAGACTATTTTGTTTTAGAGTTTTGGGTCCAGGAAAACATGGTTTGAGTTGGAAATTTCTGCCGTGAATTTTATTGAAGGATGGAAGTTGTTTGCCTTTGATATGAAGTCATCCAGACTTTCTCTTCCATACTGCCACTTCATTTCTATATCATCGATAAAGCGTACCCACTGGTATGGTGTACGCTCAACCGATGCTAAGAGCTTTCCCTCAAGTTTTCCCATGAAAATGTTAGAATACGAAGGGGCCATTTTAGTACCCATTGCAGTTCCATTGATTTGTAGGTAGTTTTCTTCATTAAATTCAAAGTTGTTGAGTTTTAGGACAAGCTCCAGGAGTTGGATTAAGAAGTGTGTGGGTGGATTGTTTACAGTTCTTGTTTCCCATGCTTCGCTACATGCCTGTAACCCTTCGTTGTGCGGTATGTTGGTGTACAAAGATGTGACGTCTATGGACGCAAGTAATGTATCTGGCAGTAATGGTTCACTAGCTTTGCTTTTTATGAGATAATCTGTCGTGTCTTGAAGATATGATGGTACACAACAACCAGACTGGTGGAAAACAAATTACACACAGACATCTACTCGAAACCAACCGACAAACACCAGTATCTTCTCCCAACCAGCTGTCATCCAAAACACTGCATTAAGAACATTCCATATAGCCAGGCACTGAGGATACGCAGAATTTGCTCCGACGATGAAAGATTCCTAGATATGTCTGAAGAGCTGGCTAAACATTTAATTTACCGAGGCTACGACAAAGACCTGATTGCGGAGGCAATCCAAAGGGCCAAACAAACAAACCGTGATGACCTACTCAGATATGGACAGAAAGAAAAGGTTGATAGGATACCATTTATTCTGACCTATCACCCAGACAATCCCAAAGTAGGTAAAATCATCGCAAACCACTGGCCAACCGTGCAATCGTCAGACATACTAAACCTAATACTTCCGAACAAACCTGTAGTAGCTTACCGGAGACCAAAAAACCTAAAGGACATCCTAGTCAGGGCCAAGCTAACAACAATCGCTAGTCAAAACCAACCTAGTCAATCTGGACCCTGTGGCGATAAAAGATGCAAAACCTGTCAACATATGATAGAGACCAAGACATTCACTAGCACAGTGACTAAAGAAAAACTAAACATACATGGTCCAAACAAAACGTGCAAAACAGAGAATGTGATTTATCTCATCACATGTAAGATCTGTGGCCTTCAGTACGTGGGAGAAACTGAAAAGCTACACATAAGGATAAACCTTCATAGATCTGATTGGATGACAAAAAAGCTCTACAGAAGCCCGCTCGCAGAACACTTCTCCTCCCCTGGCCACACTTTCAGTGATATAATACTTATCGCTATTGCTAACAACCACAGCTGGAGTTCCGAAACCAGGAAGGAAGAGGAATCATACTGGATACGCCGCCTTAGAACATTGAAACCAAGCGGTCTAAACCAAGAAGACTAGAAAATGAAAACTATGCACTAGTAGAATTTAACATTTTCTAAATCTTCTTATTATCCTTCAATTTTTACTATAAGAATAACCGGTATAGAATCAAATATCCGGGATATAATCTGCGTTACATATGTACAAAAAGTAAAAGTAGATGTCGCTTTGGCTTGTAGACTTTTAGGGAATTATACAACGTTTTCAGTTTCCGCAACTAGTCTATACAAGATGGTTGTATTTATAGTGTTAGCACATGTGAAGACAGAAATGTAGAGGTTTACAAACACAACGTTTTTGTGTTTATTTGTTTGTCGTAACTATGTTTTGTATTTGCCTTTGAAAAAGACTCATTAAGAGTCGAAAGCGCTTAGGCTAGTTAGTTACTAGTTTCGTACTGTTCGTCGTCAGTTTATTGCATCTATATATATATATATATATATATATATATATATATATATATATATATATATATATATATATATATATATATATATATATATATATATGCATTTACCAATAATTTCCACTTTTTATTAGCCCTAACCCAAACAAAAGGAATTCATCTGGTGAATTCAATGAAACTTCCATAGATTTGACAATATTTTAAATTCAGGTTTTGATTCAATTCTGTGACATACCATGTGTCGTCAGTGGATAGTTTAAATTAAATTTAAAAATCAAATTAAATTTCAAAATTAAAACTGGTCATCATATGATGCTTCAGTCTTTTATTACTGTGAACATCGCTTTTCAGTTGGCTGCTTCTATATTTAGCATCTCTCATCGAGATGTTCCGATTATGAGGTTCAATAAAGAATGCATCAGAATGTCAAGAGAAACTGAAACAGAAATAAATTGAAATTGATATTTGAATGTCCATGTTACAAGGTGATATCCCAATCTGTAAGAGCCGACGCATGTCACGTGATGCAAAATCACTCTGTATGCCTTCTGTTTTCTGCTCGTTAGGCAAGAGCACAAACGAGAACATACATACAATTTGGATCCTTATTAGATGGTTAAGAAAGATTTTAAGTAAAAAAAATTAAATGTGTCTTCGAATGAATTATTTTGGCAGACTTTAAAGTGGTGGAAATCTGGCAAAGTGAGTTTTTGATCCTACACTGGCCGATTTAAGAACAATATTAGCTGTATATGTCACATTATTATATTATGCTACATAATAGATATCGCTTAACAACAACGAATATAGTTTATTCCATCACTAATTTGTGGGCAAAAGCTGACCATATCGAGCATTTTACTTTCGGCATTTTCAGCACCAGGTGGACTTGTTCGATACAAAGTGATACTGGTTGGTATGAATTATTCTCTGTCAACATTCCAGTGCTTCACAAACATGATATATAGTTTAGACAACTGTGATGAATACGTGCATGACACATACCTGCGCTGCACACATAGATGATGTCATTATTTGCTACATCACCTGGGAGGTCGATTTGAAACTATTCACAAATGTATTGATCGAGACATTTTGACAAGAGTGATTTTTTTCCGTGTCCTTGTTACATTTTTAGTACATATTGTGGAACACGATAAGTTAAACCTATATAATTTAAGGATAAAAGCTATTTCGGAATTTCCAGTGCTTATCAGTAAAAAGCAACTGATGCGATGTTTCGGCATGACTTTATATTGTAGGTGAGTGTGCATAACCTTTTCATAATTATTAAACATATGATCAATTTGTAGTTGAATATAAAATCCAAGTTTCATTGGTGTGAGAAACGTTAAAAGGTTTTTGATAAAATTAAATGCCTTAAGACAGTATCGAGAAGGAATGTTTGACTTTGATATTGGCTTTGAAACACATTGGAAGGTAAATAAGGTCAGCTCCCGTTCCATTTATTGTATTCCCAACACTCATCTTCATTTACAAAATGAAAAAAAACGAGAGAATGTTGGCGTAAGGTGGATGTTGCAGGAATGAAACATTAATATTAGGTACATGAAGGGGAAAAGACTAATCTGATAGCAAATACTTTTTCTGCCAAGAAATGCTATTTTGCTTATTGCAATGTCTTGCATCATTCATACGATATTAGCCTATGTAATTTTTCATGTTATTAATACCATATGAAGATTTAGCAAATATGCAAAATAAATCTTTATTGGCTAAGTCTTTGTTTCTTTATGAGCTGAGTTTAATATTTTATGGTGTGATTGATATTTATCTCTTGTTTAGGATAGAGCTTTGGTGGTACATGCCTTTTGTTTTGCTTGTATGTTATACATAGTATGCTTACGTATGCTGACGTCCGGGCCTTGATTGTGACCTTAGTAGATTCTAGAAACAAAATTCTTTACAGTTGGAGGTAATTTGCTATTAACATGATTTGTTTAGAAAATGTCATTGGATTCTACTTTTAATTTTAGTATGTAGAAGTATTTACTGTTGTGTCAGATATAATTTGAGAAGAATGTAAATTTCAAAATTATTATTCATTGTAATTACAAAGTATTCAATAATATTTTGAAATAAAAACCAGTACAATTGGATTTTTGAGGATTAATTTAAAGGCATTCTGAAGTACATCATTGTGACACAAGAATTTTGAAACATATAAGACTATTAGCACATCAGGAAATTCAAGCTTAGAATATATTCAGAATACTACTGAAATTGATTCTGAACACATACTTTTGGACATGTGATAAAACCCTTAGATTGGTTAATTTCGATTGAAATTTTTATTTTGTTTTCTAGGAAATAAATTATTTGTTCAATTTTACTACTTTTGTTCGCGATATAATCGGAGCCAATTACACAAGAGGGATGCTTATTGGCAGATCCTGCAGTTGCTTTGTATTATTAGTCAAAATTGGGTAAAATTGTATTATCTGTTTCGCGACTGTATGTGCGTGGATGTTTACTTTTATTGGCAAGCTGTTAACATGCCGATGACATCGATATCTTCTGATATGTCATAAATTACCGCAATGGTGGCGAACCACGGAGCAGAGTTAAAATCTTTGTTCTTGCATATGTGAGCTCGTGGTGAATAACAGATTTACCGTGATATTCGTCAGAGTTGCCACTAATTCGTTTATATTAGTCTCAACCATCTTTGTGATAAAGAAATTCAGTTCTCAAAATGGTTAGAAAATGCAGTGCTAACCGTTCGTGGTACCCTGACCAGTATCAACAACACACTTGAGTAGATCAGTTCGGGTCACACCTAGATTCACCACAGGTTCATTGGAAGATCAAATAAAAGTAACTTCAATGGCTATCAAGAATCATTAGATTTCATCGCTGCTGAAGAATATCGTCGCAACAATAATATCGCGACGATGCCAACTGCACCTTCGACCGGCTATCCAGTAAAGCGTCATCATCGTGTTTATCTAACAGCGGAGGCTGATCTGTTAAAATTATGAATGCGATTATATCTGTTTGGCGACCAGCACTGAATCGTGATAGCGCACACTCATACATAAGCGTGACCGACAAGTGAACTCACAGACGTGCAATTTGTTTCAATTATGTGGCGACACGTGTTAACGAGCTCATATGGGACAAATTCACTTATTTCAGGTTATTATCTGGTATAATATCAGTAGGGTCAACAAGTGAGTTAAATTATTTCTCACGTGGTTGACACAGAACATCATTCACGTGATTTCGTGTGGAGGCGAAGGTCAACCTCCACCGATCGCCGGGAAGTGCCCCCATTATTGTTTAAAACATTGTACAAATATACTTGAATGAGGTATAGGTCCCATTAAAACCATCCACAGGTGATAGATCGTTTAACAAGAAATATAGCAGTTTTAGAATTGCTACTAGCTATAAACTATCTGACAGTAAAACATGTGACTATTGCTTCGTACACCCAATGCACAGGGATTGGCAATATCACCAAAGACCCCGCCTGCATCAAGGAAGACCGTAAGGAATGACCAAATATAGCATATTGCGCTCTGTAGCGAGTGGAATACATGTTGTGGTTGTACGGGGTGGTATAGTTGTTGCTGATCTGGTTGTAAAAATTCCGCGGCTGCCTCCTCACACGTTAATTTTAAAACAAAATTAGCATCGACTGAGAATATCAAGGACAAGCATTTTATCTCACCGTTGATTACACTCTTGAGCAAATTAATCATTGACGAGAAGTGTAACGTCGACTTGTTATGCAATTATCACGCTGGTGATTGAAGACAGTTCTCCGAGGATAGCATTAACCATCAGCTATGGCATCGAAACGCTGCGTCATGTTGAAGTGCATGGGGTGTAACTGTAGTAAAGGTGTTAGCGCCCCAGAAGCCACATCGTTGGCTGATTAGACTTTGATAATCGGGTGGCAAATGCATGTCCCTGGTTATCACTTGCAATTCACTACCAACTAAAACAGGCTTGGACGCTGGTACCTTCAATCTCGTTGCAAGGCAATATATTGTATGTACATTGTTTACGGGTTAAGCTCAAAATCATGTGAGTGGTCTGCCATGTTTCACAACTTGGACTGTGACGAAAGTTCTGAAATATTCTCTGGAATGTTGAGATATTGGAAGTCAATTAAATTACATTCGGGCATCTCATATTTCATTTGCATTGCAGTATACTTGAAAACGTTCTTGTCTGTTTCTGGAATTAATGCTTGCAGTGGTTGTGAACTTTTTTTCTGCTACTGTGGTGTGCTAATCACTTGCACGCAACATCTGCTTGGAAACTTTCTTCCCTGATGCTTTCTCTGCCGGCCAAAGATTAGTGTAAAATCGTTTATTTACTCAGTGTTATCGTTGCACTTAATCATCCATATAATAATAAAGGGTCAATAGTGTTCAGATAGTCGAATCGGTTGCAGATCATTATTCCGAAATCAGGTTTGAGACGATGAGACATACTGTAAGCTATACAATCCATTTATTGATAGCGCAAGGCAGTAGAAATATAAGTTCCCATTTAAAACATAGTTTGTTATCTTTTCTCACGGTCACCACGTACTGTTCTGAAATGCACTCTGGCACTTAATATAGCTAGATCCGCCAATGTCAGTGACCTCATTTTTCTTTTTGTACAATATAACTTAATGGCTTTTTCAAGTTTATTATGATACAAATGTCCAAGGTTACGTTATTATGCATCTCAGATAACCTCTAAGATTTAAATGATCAAGAGGTCCCAGATAGTATTTAAAAAATTCCAAAACATCTGGGTCACTTTGATAAACCTGTTTGATACATTTAACCGAAATAGCGATTTAATCGTTTCTGTCACGTTAAACACACGCAGCTGCTATTTCAATTTAATCACAGAATTGAATATTTACATAAATTGTTTTTAAAATACTTCACGCATCAGTCTGTGAAAATTTTGCATTTACATAACATACACCGCGCTAATTCTCTAATAAAAAATATACTTGCAAGGGTTCTACGAAATATAATGTGGCTACAATATTCTAACTGTATTGTAGACAAATACATCTACAATAAATGGAATATATTATCACAAAAAGAATCCATTCTCCGTGAAATATGTTCCAATTGGTATGTATTCTCGGACTGATGAAAAAATGTTTGCACGATATATTTTTGGTAGAAGAGTGTGGTCAATAATAGGAGCATTAGTCGCCTGCATCAGTGCACACGCCTGGCATAATAACTACACTTACGGGCGCTGATGGGTTAGATAGGTAAGGTCTCACATAATCATGGAGACGCATGTGACGGAAGGGCAAACACTCGGGGTAGAAAAGGCGATGACCAATACCAGTACGAAAACTCTAAAACCTTAAACGCCCCTAAGGATGATTACCGCAGTGAAGGATCAAAGCTTTTGCACCGAGGGGTCAGCATTGAATAGGGAAGCTCTCAAGACTGGGAGGGGCGGGCGATGAGAACTGCCTCCTTGTCCATTAAAAAAATGGTTGAATCAAACATGTATCGTGTCCTCTATATGGATTCTGATCTTAGCATTCTATATAACTACATGAGTGAATTAATAATTCAATACCGATATTTGAATGGAAAGCAATCATACATACATTTCATTTGTTATATTTTTTGTATCATTCCAATACTTCTATCACTCATGGCGATGGAATCATAAAGTGATCGTAATGTTGTACAAATTTCATACATTGATAATCCAAGATAAAACATCCATATATCAATTATATTTATTCATAAGTTTCATGCGTTTATTTCCTTTGATTAATTTTTGAATGCACATGTTATAATTGTTTTTTTGGGAGAGATATCATTTCCTTGAATGAATTGTTGAACCCTATGCACATCATCCTTTGAAATCCATTGTTGGACTTTTACACGCTGGAGTATGGTGTCAGGTTCATTCATCGTTCACTTACATTACAAATAAATTCTGATTCATGAAATTGTTTTTAGTACCTTTGTTAAGATCAATCCCAACCAGGCTTGATGGTGTTACATACACAATTGGCTGATTAAACCATTACTGACATTTACGTATGTATTTTGTCATGGTTGCAACAAAACGTCCAATGCAATCTAATGACACCGATATGAAGTAGTTTCCGCTAATATCCTCTTTGGAACAAACGAAAAGAAGTAAATGTCATTTCAAAGTTGATCAGAATATTTCATGTTCTGTCTCGATACAGATAGAAAATCTTTCTTGTTACTTAGTGGGCGAGCGGCAACAAACGTCATAGTAGCATTTTATTGATACGAGTCATGTCACAGTTTATAATAATTGAACTGTGAAGTGAAAGATTGTTAAGGAAGTTTATTAGTTTAAGATACACCGTCTTACATAAGCGAAGGGCTTAACGTTATTTCACTTGCATTTATCACTTAAATGATTATCTAAATTCCACTACTTTTTAATTAGTGGAGTTGGTGTGTCATTTCCACACATTTGAATGGCAATTTTATTTTGTTGATGCCTAAAAGTGCTCGTGATTGAGTGCAAATAAAATTTAGTTGACTTGAGGCAATCATTAAAATGGTACAAGGAAATGTTCACGCTTATATATATATATATATATATATATATATATATATATATATATATATATATATATATATATATATATATATATATATATATATCTGAGGAGTGAAAACCTAATTTGACAGGTTTCTTGCTGTCTTTGTTTCAGCTTTTTATGTCAAGAAGTTCAAAGGATTAAATTGTTCATTGTTTAATTTAAAGACTGGAATCAAGACCTTGATATAAATGCTTAAGTTGCATATCCTGTACGTGTTGAGCGATTTTGTTTAGAATGACTCGAAATGATGAGTCTGATATTTATAATCGATACTATTTGAGAAAAGCTTGACAAACTTTAAACCAACATAAACCGAACTAATGCCATTTAACAACTACATTCACTTCCAACAATCCCTCACGAATAAAAATTTTACGTTGTTTGCAGGACATAATTATTTCACACTAATAAGAGGAAAGTCTTTTATGGCATCATTTAAAAATGATTACATTAAGTGAATAATGTGAGCCAATGATTCTGTATCCCTTATTTGCTAGTAATATCAAAGTACGATTTATTATGCGTTTCCCTCTTGAAGCTCTAATCAGACTTTGCCTTGAATTAAACAACTATTTCCTCTTATTATTGTAATAAACTTCACACTTGACTCTTTTGCTAGTCATAAATGTTAAATAAACCACAAACATCTGATCATTACTTTTAATTAAAATATATGACTTACCCATACCAATTATGCCGTTTGAGCGAATAATATTGAGTGCATGCGTGCATTATTAGGTTTGATTGCCATAAGAGCAATACAACGCAATAATGTAATAATAGATATAAATTTGCAAAGATCAGGTTTGGATATATGTTTTGAACTTAAGGCACAAAAACGAGTGGGTAAAAAGTAAAGTTAGCGGTAAATACATGGATCAAAGGTAGAATGTACTAGTACAATAAAATGAGTACAATAATTAAATAGATAATCAGAAAAGTACCACATTGTTAAGTTTAGTTGAGAATCTGCATGGCGGCCATATCAATAGACATCTTTCGGATTCCTCTGAGGAAACCGCTTGATGAAAAAGTTATGTCTGTCTTCATGTCCTGAACAGCGTCGTGCAAAGATTTAATAATTGTTATAGTATCTCATTTAATACCGATTTAAAGAAGTTTATGAGATAACTGATGTCTTAAAATATAACCTATTATTTTTTTACAAGTCGATATCATTACGTAACCATTGCTTTCTTTAATTAATTGTATGAAATATAAGTAATGAAGACTTAAACAGAAGATAAAATAACTTTTAGTTTTGTCCTAATAATGTGTACAATTTACCCAAATGGCAGATTTCTTTATGAACATTACGATAATTTGTCCCGTAATTATGTTCAAACATCAACAATCTATTTAATATACCAAAAGAGAAAGGCTAATAAAATAATTAGTTACTAAAGGCAAATTTTACTTTCGTAAAAATTATTCATAGTGAACAGCACGGTTCTTTTAAACTTCTAGCTAAGACATAGTTGTCATACAATTAGCGTTGTGGAGGACATTGTGAAATTTATTTCAATTTGGGAACATTTTCCGCAAAAAGAAAAAAAATTTTCCAAGGAAACATTTCAGCATATTTCAAAAGACGTAGTTATGTCCAACTTCGATGTGTTGTGTATATCTTAAGCAAAACGAATTTCAACTCGTAGGAACATGTCCCTCATAAAGGAAACTAATCAAGAATTGTAACAAAGGCTCAAAGGCGATAAAATATATTTTAATTCTTTGCCGTTTTGAAAGCACTATTCATATTGAAGATGTGCGTGCAAGATGATTGCCGTAATAAAGGGAAGTAAAACTTAAAATCTTGGAATCCTTTTCTTCACAGACTTCAGGTTTTGCCACGTTTCAGACAACAAGGACTCCCTTTCATTGCTAATACGATCACAATTTAAGAGAGATCAACTCGCTTAAATTTCAGCCAAACATGGGTCAAAATGACATAAATAAACTGCAAAGTTACAAATTTAAGGTACGACACCTAACAAGCTGTGATCATTCAATATCATTTTGTAGCCGGACTTTGTCAGGATAGATGTTTTCATGTTTCACAAAACAAGGAATACATAATATTTCCTAACACAAATTTTAGTATCAGAACTTTGCATTTTTATCCCAATATTTAATAATTGGATTAATGGAGTTCCCTTCTTGAATGACGATAATTACTATCAAACAATTATGTACTCCAGATTATACAACAGACAATGCTGCAGACAGGAAATTGTAATAGCGCTGCAGAGAAAATGAAATGGATAAAAAACCATATTCATTTAAAAAGAATCCATTGTGACCAAGGTTGGTGTTGTAATCGAAATCTTCTAAAAACTTGCATAACATTACTTTTGTCAAGGGGTTTCCAAACTGTGGTCCGCGAACCCCTTGGGATCCGTCGCATGTTGCCAAGAGTTCTGCAAGGAGGTCAAAAAAGTACATATGCAAAGTTTTCATTATCATCAATAATTATAAAAACAGCTGAGTACTGAGCTGTCTATTCTATATGGACTCTTATATTATATGGTTATTACTTACTGATGATTAGTAACAATACTTCCTTCCGGTGCTATTTTTAGTAACTAGAAGTATGTGTTTTCTCAATAAACGGAACCTGAAAGTACAATTATTGTACGTGGGGATCCGCAAAACCTTTTGAAGTTAAGAAGGGGTTCCCATATTCGACACTTATGGGAACTACTGCCCTAAACCTCTGCATCCACTTCGATAGATATATCAGTGCATTTAATATGTAGTATCCTAACAATGCGAATAAATTCATCCAACATAGCTCAAAAAACATGCAAGAAGGGGCCTATGGATATTTTATCCGGTTTCTTTACCATGGGTTGTATTTGCTGCTGTAGGGTACTGACAAAAAATTCAATCTACAAGCAAAATAATGTTAATGGCTTGCCAAAGTACTATTCTTTTTGTGGTAAGATCACAAAATTCTCTTATATAAGATGAACAGTTTATCAAAGAGCCTTGATTATGAAAGCATCAATGATAACAAATATGGTTTTAAGTTAAAACCTATTATTGAGTAAAATGTCTTCATGCGCAGGAATTTTGTTTTGAAAATGACGTACATTTATTTCAGTAAATATTTTCAGTGAATCTCCGACCTATATTGTTTAAGTAAGGCATATAACATGGTTCCATAGCTAAGTAACAAGTCAATAAAAAAGGAGTTGATAGTGTAAACGTTTTACTTAAAAACAGATCAAATTTCATATATGGATATTAAATTGTAAGACATTTTGGCAATACTGGGGCAAGGATATGTCTGTTAGGAAATAAACATGCTTTAAAATCTTTACCTAGAATGAGGCTTTCATTTGCTTCAATATTCATTTTCAATTAAATGCATACATAGAAAATGTAACATGAAAATTATATAAAAATCATTACAACTTGTATTCTTCTAAGTGAAACTGATAATAATACGGAGAGTGATGGAGATGTCATTAGTTTGTATATTAATTACTCATTTCAGTTGTCATTGAAAACTAAATACAAGATTAGAAGTACTTTTTTGTAAAGGTGAGAAGGAAATTCATTGTATTTTAATTTGTGCGGAACAATGTTTTAAAAAAGTGTTACACATGTAAGGTATATACATTAAGTTATAATTATAAAATGACACATACAATGCTAAACAGTAAGTAAAGCTCATATCCATGGATCACGCGTTTTGTTTTTGGACTAAATCCAACATTATTCTGAATCCAACATTACATTACATGTTGATAATATTTCCGAATTAACCGTGGTGTTATAAAAATCGTGTCATATGAATTATTTAAACATGATTGATTTTTCGGCAAGATAGTTTGAGGCTAGCTTCGAATACATAAACGTTCTGTTAAATGTACATCATTAGATTTCAACAATACAGTGGCTTCATTTTCGATGAATTTACATGGTAAGGAATTTAATTCATTTTAACATTTTCTGAATTATCAGAAATTACAGAAAGAAAATCAGAATAAATTTTAAAAGCTATCTCTATCCCATATTTAGCTAAATGTTTATACTAGGGAAACCTCTTATGGTAAAGCTGAATACTAATAAAACGAATGGGAATAGACGTGGTAGAAAAATACGTGTAAGTCCGGGCAAATAAAATGTCATATTATGAATTCTTGATATATGTTATCCATTGTTTAGAATCCCTAACAAAACAATTCAGGAATGTGCATGATTAAATCATAGATTCAATCTCTGAGTGGATGTAATGTTGATCAAATATATGAAAACGATATGCGATGCGATACGTATATAGGCCTTTTGTGTACAACATATTTACATATTTGATATGGTAAACAATTGTGTTTTTGGTTTACTGTCATGCACGAGAAGTTTTAATGAAATAATTATTTTCATATGTTACACTGCTAGATGCTCATATATGCATAGGAACAAAGGTTAGTGATTAGAAATGAATTTTACAATAGTTTTAAAGAGATAGGATTAAAGAAAATTAGCCATGAGTGACACTATTACTAATGCCAAAAGTAAATAATTTACCTTTACAAATGTACAAAAAGTGAAGTATAGAATTAATTATATAGAAATACAGCTTATAACAAATAATACAGAAAGTGATATCCCATGATTCTACAGGTTTTATGGATTGGTGTCAGAAGGCAAGGTATTGGTGCCATTAATACGAGGGACCGTGTGTGAATTTTAGTAGTGACAGAATTAAAATGATCTGACATGTGTAATATTATTATTTGCATTTAACACTAATAAAGGCTACTATTAGCAAGCATTCTCGGTAGAATCCTCAGGTATTTGAGAAATGGCAAACCAAAAACCATTTAAAGCAGAAACAAAAGAGTAATGTCCCAATTCAGTCTTCATTCCATAAACAAGATAGGAAGCTCCATAAACAAGATAGGAAGCTCTTAATAAGTCAAAATATACAAGCTTAATTTGAAGAGTAAATTATATAGAGATTACAGTTGTTCTTTCGTTCTTTTTAATAATTATTAAATTATGTACGACATAAGTATGAAATTACAAGCTGCAAATAGCGCTATAAATAACCATACTGCTTCCAAAGAAAATCTACATTCTTATTCCATTGTAATTCTATTATATTTTCTCATTCTGTTTTGCGAAGTTCCTTTTCTATCATTGATTATATCCAGACGTGTATGCGTAGCGTGGATAAAACAATCGGCCCGTTAAATAGTCAATTGAGAACATACATGTTAGTATGAAACTATATTTTGGACAGATAATTATATTATTAAATAAATGGACCATCAGAGCTATTCGTCGTGAAAAGTACACAATAAACATATATTTACAAAGCTCACTTAGGTATTCAATTTGTATTCCAGCTTCGAAAGTATAGAATAAATTGTAGGTTGGAAAATTAAAATGATAAAACTTGGATATACCTAAAATTCATCTAAAATAGAACAGTAATGAAAATGTCGGTAATTAATAGTGTTGAGATATTTTGTATAAATCCAATGTAGCTGAACTAACAAAATCATCAGAGGTCGTCAGAAAAAAATTGTTTGATCATCATTGAATGAAATGAAAAAAAACAAAAAAAAAACAAAAATTGGTTTTGATGTAAATTCTATTAAATGACAACGCTACATATAATCGCTAAAGCTTGCCATGGGACAATCTTCCTTTCGCAGCATTGTTTCTTATGTAAGCAGTTTTTAACCGGTGTTTATTCAGATCACGTCAAACTGTGGGTGATAATTATAAAATCAGGATTAAATTACCAATGTTGGGTATATACCTATGTGTAAGGTTTACCTAACCGCTCACAAAGTTAACATTAAGCCCATCTGATTTTATTTACTTTGTGAATGATTAAATGCAATTTACTTATCGATAAATACTAAAAATTGAAAATATACTCCTAAAATGAAATTAGCCACACGATTTCTTTCGAATATTATAAAGTTTAAAAATATTTGCGTATAAACATGCTGACTATTTTGCTTAATTGTTTTCTTTGGTAAATCTTGTCACAATTTTTAAAACAGAACTTTCAACAAAGATATATGCTAACAAGAATGACTATCATAGGCATTGAATTTGTTTAGAGAAACAATTGACATTACTCTATTTACTTTTTAAAGACATATTGACTATATATTCTTCCTGACAGTCCAAGAAATAAATGATAAATGCGAGAAAATAATAAAAAAAACAACAAGAGATACGCTGCCCGAGACATGGGCAATAATTGCAACTAGATATTATCATTTCCTAATCGGTTACTGCTCTTTCAAAATCTTCTTTGTTGATTACTCAACCAAACATGAATTGGTACATATGATTTTGCCATTACCTTAAAACAATTTAAAAGTCCAAACCCAAAAAATGAATTCATCTGGCGACTGTAATCAAACTTCCATAGATTTGACATATTTTTTAAATACAGCTTTTGATTCCATCCCGTGACATACCATGTGTCATCAGTGGATTGTTTAAGAAAACATTTCTTAAATCTCAAAACCGATACGACTAATTTCAACAGACTATTGCAGTCCAAATATCATTATAGACTTCTGCAGTCTTTTATGACTCTGAATATCACTTCTCAAATCGCCTCTTTTATACAGAGCATCTCTCATCGAAATAGTCTGTTATGAAGTTCAATAAAGAATGCCCCAGAATGTGATGATAAACTAAAACAGAGAAAGAATAGCTAATACAAATAGGAATTGACTGTTGATTGTCCATGTTGTTGTCAAAAACACAAAATGGCATCCTGTGTTACTACGAAGTGATACCCTAAACTATACGGCGACGAAGCTTGGCAGATGGTGCAAGTCACTCAATATGCCTTCTGGTTTATGCACGTTTGTCGTGAGGTCAAATGAGAACATGCATACAATTTTGGATACTTCTCAGATGGTTAAAAATATCTCCTGTAAAAATCGTGTTTTCGAATGATCAAGTATTTTTAAGGACTTAAATATTAGCTGGTAATATCACATAATTTCATTATATCATGCGTACATATGTTGCATTCAATATGTAAGTGATATCGCATAATAATAACAAATCTAAAAACAAGCATTTTTATTCATCGCTAATTTGGAGGTAAACATTTGACCTTATAATTTCGGCATTGTCAACTCCAGGTGCACTTGTTCGATATAAAGTGATCATGTTTTGTATGAGTAATTCTCCGTCAACATTCGAGCGCTTAACGAACATGTATAGTTTACACAACTTTGATGCATACGAGCATGACAGACACTTGCGATGCATACATAGGCGGTGTCATTATCTGCTACTACACATGGAAACCATTCTCATTTAGAAAAAGTGAGTTTTGCCTGGTTTACATTTTGGCACATATTGTGGCACACTCAAGGTAAACCTGTAGGATTTAAGAATAAAGGCTATTTATGAATTCATAGTGCCTATCTGATGCTATGTTTGGATATGGCTGGATTTTGTCGGAAATTTTGTTAAACCTTTACATAATTATAGAACTCATGACTAATTATTTTTTATTCAGATTAAAGTTTAGGTTTAATTGGCATGACAAACGTGCGGAGGTTTCTGATAAATTAAATGTCTTACGAATGTATTGAGAAAGAATTATGGCTTTGATGTTGGATTTCCAACACATTGAAGAGACATTATTGGGATACATTGAATGTTACAGGTATACAACATTTACACTGGTTTCATGAAGAGAAAATATATTATGATTGCATATGCACTTTATTGCATAGAAATACTATACTGCCTATTGCATCTTCTGTATCATTCATAAGATATCAGCCTATTTAACTTTTTAATGTTATAATATCATACAAATATTTAGAATAATATGCAAATAAATCTTTATTGAATAACTCTTTCTGTTTCTGTATGAACTGAGTTGGCATGTTTATTTTGTGTGCTTGACCTTCATCCCTGCTATTTCTAATATCTGTGGTGATGGAATCATACCGTGATCGTAATGGTGTACAAATTCTATATATTGGTGATTCAAGATGCTACATCTATATATCAATTATATTTAATCATATGTTTCATAAATTTATTATTTTTCGATTAATTGTTGAATTTACGTGTTCTTCTTAGTTTCAGTTTGGAGCTATATCATTTCCTTTAATCAGTTGTTGAAATCAGTGCATATCCTGCTGTTAAATCCATTGTTGTACTTTACACGCTGAAGGAAGGCAAGTTTCATTCGTCGTTTACTTACATTATAAATAAACATGTTATTCACAAAATTACTTTTAGTACATTTGATAAGTCCAATGCCAACTCGGCATGATGATGTTATATACACAATTGGCTGAGTAAACCATTATTGACATCTGCGCATGCCTATTGGTATGGCTAAGACCACTACAATCAAATGATGCGTGTACGTTTCCACGTATAACCTCTTTTGATGAAAGGAAAAAAGATAAAAATGTATATTTAAAAATTGATTAGATTATTTCATGTTCTCTCTCGATAAAGACAGAAAACGTTGTCGTTTCCTCAGTGGATTTGCGGCAACAACCGTCAAAGTAGTGTTTTACTGATACGAGATTTATGTGTCATAGTTTTATATTAATACCTGATTTATTTGTGACATCAGATAAAGATGATAATGGTAGAAGAGTCAGAACACAATTCGTTGTTAACTAAACATTTGGACCTTCATAAATTTTAAATAAATATTTTGAAATTTATGGTATATTTGTTCGATATGAATCTTTGTAGAAATGTAATATAAATGCACGACTCACGTAAAATTCTATGAAAAGATTGTTCCTTTTACGTTTTCCACAGAGCTTTCTGGTTTTAAAGTAATTTCTAATTATAGATCGTCATTCCCGTCAAAGACATTTCCATCTTGTTTCAGAAGAGCTTATGTAACTTGCGTGATTTCCGCTATATTGTAGA
This sequence comes from Potamilus streckersoni, assembly GCA_016746295.1. Lineage (NCBI taxonomy): Eukaryota > Metazoa > Mollusca > Bivalvia > Unionida > Unionidae > Potamilus > Potamilus streckersoni. The sequence continues at coordinate 235,275 of JAEAOA010000041.1, forward strand.
TTTATTTCATTCTTGATCTGAATGTTCTTACTTCAGCAAACATATATAATGGTATAAAGCTAAATTTTATTTCAAGTACACTAATGATTGAACGTTACTTGATCAGTTCAAAAGTGAAGTGAAGATTGTTAAGGAATTTTTTTTGTTGAAAATATGTTGTACGTAAAATAACTACTAACATTATTTCAACTGCATTTATCACTTATGTGATTATATAATTTCCACTACTTTTTGATTAGTGGTGTTTATGTTTCTTTTTCACTTATTTGAATGGTTAATGTTACTTTGTAGATCCCTGATTGGATGCAAATAAATTTGGTTCAATTGAGACAACCATTAGAATGGTACCATGAAAATATCACGCATGCATATTTGAGAAGTGAAAGCAAAGTTTGAAAGGTTGGTGTCTTTGTTTCAACTTTTTACATCGAAAAGTTCAGAGTTTTTAATTATTCATTATATTGCTTAAGGACTCTGGATATCAAGACCTTGAATTAAACGAATTTTTCTCCTGTTGCTTAAGTTGTTTATTTTGGAAGTGTTGAGTGATTTTGTATAATGACTCGAAATGATCTGTATTTACTCAGTGTGAGATTTAAAATCAATTACCTTAGAGAAAAGCTCGACAAACGCGATTTACACAAAGATACGTCAAACTGATGCCATTTAAAAACCATATTCTTTTCCAACAGTCTTTCACTAATACAACTATTGTGTTATTTGCACGATATAACAATTTCGAACTAATGTTTTACAGTCTAAATTTAAATAGATTGTGAATGTGGTGTATTGAAAAAATAGAGGAAGATGGAGAATTCTCAAGCTTGAGGAATAGATATAATTGGTCACACTAAGAGACGTGAAGAGTTTGCAACTGAGTCTCTTGCTTCACGTTTTAATCATGAATAGGGATTGAATGATCATAATCGTTTCTATGTCAATTAGGCAGTAAAATATGGACAGCAGCAAAATATGTTCTACACGTAGATTTTGTATACATTGGAGTTATTGGTGGCTATATCTGTCGGTATATGCGACATGAATCGTTTTGTTTGATAATGCGTGAGCGAATGAAAAAGCTTAGCAAATTACACAATATGTTTGTATTTTATATGGTGTGGCAAATGGTGTAGTACCGCTTTTAGTCTTTTATTAATGATTGCTTCTGGTGGACAGTGTTAGAGAATCGGGAGCCACACAGTGTTAATAGGGTTTACTCAGTTTTGATATTTTGCATGAGACTGCATCTTTCATTAGATGATGAAAAGTAGTGGAATTTTATTGGATTTTAAATTGGTGACGTTTTTGTTAAAACGTGTAGTGTGACCAAATAAAAAGGAAGACGTTTCTTCTTAATCTTCACAAGGTGCATTCAAGTCCATAGCACATAAATATCCCCTAGAAAAGAAAAACAGTTTTTTTTTGTTTCACAATGCTAAAGTGGGCGATACCATCACAATAGAAATATTACCACAAATCTTTCCACTAGTTTCTAAGAAAAAATCTTTTCTTACAAAATTGAATTACCTGATTTGCCACGATGTATTAATTCAAATCATACAGCTGTAATAATGTATAGGATATAATGTCATAACATTTCAATTTGGGTTCATATTATGAATTTTAATTAATTGTAATAGCTTGACCGCAACAATAGTATACGATACCAGTTTTTAACAGTTACGTCATATTTTCTGATGGAACATCTGCTCATTTCGCAGAAATGAAAATGTAAACAGTCTTGTTTATAGCTGTAATTTAATTCCAAAAAGTGAAACATGACTTTACAGCGATTCCTTGAGATATTACTTTAATAGTGGGATAAAACAATCACTTATCGTTATTAGAATCTGAACAATATCAAAAATAAATTATGACGTTGTTCAATGAAAGACGAATATTTTTTCTTTTTCAGGTTTGTTGTACTCTTCGTCAAATATCATTTATCAACATTCCTGCTTTCTCCAATTGGAATACTAGAGCGAAAATGAAAATATTCTGTATCACTTACTTGTATGCATTTTGTAAACAAGGTCGTAGTGGGAAGTAACTTAACATCAACATTTTCAAATTTATTTCAGCTCTATGCCTCTGCTTATCCAACTAGGTATAGTGCATTTTTCAATATTCCTAAAGCAAGCACAGAATTATTAATATAAGGTTTCTTCAAATGAGCTATTGTTGGAAAATTTATCTGATTAAAATTAACATATACAACATATGTTGGTATAAGTGCACGGCTGATAAGTAAATTAAAACATTGTTTCTCAATAGCACTAGCGAGGAGTTTTGGGTGAGTGAAGAAGGCTGCCCCGTCAAAGTTACATTATTTTCTTAACACCTGTAATAAGCTCAGCAGAAAATCCTTTCTGTCCAAATGTTTCAAAACCAAAGATATTAAAAGAAGATACTGTTAACCCGAACATGGGAAGGATGCAATAAAGTAGTTCACTAGCTGGACAGAAGGCCATACGGAATCATTGTTGTGATGATGTGGATCTGAAATTCATTTATTCCATCACCATCTTTATCCTTATTTCATGCATGTTGTCTCAGAATAAGGCCAAACATAACTTGGTCATGCATTGAATCTATTTTCCATCTTTATTCGTTTTACAGGCGTACAACGTTACCTGCAGTGAATCGCTTGCCACCATGTAAAGTAATTTTCGAAATTACATGCGACGGAAAGTCACGGAAAAGCATGGTATACATGAACATTTGACCATAACTATTATTCACTCATATAGATTTGCTCTTAATACATTTTGTACTGAGACACAAGTCATTTGGATTTTGCCAGTGGTGTGGGTATTATCCAAACGTTTGTTTTATTTTATTTTTGAGACTTCTCTGTTTTTGTTATTGTTTGCTTTTTATTACCATTGTAGCAATAAATAGTGTGGTGTTGTTTTAGCCTATTATAGCCTAGTGGACACTATTGTAGCCTATCGACCACTATTGGTGCTTATTGGACATTATTGGAGCTGACAATATTTTATTGGGGCTAACGGTGTCTTATTGGAGCTGACAATGTCTTAAGGTAGATTCAGTGTCCAATAAGAGCTGACTGTAGCTACCCGTGGTCGGATGTAGCTATCTGTGTAGCGGCTTGCCGTCTATGTGCATGACTACATGTATGTTTGTAAATGAATACATATAAGGAATTCGTGATGTATATGAACTTGGATCTATTAGAAAAGGGATATAGTGAAACTGCGTTGTTCCTGTTCGTATAGTGAATAAACTGAAGAGTGACAGTTAGTCAGTGAATAACTATTCCAGTTTACAGTAATTTGTTCAGTCAGAGTAAACTGCAGGGTCTTAGCCGATTTCAATTTCTTAGAGTCACACAGCTTCAATTACCTTACAAAGGTATTTTTGTGCTGGAAGAAATTATCTGTTCATGTGTCTACGTAGAACTAAACGTGTTTTTTTAAGTGGAGATATATGTACTTCGTCTTTCTAAATAATTATTTTCCTTGAGAACACTACTCTTTTGGACAAAGACATTTTGTGTGAATCTTCTAAATTTGAACGGGAAAATACAAACTGTGCTTCACTGTGTAAAATCTGGATTTTTGTGTCAGCCTCCGTCTGACGTCATCATCCGTTATCTTGGACTGGAACTGAACTTCAGACTGTGTTAAGTTAGAACGTTAGACAGGACTTATGTGTTTTATATCGTTAGAACAAACAATTTGGATCTTTTTCGTAAATTTAATATATATCAACAATTACAAGACACTTTTTTCAAAGCATTTTCTATTCAATCGATACTAAGACCTATTTATAATGATAGTAATTCACATCAGCTAAATTGAAGGTGAATGTTTACTTCCTGTATCCAATCTATGTAACTCATCTGCAACGTTCACCTTGTATTCTGATTCGGTTCTTCCGATACCCTTGTATTCGTTTTCCAAACATTCTACTTCACATAGATCCTGCTCATATATATATATATATATATATATATATATATATATATATATATATATATATATATATATATATATATTAACAAGTACAAATTCTAAAACAACTCAGTTTTGCACCACGATGCAATGACTCTGAACATTACACCATCGACCTTTCAATTCTATCCTAACAATCTACATTTATTAATATTAGCAATTTGCTCTACTCTACATTATGAGATGTTGTTAATTCTTGTCTTGAAGATATGATGGTAATTTGTGGACATGTGGTCTCATAAAATGATTTAAATATTCTGATATCCTTTCTGTGGGGTGCCCGTTACCTGAGATTATAGGTCTGCCAGGGTTTCCTTGCTTGTGGAGTTTGGGTAGAAGATAAAATCTACCTGCTCTTGGGTTTTCTGGGCTTAAGTAGTTTTTCGTTTGCTGGTCTATGTGTCCGCTTTGGAACGCCTAGTCAATAACATTAGTGATGATTTTTGCTTATTACCATCATATCTTCAAGACACGACTCATAAAAAGCAAAGCTAGTGAACCATTACTGCCAGATACATTACTTGCTTCCCTAGACGTCACATCTTTGTACACCAACATACCGCACAACGAAGGGTTACAGGCATGTAGCGAAGCTTGGGAAACAAGAACTGTAAACAATCCACCCACACACTTCTTAGTCCAACTCCTGGAACTTGTCATAAAACTCGACAACTTTGAATTTAATGAAGAAAATTACCTACAAATCAATGGAACTGCAATGGGTAATTAAATGGCCCCTTCGTATGCTAACATTTTCATGGGAAAACTTGAGGATCAGCCCTTAGCATCGGTTGAACGTACACCATACCAGTAGGTACGCTTTATCGATGATATAGAAATGAAGTGGCAGTATGGAATAGAAAGTTTGGATGACTTCATATCAAAGGCAAACAACTTCCATCCCTCAATAACATTCACGGCAGAATTTTCCAACTCAAACCATGTTTTCCTAGACACAACAACCAGACTGGTGGAAAACAAATTACACACAGACATCTACTCGAAACCAACCAAAAAACACCAGTATCTCCTCCCAACCAGCTGTCATCAAAAACACTGCATTAGGAACATTCCATATAGCCAGGCACTGAGGATACGCAGAATTTGCTCCGACGATGAAAGATTTCTAGAAATGTCTGAAGAGCTGGCTAAACATTTAATTTACCGAGGCTACGACAAAGACCTGATTGCGGAGGCAATCCAAAGGGCCAAACAAACAAACCGTGATGACCTACTCAGATATGGACAGAAAGAAAAGGTTGATAGGATACCATTTATTCTGACCTATCACCCAGACAATCCCAAAGTTGGTAAAATCATCGCAAACCACTGGCCAACCGTGCAATCGTCAGACATACTAAACCTAATACTTCCGAACAAAGCTGTAGTAGCTTACCGGAGACCAAAAATCCTAAAGGACATCCTAGTCAGGGCAAAGCTAACGCCAATCGCTAGTCAAAACCAACCTAGTCAATCTGGACCTTGTGGCGATAAAAGATGCAAAACCTGTCAACATATGATAGAGACCAAGACATTCACTAGCACAGTGACTAACGAAAAACTAAACATACATGGTCCAAACAAAACGTGCAAAACTGAGAATGTGATTTATCTCATCACATGTAAAATCTGTGGCCTTCAGTACGGCGGAGAAACTGAAAAGCTACACAAAAGGATAAACCTTCATGGATCTGATTGGATGCCAAAAAAGCTGTAGAGAAACCCGGTGGCAGAACACTTCTCCTCCCCTGGCCACACTTTCAGTGATATAATACTTATCGCTATTGCTAACAACCACAGCTGGAGTTCCCAAACCAGGAAGGAAAAGGAATCATACTGGATACGCCGCCTTAGAACATTGACACCAAGCGGTCTAAACCAAGAAGACTAGAAAATGAAAACTATGCAATAGTAGAATTTTACATTTTCTAAATCTTCTTATTATCCTTTAATTTTTACTATAAGAATAACCGGTATAGAATCAAATATCCGTGATATAATCTGCGTTACATAAATGTACAAAAAGTAAAAATAGATGTCGCTTTGGCTTGTAGACTTTTAGGGAATTATACAACGTTTTCAGTTTCCGCAACTAGTCTATACAAGCTGGTTGTATTTATAGTTTTAGCACATGTGAAGACAGAAATGTAGAGGTTTACAAACACAACGTTTTTGTGTTTATTTGTTTGTCGTATCTATGTTTTGTATTTGCCTTTGAAAAAGACTCATTAAGAGTCGAAAGCGCTTAGGCTAGTTAGTTACTAGTTTCGTACTGTTCGTCGTCAGTTTATTGCATATATATATATATATATATATATATATATATATATATATATATATATATGCATATATATATATATGCATATATATATATATGCATATATATATATATATATATATATATATATATAGATATATATATATATATATATATATATATGTGTGTTTGTGTGTGTTGTTGTAGGTTTGTCTGCATGTGTATGTGTTTGTGTTGTTCATCTGGTCTCATGTGAGGACACAGACTTATCAGTTTATTTATTTTCTTCAAGAATTGAGTCTCCATTACTCTTCCTCCTATTGCATAATAATAATAAATGCGCACAGACATGACCTATGTGTTTTTTACTATTATACAATAGCTGCAAGTCGTGTGAGGAATTATAGTATTTATCACTCCCGATCCATCCGGTTTAACGTTAGTTTTGTTGATTTTCTTTTGCAATGAAGCTTAGTCCTGATATGTAGATACATAAACCCATATATAAGATTAGCTTGTACATAATATATGATCCTGTTGACGTAAAGGTATTATTATTTTTTATTATTATTATTATTATTATTATTATTATTATTATTATTATTATTATTAGTAGTAGTAGTAGTAGTAGTAGTAGTAGTAGTGGTAGTAGTAGTAGTAGTATTAGTAGTAGTTGTTGTAGTAGTAGTAGTAGTAGTAGTAGTAGTAGTAGAAGTAGTTGTAGTAGTTGTAGTAGTAGTAGTAGTAGTAGTAGTAGTAGTAGTGGTAGTAGTAAATTAAATCCCCTAAGAATATAGACTTCAGGAAAGCAGAATTCTATCAAAATATTAATGGTTTTATGGTTACGATTTTCACCTTTATTCATTACAAAACTCTTAAATTCAAATGCACCTGGTCTGAAAATGAAAACGTCATCATTGGTAACAAGATCTATATTTACACTGGCAAAGTTCCATCAACGTTCAGAAAATATCCTTACGACTTTCTTGAAGCACAACAAAGTACATATATTGTTTAATGAGTGGTTAAGAATTACCAACTCTTGCGTGAGCATGATGCTGACATATTTGACATGGACATACACCTAATCATCGGATTCATGCTGATCCAAACTGTATTATCATTATGTAATTTATAATGGGATTCATGCTTATCCAAACTGCATTATCATTATGTAATTTATAATGGGATTCATGCTTATCCAAACTGCATTATCATTATGTAATTTATAATGGGATTCATGCTTATCCAAACTGTATTATCATTATGTAATTTATAATGGGATTCATGCTTAGCCAAACTGCATTATCATTATGTAATTTATAATGGGATTCATGCTTATCCAAACTGCATTATCATTATGTAATTTATAATGGGATTCATGCTTATCCAAAATGCATTATCATTATGTAATTTATAATGGGATTCATGCTGAACCAAACTGTATTATCATTATGTAATTTATAATGGGATTCATGCTTAGCCAAACTGCATTATCATTATGCAATTTATAATGGGATTCATGCTTATCCAAACTGCATTATAATTGTATAATTTATAATTTTCTCATACCCCGAACTGTAACAAAGCATGCATAAAAGAATAACTTGCATAAATATGTATTCACTTTTAAACCAGAAACCACAATGAACAATAAATTTGCAGACAGAGTCTGTCAAAATTAAAAAAAAAACAATTTAGAAAGAATTCCTAGAGTAACAGCAGATATTTAGTCATAATGTTTGTGCCTTTGTTTTCCAAGAGAAATCACAAGACAAGAATTCTGAGAAGAAAATTATGTTGAAATATACATTATTACAGCTGGCAAGTACAAATGTGGCTATAAGAAAGTCTCATAAAAACCATTGAATTTAAAGGACATTCAAGAAAAGAAATCAATCACATACAAATCTCAAATTCATGATGAAAGATAAGTACACTTATGGATCTGTTACGAACAGTTCAAAAAATCTGATTTAATATTACATGATACGCCAAAGTTTGTGATTTCATTTTTCATTTGACTGTAGTATTGAGAAATGTTTCAGAAAATTACGGCATTATTGAACTTCTGTGAGAAAATTGCATGAAGAAATCAAACTTCTTTCCGCTGTTTGTCCAAAAAAGATTAAACTAATAGACACATAATTTAATAAACTTGTAACTGGGACCGACGAGAAAACGGCAATGATCAAAGTCACAATTACCGCATTTCCAGATTCGATTCGTGTTTTATGCATCAGATACCTTCGCGAAAGCACTATGCAAAAAATTAAAGACGATGATGTTGACGAAAAGAACCAAAAGGTTGTTTTGGACAATATTATTTGGTTTGGAGGAACTGTGGACGCGGATTGACACAATTTCTTTTAAAGACTGGATAACTTGCAGACTTTCTGTCGGGATTTTTCTTCAAATTTTACTATTTTCAGTAAAGGCTGAGAAATCAGTTGTTGACCAAGGTAAACCGATCAATATGACTGAATTTGACATAAGAAGAATGGACCAACTAATATTGCGAGTTCGTTAAAGGAGCGATAAACTAGATTGTAAGTGGAAATCGAAGCCTTTGACGAGGTTGGGTCATGTTTAAATGAATTGATGAACGAACATTTCAAAGACTTGGGAAATGCATTAATAGGGACTGGCGAATAACGACTAGATAAGTCAGAGACAATTTCAAATTTCAAGGACGGTATGGTTTTCACAAACTAACGAACAAAAAAAAAAAAAAACAAAACAAGAAAACAAGATTCTGAAGCTTCATTCTTGCAGACAATAAATGCTTGACATCATCAGACGGACAGTCCAAAATCGTGACACAGAGGACACACCGAAAGAAACCAGGACTAATATAACGGAAAATGAATAAACAGTGATTACTAACAAAATAAGACATGAAGTATAATTTTATACATGGTAAATTCCTCCCTGATCGCATGTATAAACCACTGTTTGATTGCTAATAAATTCATACCTTTAATAATGTCTGCTTTTCAAGTACATAAATTTTTGGTCATGCTTAAATGTCATATTGATATGATTTGCATTACAAGATTACGATTGCTTCTGTGATGCCGTGTATATAAATATGCACAATTTAGAACATGACGGTCCATCTTCTTCAACCCTCCGGCCACACGAACCATAACAGTAATGGTCGATGGTCATGCATGCGGATTTGCATTACAGTTATAAAACTGATTATTGTATGTGCGCGATACACAGAAGATTCCCTCATATTACCTTTTGCCGGCTGTACTGCATTTAGGCCACCTTGTACACGAAATTGTCCTTTTGGAATATATAATATGGCAACGTGATTCTTTATCTCTGTCTCTAACACACACATGAAAGCACACATACACACATAGACACACACACATAGACACACAGACACATAGACACACACACACATATATATATAATGTGTGTGTGTCTATGTGTCTTGGTCTTTTTAATTACGTCTCATGCTGACGCCACAGATTTATTAGTTTCATTGATAGAATTTTGGATGGTTTTATTTCTGTTGATGCTATATTATTAATTTGTTTCTTTCTTTCCGAGTCGACACGGCATTCCTGTCCTATGTCTATAAGAATCTTCAAACATAAATGTAGTTTATGGTACAAATACATTTTTAATAATTGTCGAAATATTGTCTTTCTGTATTTATCTGATTTCTGCAAGTACATCATGTTTTGTCTAACGCTTTATATTACCACAGGCAAATATCTATATTCATTCGTACAATACCCTTAGGAGTATATTGAAATACAACAAAGACCAACACGTGTATTGACCTTGTTAAGATCATAGGTGAACAAAATGCCAATTGTCGCGTGATCTTGGTGCTGTTATAAATGTCACGGAACCCACAACACATTAACGGATTCATGCAAGTTAAAGTCTACAAGACGTTATGGACTCACAGTAAGACACACACACACACACACACACACACACACACACACACACACACACACACACACACACACACACACACACACACACACACACACACACACACATATATATATATATATATATATATATATATATATGTATATATATATGTATATATATATATATATATATATATATATATATATATATATATATATATATATATATATATAATTTTCTCTTAATTGCATTTTCATTATGAAATTGAAAATCTTGCCTTTATCATAGAATTATAAATACATACAAGAAGAACATGATTAATAAATATTCACTTTTAAACCAGGAACCATAAGAAAAAAAATTGCACTCCAATGGCTGTGAGTTTTAAGAATACAATTTAGGATGCATTCTTAGAATGACAGGTCAAATTTGTTCATAATTGATTTGCCATTTGTTGTCCTAGAGTACATCACAGAAAATAAAATCTGGCTGGAAAAGAATTTTGAAACATGCAGTATTACAGCACGTGATTACAACTGTAGCTATCGGAAAGTCTCATAAGAAAAAAAGATTTAATTGAACATTCCAGAAAAGAATACATACAATCACATACAAATCTCAAATTCATGTTTAAAGCAATGTCCAATTATAGAACTGTACGTGTTACAGACAGTTTAAACTTAAGACGATGCTGTTTATAAAAAGGACCAAAATCTTGTTTTATACAAAATTATTTTTAGTTTTGATTTAATATTTCATTATATATAGCTGCATATTATTGTTATTATTGTTATTAATATTATTATTATTATTATTATTATTATTATTATTATTATTATTATTATTATTATTATTATTATTATTATTATTATTATTATTATTAATATTAATATTATTATTTTTATTATTATTATTATTATTATTATTATTATTAATATTATTATTAATATTATTATTATTTATTATTATTATTATTATTATTATTATTATTATTATTATTATTATTATTATTATTATTATTATTATTATTATTATACGTTTTATAATATGCTTGAATCTTTTAACCGAATTTGATAAATTATTATTATCTAAAATAAAAAAAATTCTCGCTGAGAAAAGAAATGAATAAGTGAATGAAATACAGCAATTATCTGTATGACATTTTAGTAGGATTTTATTGAGCAACGTCTGCTAGGAACTCCAAGTTCATTTTAAGACCTGTTGTTGTGACGGTGACGTATAGCTAGTCCTTTTTGAAGTTCATCTGTCACTTTTCATTCTATCCTGTAAACAAAATTTTGAGAGTTATTTAACCTTTTGAAGGCTTCTGTCACTTTTGAGTATAGATAGTAAACTAAATTTTAACTGTTGTATAGCCCTTTGAATTATATCCGTCACATCTCAGGGTAACCTGTCAACAAACTTTAATGAGTGTATACATTGTTCGATACTTACGATGATTTCGACACATATTTTTTGACTTTCATACTAAGTCTTGTGTTAGTCATAACTTTAACAATCATTTCAATCATTATAAAATTAGGATTTTACCCAAACATCAGTAGTGAATGGGGACGATATAGCGTCAATGGGAGTTATCATTAAAAACCAGCGTGGGACGATATAGCGTCAAGATTTTTGGCGAAAAATGAAACAGCGTGGGGTAATAGAGCGTCAAGGGGAATTTTGTATTAGCAAACCCTGGGACTGTATAGCGTCAAGAGAAATGGTCCCAGGTGGCATGACGTCACGGTACTGGACACTTGTCAACAGTGTTGCAATGTGTAAGTACTGTGACGTCAAGCATTCGTCAAGTACTGTGACATCAAGCGTTCGTCGTGTTAGTGAATGTAGTGATATGTATGTTTTATAACTTATACAGGCAATTTGTTATGGAAAAGTATAATCTTTTCGAGGCATGGAAAGTGGTCCTGAAAAGGGCCGTTGTTTATGATGTTAACATCATGCCGTTAACATACAGGACATCGCATTGCTTTTTTCTTTCTCAAAGCTTGTCTTAAACTGCATCTCACTTCTTGTCCGAAGATGAGAGTCCGCTTCAAACAGCCTTGTCTTTCCACATAACATCTTCTTTTCCAAACAGTGGCACCTTTAATCCGGATGACAGTCCATTTTGTTTTCGCATACACGGAAGATTATTTATTTTTTTCAGAATTTATGAGAATAACATTTGTTCCATCTATGAATCCACTGAAAGACAAGAAACTTATCCATTGTTGACATTAGACCTGGTACTTGTCATCTGCATAACTAGTTACATGACTTAAATCTTGCAACCTATGTGTACCCATGGCATCAGATGTCCAATAGTCACATGTATCAACAATAATGCCCTTTCAATGTCATACATATTAAATGAAAATAACATTGTTTATAAGAAGACACTATACCTAATTCTCAGCATATTTATTATCTTAGTACAACAACCAAAAACCAGGTCCACAGCAAGCTAGAAAAAAAACCAGATTCATTAGGCAGAGACAATGTAGTCACACGATAAAATTAAAAAACAAAAAATCATCACTTACAAATGCGCTATGCTTCATGAATCTGGCTTTCTTCAGGTGGCTGTGAATTCCAACTTTTCAAAAAGACAAATTGGTTACTGACCCCCACCCCCTAACAAAAATGTCAAATATTGTGAGAAAGGGTGTGAAGAAACTATCAATTTCACTCACCAACTTAATCCCAAACACAATTAACAACTTTGGTTCAAAGAACAGTATAAAGTAAATAGTTAAAGTGTTAAAACATGAACACATAAAATGTTTAATTTGTACGGTTGCTTGGTTCGAGTAAAAGCCTTCAACTTCAGCCTGTCTTATAGATCACACGACTTATATGTTACACATATTAATAGAAAGCAGCAAAATTGAAACCAAGCTGGTTCCTCTGCAAACAACATGTGGTTATTAATTCATTTTGAACAAAAGAAAAAACATCTATGAAGCAGAAAATATGAGTGCTTTAATTTTATTGCCTCGCACACCTGTAATAGTCATTCAACAGCACAGGATGAAGAGTCAAATCATCTCTTCAGGCATTGTTTTTTGACAGCAACCATACATGATGAGACGACTTCTAGGTTTCCTTATTTGTTATGATGCAGAAGCAATCCTTATACTTTCTTTCAGCAATTTGACAACAATAGGAATTTCAGTCCTGATTACAATTTGACAACTGTAAGAACTCAATTCCTATTATAATTGTAGGAACTCCAGTCCTAATTACAGATTGATAACCATAGGAACGCCAGTCCTAATTACAATTTGTAGGAACTCCAGCACTTATTACAAATTATGGGCAACTCCAGTCCTAATTACAATTGTTAGAAACTCCAATCCTAATTACAATTTGTAGGAACTCCATCCTAATTACATACAGTATTGAAAACCATAAGAACTCCAGTCCTAATTACAGTTTGATAACCATAAGAACTCTAGTCCTAATTACAAATTGTAGGAACTCCAGCACTTATTACAAATTATTAGAACTCCAGTCCACAAATTACAAACTGGTAGAAACTCAAGTCCTAATAACAATTTGTAGGAAACTCCAGTCCTAATTACAATCCAACATTTATAGGAACTCCAGTCCTAATTACAGTTTGTAGGAACTCCAGTCCTAATTACAATTTGTAGGAACTCCGTCCTAGTTAGAATTTGATAACCATATTAACTCCATCCTAATTAAAATGACAACTGTAAGAACTCCAGTCCTAATTACAATTTGACAACTGTAGGAACTCCAGTTCTTATTACAATGACAACTGTGGGAACTCCAGTCCAAATGACAAAATTTGTTAACTGTGGGAATTATAGTCCTAATATACAATTTGATATCTGTGGGAACTCCAGTCCTAATTACAATTTGATATCTGTGGGAACTCCAGTCTAATTACATTTTGATATCCTGTGGTAAACTCCACAAACCCTAACTGCAAGTTGTTTTTTTTAACAGATTAGGGAGACCAAATTAACCACATCTATAACCATTACACTACCTAAATCCAACAAAAAGAAAGCCTACTCTTTTTCTGGTGCTGTGATGCTATCACTTAATGCAGTCAGTGTTTATATGGGACAAAAGTTGCATTAAAAGAATCTGACTTTTCTGACAGACTTTAATGATGAGACAACAAAATTTTAGAACTTACAAAACATTTTAGTTTGTCACATACACAAATAGTGACTTTAAATCGCACAGGACAAAGTTTTACTGTAAAATCTTGCAAATACCAGTATAACAGAATCTCTAAAATGGATTTTAAATGTCAAGAATCATGAACTGCAATACTTGAAGACAGAAAAAATATTCCACTGAATAAAAAAAGATAAATACAAATTTATCAGCCCAAAAAGAAGTTGTGTCGGGTGGGTTACAATTAAGTCAATTTAGGATTAAGTATATACAGTATTTAAAATCACATACAGAAGCCACATTGTCTTTTGGAAGCAGTGTCAACATGAATAATGCTTTCTTTTGTCTTTTGGAAGCAATTGACAGCCATGAATATTTCTATTTTGTCTTTTGAAGCATGTGTCACCATGAATATATTTCTTTCTTTTGTCTTTTGGAAGCAAGCGACACCATGAATATTGCTTTCTATTTGTCTTTTGGAAGCATGTGTCACCATGAATATTGCTTTCTTTTGTCTTTAGGAAGCTTGTGTGCCACCATTGAATATTGCTTTCTTTTGTCTTTTGCTTTTGGACACGTGTCACCATGAATATTGCATTCTTTTGTCTTTTGGAAGCATATGCCACCATGGAATATTGCTTTCTTTTTGTCTTTTGGAAGCATGTGTCACAATGAATACTGCTATTTTTTCATTTTTTGGAAGCATGTGCCAACATGAATATTTCTTTCTTTTGTCTTTTGAAGCATGTGTCACCATAAATATTGCTAACTTTTCTCTTTGGAAGCAAGTGCCAATATGCATATTCCTTTCTTTTGTCTTTTGGAAGCATGTGCCACATAGAAATTTCTTTCTTTTGTCTTTTAGAATCATGTGGTACCATAAAAATTTCTTTCTTTTGTCTTTTGGAAGCATGTGCCACCATGAATATTGCTTACTTTTGTCTTTTGGAAGCATGAGTCACCATGAATATTGCAAATCTTTTGTCTTTAGGGAGCATGTGACATCACCATGAATGTTCTTTTTTTTCGTCTTTTTGGAAGCATGTGTCACCTGAATATTGCTTTTCGTTTGTCTTTTGGAAGCATGTGCCACCTTGAATTATTGCTTTCTTTTGTCTTTGGAAGCATGTTGTCACCATGAATTATTGCTTTCTTTTGTCTTTTTGGAAGCATGTGTCACCATGAATTTTCTTTCTTGTCTTTTGGAAGCAAGTGCCACCATGAATATTGCCTTCTTTTGTCTTTTTGGAAGCATGTGTCACCATGAATATTGCTTTCTTTTGTCTTTAGGAAGCTTGTACCACCATGAATAATTTCTTTGTCTATTGGAAGCATGTGTCATCATGAATATTGCTTTCTTTGTCTTTAGGAAAATACTCAGACGGCAATTAGGATCCCGACTGATACCTTCCCGACACGTGTGACTGCGAATAGGGGCGCTCTCAGACACACTGCTCAAAATAAGCTGTCGTCATTGAAAAGCTCCTGGGGAGACCACCATCACTATAATCTCTTATTTTACACTCGAATCCAGTAACTTCTGCACACCATGAATATTGCTTTCTTTTGTCTTTGCTTTTGGCCACATGTGTACCAACATGAATATATGCTTTTTCTTTGTCTTTGGAAGCATGTGCCACCATGAATTTGCTTTCTTTTTTTGTCTTAGGACGCATGTGTCACCATGAATACTGCTTTTTTTTGTTTTTTTGGAAGCATGTGCCAACATGAATATTCTTTCTTTTGTCTTTTGGAAGCAATGAGTCACCATGAATATTGCTAACTTTTGTCTTTGGAAGCAAGTGTCAAAATGCATATTTGCTTTCTTTGTCTTTTAGAATCATGTGGTACCATAAATATTTCTTTCTATTGTCTTTTTGGAAGCATGTACCACCATGACTAAAATTGCTCTTACTTTTGTCTTTTGGAAGCAGGAGTCACCATGAATATTGCTTTCTTTTGTCTTTTGGAAGCATGTGCCACCATGAATATGCTTACTTTTGTCTTTTGGAAAGCATGAGTCACCATGAATATTGCTTTCTTTTGTCTTAGGAACATGTTGCCACCATGAATATTGCTTTCTTTGTCTTTAGGAAGCATGTGTCACCATGAATATATTCTTTCTTGTCTTTTGGAAGCAAGTGCCACCATGACTATTGCTTTCTTTGTCTTTTGGAAGCATGTGCAACCATGAATATTTCTTTCTATTGTCTTTTGGAAGCCTGTGCCACCATGAATATTGCTTTCTTTTGTCAAATGGAAGCATGAGTCACCATTGAACTATTGCTTTCTTTTGTCTTTAGGAAGCATGTGTCACCATGAATAATTTCTTTCCTTTGTCTTTTGGAAGCATGTGCCACATGTAATATTGCTTTTTGTCTTTTGGAAGCATGTGACACCATGACTATTTCTGTCTTTGTCTTTTGGAAGCATGGTGTCACCATGAATATTGCTTTCTTTTGTCTTTTGGAACCATGTGCCACCATGAATATTGCTTTCTTTTGTCTATTTAAAAGTATGTCACCATGAATATTGCTTTCTTTTGTCTTTTGGAAGCATGTGCCACTAACAGCAAATGCTCAGAATTGTGAACTCATGAAAAAATGCTCACATGCTGTGGTACATGGTCAAGAAAGTAAAGTGAAGTAATCAAAATAAAGTTTTTTTTTTGTGTCAGAATCCAAAATAATCATTAAAAATTGTACAAATGAAATTAAGTATATATCCTGATGAAACTGATAAATCTTATGTCATTATTTCTTATTTTTTATCTGACCACCATCATGTGTCAAATGTAACTGCTCAATATAAAAAATGGTTGATTGATTTTTTTCTTCTGTGTTGAAATTTTCACAAATGCATAGAAAGGTTTACAATGTTCACAACTTGTTCAAAAATTATGGTACGAAAAGTAATAGCATTAGAAAATGTCATCTAGACACGACCATTGTAATGGAGTACAAATTTTATTACTGCATGGTGAAAAGTTTTTTGGCACAATGACATTCAAGGAAACTTGACATCAGTATGTTAAATTCTGAGTTAAATAATAATTTGGCAATACAAAAAGTATTAGTTCAATTCAACTTAATATGGCAATGTTTTCAAATTTCGGTCAAGTACTCAATACTTAAACACTATTTAATATACAAGTTCATATATGAGCAAGTTGTTACTAGAACCAAAAGTGCACTATTCTGATAAAATGTTTTACTTTCTTTTGAAAAGGAAACTAAATAACCATACCTGCTTCCAAAATCGGTGTTAGTACACTTTGACCATTTTAGTTTCTTTTCTCCTTCACCTGCAAAATGTTTACATATAAAATAATATACGACTAAAAATGTAATTGAAGGAAATATATCCATCTCAAAGTCATTACAAGTTACAATGAATAAAAGATTTATATGACAACAATAATCATCTAAAAAGCTTGTTACATAATTTGTGGAACATGAAGACTCAATAGCCATAATCTGCATCTCAAAAAATGGATTCTTCCATAAACTTCAAGAGCAACATGGTGGATATACATGCATGTACACAGACCTTTCTTTGTCAGCAGGTTTCAGATGGGTGTAATGCTTTGTATGTTGATACAGAAGGTTGTTAAAACCATTCATGTTGTTTGAAAGAATAAGGCAATATTATTACATTTTAATAAGCTCAAGTGGAAATTCATTTTTGAAGCTTACCTGGACAAAGTAGAATAATCACCAGTGAACTTTAGCATTGTTTAGTGAGCAATACATATATTTCTGATATAATTTACCCACTGGGCATTGTGCCACTGGCCTTATTGTTTTCAGACAAAGATATGATACAGCATTCAGTAAACCTTTATGTTTGTCTGCATTAATAAATTTTGGATGTCTGTTGTATGTTTAGGCTCGTACAAAGTAAGAAAGAAAAGAGTGAAGCCAACAAGTTTTGAAAAATTTAACAAAATTTTTTCCCCCTAAAAACCAAGGTAAAATATACGAAAAAGGACTTTTGGTTTGTAACACATAATCCAAAAATTAACCTAGAATTTAAAAAATAAATCATATCACAGAAAAGATCTAAAAGCAAATTAAAGTTCGAATCCCGACGAAGTTTTATGATGGAGGATGATGACATCACAATGAATGCCAGTATTGTACTGAAGTGTCAATAGTTCCCTCGTTGAATTTCATGTATCAAGAATAATATTCTGACTTTAGAATGTTTGAAGAATTTACAATAAAATGTCTAAGTCCCATATTTTGATGAAAAATCACTTATATTCCAAGAATAATAAATTTTTTTAAAATAATAATGACATCAAACTGGTCACAACACAAAATCCCACCTTTGAGCTCCAAAAAGTAATGAAAAACGTTATGAAATTTTATCATTAATTTTAATTGTAGTTTTTGATCACGTGATGGGGTCATGTGGTTCACTTAATTCAAACAACTCAGTGAAATATATCAATTAATGTATAGGCTAGTATAGCCTTAGCCTTAGAGAAAAATGATTCCCAACCACTGGAAATTAATTTCTTTTTAAAAAGGCTGTTTACTCAACTAAAATCCCCCATAGGGGCCAAGTATACCTTGCTTATGACCATGAATTTTCACTCTGTGTTACTATGAATTCTGAACTAAGTCAGGAACTAGGTCAGCTAAAATTCAACAATTTAGCAATAATGATTATTTACAAAAACTGAAATGATTTTTCTAGAAAAAATGTCAAAATCCAGTGAATAAAGTTATTACAATAACATTGCAACCAAATCCCCCCCCAATAAAATAAAAAGAATTTAATACTTACCACAAACAAGCAATTAAATTACATATATGTAACATGCTTTAAAAAAAAATTGTTGATATGGTACATGCCATAGTGACTGAAGATACACCAATAGAGATCACATTACTTTCATACCCTTTCATAACCCAAACCCAATTAATAAAAAGTGTTGGTCCAATGGGTTAAGCTTATCAGAAAGGAAAATTCAAAGCTGAATAAGTTATAAAGAAAACTTTTATTTGTACTCTTCACTTTTGTTGATGGAAATGGATGCAACAAACAGCATTCAAACTCTATACATGTGACTTTCACAACTGTACAAGTGTTAAATTACATGTATACATGCCTATAACACATTATCCAGACTACTGAACACAAGTTGCAAGGTTCCTTGCTGTATTTTATTTTTGAAATAATTAACTCAGAAAGAGTTTTCTCTTACCTGTGAAACATGTAAGACTTTTCTCTCCACTTTAAATTTCATCAAATTGCACCAACCATGAAATAAACAATAAAAAATTTTATTCAAATTTTGTACAAAAAAGACACAATTATTCAAATTTATCAAATCACAGGATATATTATGGTAAATCCAATTGCTCAAAATAACTAGTCAGTGGGTTGGAAGGCATGTAAATCCTATAAAAGTCACAATTGTTGACATAGATATTGTCAATCCATTCTCTGTGTCTAACACTGAGAGTCAATTTAGAGGTTGCGTTTCTCTGTGTCTAATGCTTGACAGGTATTCCAGACTGTTCAGTCTCAAACACCACACTGCTCCATGTGTCTAATTTTGCCAGGGCTTTTCCCAGACTGCTCCATAGTCTAATGTTGCCAGAGATAATACCAGGCATTTTATATCAATTTCAGACAATTCTATGTGTCTAATGTAAAGAATGCAGAATTTTAGGAAACTTCTAATCAATCCATGAGACAGGTCACACTGGTAATTGGATCACATGAAAATTGTACTAAATATGAACCTAAATTGCTTTGTGGTAGGTTCACACTTGCCAACCACTAAAGAGAGGTATAAAGCATAATTATTACTAATATTATGTGGTAGAAAGTGTAACCCGAGCATAAAAAGTAATCTATATAGCACAAGCCATAATTACAGAAACCAATATGATATAACCTACATTTTATTGCTGCAGTTAAAAATGTTTGTCACAAATCGGGTAAACCCATTTTGTGGATTAGTGCATGTGAGTTAGTACAAGACACACAAAAAATTGACAAATTATTTATGCAATAGCACTCACTGTAACTAGTCTACATATTTTACAGTAAATTTTTGTAAATAGTAATAAAGTCCACAAATTATGATTGTTGTGTCACTGTCAAAGTGTTATTAAAATTTTTTTTAAGGTTTAATTGATTTCACTATTTTCAGATGCAATATGTTTTATGTTTAACCAAATTTCCTCTTCTCTAACATTTTTTAGTCATATAACATCCATAAGTTGCATCGATAAAGCCTAAATTTTTACGATATCTAGTGCCTTTTCTTTTCAATTTAGACAGCTCTGCTATGGTAATGTGGTATTTAAATAGAATGAATATGTGGACACGTGTTTCACATTCAAGAACCCATCATTGGAATTGCTTCATGTTCATAACCATAAACAGAAAATAAGAAAATCAGATGGAGGTCTAAGGATGAAACACAGAGGCTCATATCATTGCTTCCAATTTAACGATCAGTCTTATATTTACTAGGTATATGAAAAAAAAAGTAATGCTGTAAAATAGGTGCAAGATGTCATTTTCCTTTGGCCAATCAGAGGGCAGTAGTCCAATCAGTGTGAATGCAATATGTCATTTTCCTTTGGCCAAATCAGAGGGCAGAATTCCAATCAGTGTGATGCAATAATGTCATTTTCCTTTGGCCAATCAGAGGGCAGTATTCCAATCAGTGTGATGCAATATGTCATTTTCCTTTGGCCAATCAGAGGGCAGTATTCCAATCAGGGTGTGATGCAATATGTCATTTTCCTTTGGCCAATCAGTAGGGCAGTATTCCAATCAGAGTGATGCAATATGTCATTTTCCTTTGGCCAATCAGAGGGCAGTTATTCCAATCAGTGTGATGCAATATTGTCATTTTCCCTTTGGCCAATCAGAGGGCAGTATTCCAATCAAGAGTGATGCCTGTATATATAAGTGAGCATAATCATGACAATGTCAAGTTCTTGGGAAAATAGTCCTGGCATTCCTTAAAGGTATTGTTCTATTATAGAGTTGTATGCCCTTTTTCAGTACAAGATAAGCTATACATGTCAGCCAGTATAAAATGATGGAGAAGAAGCCAGAAAACCCCCATAAAAAAAACAACCAACCAAGAAAAGCAACTGACAAGCTCTCCTATATATCCATCTTAAAGGGTTGATGATATGTCCCCCAAGCCAAAATTTGGACAATGCATACAAAGTAGATTGCCTGGGCATAATCATTGGTTCCAAATTTATTATGCTATGCAAAACCTAGCTTGAAAAATCAGTGTTTGATTCAATGAATGGGTTTGTGTAGAAAGAAGAATAGTGTCCTTTCTCGGGGGGTGTACTATTAATAGTACATTGTATGAACAAATAAATTGTAAGCAACAATACAAGCCCCTATGAGAAAAATATAAAATGCGTACACATTCACAGTCACGAGTGTTGAAATGTAACCCATTTATTCTATGTCTCAATCTCAACTTTTTTTAAAAAAAATTGCAGGCGAACCCAGCTGGTCCATTATCCTGATTATCATCAATAAAGGGTGGTAACATTATAGAAAGGTAGACAGATGTAACTTTACGATTGATACCAAATAAATATTGATGTCTAGTTGCACTACCCCCCAAGATACAGAGGAAAAAAACAAGCTCACTTTGGGGAACAGAGTTTTTTAATAGCCGAAATTCATTCCAAGGTCGGAATCCGGTTTTGTTGTACAGATTTTAGACCTTTTTGGCCCTCAGATCTAAGAACAGATCAGTCTGCCAATTGCACACAAACACGGTGAACCAGATTGCAAAACGTAGGGATAATCTGGAAAATTACTAATGAAGACTGGTCACAACATGAAAATGATTGGTTCGTTAAGCAAAGAAAGCAAAATAGTCTAGTTTTTACCCTTCTGCTCCTGCACAGGCGAAAGAAGCAATGAAAACCAATTTTCTAACACAAAATAGGCATTAGTTTAACAGAAGATATCTTGGAGGTCGATACATTAGGATGCATCAAAATCATCCCCAAAAGGGATTCCTACTCACATTTCAGGTGAAAAATGGACAAAACTCTCCAGGGGTCGAAATGGGTTATAATACTAAAAATTATTTCTCCAATAAATCAGCTGTTACAAACACATATATGTAGTAGCATCAGTCAATTTTGAGTCACAAGAAAAATGCTTGTGGTGTTGAAGCATGTGCCACACTGTGAAAATGGCAGATACACTTTAACTTGGACACTAATTCTATTTATTTCCCCCCAACTTAATTCCTATTTATTCCCCCCATCTATACTTACTGTCAAATTCCTTCAATTTTTATCAGAGATAATTCAAACATAACAATTAAGGCTGCCTGCTGCCCATAATTTCTGTTTGCAGTCCCATAATTTGTTTTATCTTAAATATTCCAACTGAAAATTAGTCAATGCCTGCCTTCCAGGACATTTACCTAATTCAATTCAAAAGCGTAACATTTATTTTAGATCAAAAAACCAAACATTTTACCTTTATCCTCACCTGAAGTCATTTTAATTACAGATACAAGCCAACCCAAAGAGAATTTAAGCATAATTTTTGCAAATAAAACTTGGCAAAAAAGTTTAATATGAGCATAAAATGTGTAATTATTGCTCAATAGTAAACATTAGTACCCCTACCTTTACTGAGGCTATGGACAACGTACATGCCATAAATAACAGTTCAATGTAGAGGCAAAATTTAATTTAATTTTACTACAAACCATAATCTGCAGGTCAATAAGACTTTTGGCCATTAATTGGCAAAATCCACAGGAATTAGAACCAGAATACAACCACAAAACATACTGGCAAAGTTATTTAATATTCATCTCTCACTTATAATCAACAACGTTTATTGCTGGGAATAATTGTGAAGTCCACAGATTCTGTCCTCAATCTGCTTGTTTGCTGTATTGCATCACTCTTATTTGCGAATTTCCTTAACTGCTGCAGAATTGTCCTTTATAAATTGTACACATGTTATCATCACAAATTAAACCTGTTAAAAGTCCAATTTAATTAATATCTGGTGCCATTTTCTCTTACAAGAACAAAAATTTTTGGTGTACCTACATTTATAATCAATCTAATGAATCTAATTGCAAACTTTCAAATAAAGACACCCGATCCTGTTTTTCTGATTACGAGTCATGTAGGTAGCTGTAAAATCGAAAACTAGGAATAGCGTCTATGATGGAAAAATTAACTTATGCAGCAGTCTTACTTTTTAGAATATTCTCAATATTTTAATAAGTGTAAAAAAAGACATGATAATATAAAATACAAACATATTTTTTGTTTTTTAATGAAATGGTATGAGTTTCTATCCATAAAGCAAGTATGTAAGACATAACTTTAAAGAAAAAAAAGCATAATAAATTATTCCAAATGCATAAAGGTTCCCTTTCTGAGGGGAAAACAGACAAGAGTCAATTATTTTGCTTAGTTATTCATGCCTAATATTATCAAGGTGTAATTTGTTAATGTCATGATTATCCAAGGGAACCAACTCTAGTATGACTATTTCGCCTGAATCACTCCCTAGCAAATCCCACTTTATTATGCAATATGTAATCACTGTCAAAAGTGAATCAGTACACAAATTAATCATATCCGGTATCAGTAACCCACGAATGTAAAGTCCTCAGTACTAATTTTTAGATAACACTAATTTCCTGACCAAAGTTTGGTGGTGATACAAGAGTCATAGTTATTGCAAAAAATCCATTGGAAGGATCTGATAAGTCAAATCTGTTTATTCTTTACAAATGTGTAGCTTATTGTTGTGGTTGTTCTGTGTGTATTTAGGTTGCCAGTGCACATATATTACAAATTTTACATGGATATGAACCCTTAATTGAAATCTGAGATCCATTTGCCTGGAGTTAAGTATCAATACAGCCACACAAAAAATTGCAGGTCAACCCTAGACAATACCAAAACCGTACATTCCCAACTATTAAAGAATTTAAGAAAAACAAACGAAAAGAAAAGCTTGTTCACACAGTGGAAAAGTTCATTCCATAGACACAACTGAAATAGAACCACTATAGAAATTAATTTTTGTTACAAAGGCCCAAACAGCACAATGTGGACAGACAGTTTCAATAATTGCAGAGTGAAAGACATTCAAAATTAGAACAAAATGATAAAAAAAAAATTTCAATATTAACAAATACTGCCAATTATGTGTAAACAAGGAACAATGATATAATGCCAGTCACAACAAACCACGCCAATAAACTATTAATAGCAATGTGCTAGTGTAAAACACAAATTCCATACAAGACAACAATAAATGAACCAAATGCAAATAATAATACCAACCTAAATCCCAAATAAAGCAAGAATACAGCAAAAGAAATATAGATTTGAAAATTAATAATAATTTAGCCTGCTATACTGCAAAGATTTCACACTCACACCAACAACACAAAAAAACTGGGGGAGTAGGATGCCAAGATAGAGCTGAACTCTTAGCAGTAAGCCAAGCTACAAAAAAATACACATAACCCACAAAAATTCATTTGCATACAACCAAGCAAACATAGTCAAATCTTAATACAAAACAAAAACCATAATGGAACATAAAAAGAAATCCAGAAGACATTGTTTTTAAACACAAGCAAGCCCAAGCCATTCCAAGAATACTTTTCAGAAGAATTATGGTTTCCAAGCCATCAAAGCCAATTTCCAGAATACCAATGTCAGAAATTGAAACAACTATAACAAAAGAAACACCCAAATTATTTCAAATTATGAATGTCTTTCACACTTGAAATATATAGAACCGTCTGTCCACTTTATCTATTATGCCATTAGTAGTACACAATTAATTTCACTAAATTTTCTCTACATTTAGTTTCTCAGTACAGAACTTCCCCACTGGTGTGACAATCAATAACAAATCATATGTTAATCTAAAATACTTTCAAAGATTGTCTGTCTAAGGTTTAGTTCTTGTCAAGGGTTTTGACCGGCAATTTTTTGAGAGCGCTGAATGCTGTACCCCCCACAACACAGGCAATGGAACACAGGATTTTCACTTCCGGATCATCACCAATGGGGACCTTATTACTCAATGTGCACTGTCACCTAAATACACACAGGACAAACCACACATAACCTCACATTTAACTAGAATAAAAACAATTGCATTTAAAATCCATACCAAAGAATGCAAAAATCTGACATCTAGTAATCACCCCACCAAACTTTGACAGGAAAAAGTGATCTAAAAAATAGACAAGGGACTACATTCGTTGGGTTACTGAACCGGATTATTATTAATTGTGTACTGATTCCTTTTGACAGTGCATACATTATTGCATAATAACAGTGGATATGCTATAGGGAGTGGATTCAGGCGAAAATAGTCATATAGAGTTTGTTCCCTTGGATATCATGACATTAACAAATTACAACCCTTGATAATAATGCATGAATAACTAAAGCAAAATAATTGGACTCATCTGTTCTGTTTTCCCCTCAGAAAGGAACCTTTATGCATTGGGCATAATTATTATGCTTTTTTTTTTTCATAAAATTATGTCTTACACTTGCTTTATGGATTACACCTCACCATTCATTAAAAAAACTAAAATATGTTTGTATTTTATATTATCATGTCATTTTTTTCCACTTATAAAATATTGAGAATATTCTAAAAAGAAAGACTGCTGCATAAGTTAATTTTTCCATCATAGAGCTATTCCAAGTTTTCTATTTACAGCAACTACATGACTCGTATCCAGAAAAACAGGACAGGTGTCTTTAATTTGAAAGTTTGCCAATTAGATTCATTAGATTGATAATAAATGTAGGTACCAGAAAATTTTGTTCTTGTAAAGAAAATGGCACCAGATATTAATTAAAATTGGACTTTAACAGGTTAATTTGTGATGAAAACATGTCCAATTTAAAAAGGACAATTCTGCAGCAGTTAAGAAATTCGCAAATAAGAGTGATGCAATACAGCAATCAGATTGAGGACAGAATCTGTGGACTTCACAATTATTCAGCAATAAACTTGTTGATTAAAGTGAGAGCTGAATATAAATAACTTTGCAGTATGTTTTGTGGTTGTATTCTGGTTCTAATTCCTGTGGATTTTGCCAATTAATGCCAAGTCTTTTGACCTGCAGATACTGGTTTGTAGTAAAATTAAATTAAATTTGCCATACATTGAACTGTATTTATGGCATGTACGTTGTCATAGCCTCAGTAAGGTAGGGGTACTAATGTTACTAATAGCAATAATTACACATTTTATGCTCATATTAAACTTTTTTGCCACTTTTATTTGCAAAAATTATGCTTAACTTCTCTTTGGGTTGGCATGTATGTAATTAAAATGACTTCAGGTGAGGATAAAGGTAAAATGTTTGGTTTTTTGATCTAAAATAAATGTTACGCTTATGAATTGAATTAGGAAAATGTCCTGTTAGACATTTTGAAAAACAATAATATTGAAAAAGCAATGAAGGAAAAGCATAACTCGTACTTTTCAGTTAAATGTTTTGTTCGCTTCTTAGAATCACGAAGATTGACTAAGCATATTCCTATGAATATTACCTGTATTCATCATGACTGACTAAGCATATCCCCTATGAATATTACCTGTATTCATCACGACTGACTAAGCATATCCCCTATGAATATTACCTGTATTCAGCATGACTGACTAAGCATATCCCCTATGAATATTACCTGTATTCATCATGTCTGACTAAGCATATCCCCTACGAATATTACCTGTATTCATCATGACTGACTAAGCATATCCCCTATGAATATTACCTGTATTCATCATGACTGACTAAGCATATCCCCTATGAATATTACCTGTATTCATCATGACTGACTAAGCATATCCCCGATGAATATTACCTGTATTCATCATTACTGACTAAGCATATCCCCTATGAATATTACCTGTATTCATCATGTCTGACTAAGCATATCCCCTATGAATATTACCTGTATTCATCATGACTGACTAAGCATATCCACTATGAATATTACCTGTATTCTTCATGTCTGACTAAGCATATAACCCATGAATAGTACATTTAGTGCCTATGTGCTACTAATAACATTTATTACTTGATTCAATATTGTTGATCAATAACGTGATTCAAATTAATTTCGAATGACAAAGATCTAAGATTGATAATTGTAAGACAAATAACAAATACATATTTTGGCAACACACTTTAGAAATACACGAACCATATACCTCTGGGATTACACAAAGTACAATCTGAAGTTGATCTACTTTTGTAATACATAATCATTTAAGTTTCTTTAGCTTTTTGAGACACATTCTAATCTAATAGTGACAAGCAAGGTCATTTGGAGTAAAAACTATTTTCCTGTACGCACAACTCTAAGACAAATAATAAATTTATTATTTTGGGAGCACATTTTGAAAATACATGGCTCAGAAGATCTCTGGATTAGAGCCTGCACAATCTTTGTCACACAGCGACACACTGTCCACTGAACTACATCAATCAAATAAATAAGTAAATGTATGAAGGAGGCGTGTTAAGTAGTTAGGTTGATAAATAATTATACCGGTAGGTTAGGGAGTGAATATTTAAGTATGGTAAAAGGAATAATGTAATACAAAACGGACGATATCTATGAAAGCCCAAGGGTTAAAAATTAACAAATCATCGACATTCTTGCTTGAGTTGTTTCCCCTCATATGAATATATTACACAACTAACCTTAGAACTTTGAGCATACCTTCAATGGTCACAGTAATCATAATGTAAGCACCTTTGAGTATTCAAAATGTAAGTATCTGTACGTGCTCAAAATGCAAGCACCTTTGAGTATTCAAAATGTAAGTATCTGTGCGTGCTTAAAATGTAAGTACATATCAGTAATATATATATATATATATATATATATATATATATATATATATATATATATATATATATATATATATATATATATATATATATATATTATATATTTATCGACAACCAAAGTGTAAATGCCTATCACAATAAAACGAATATATAAATAACAAAATAACAAAAACGTACGTATCTAACAGTAATCAAACTGTAAGCACCTAACAGTCATAACAATAAAATAATTAAAATGAACCTATCATAATAAAAATTTAAGTACTCTATGTAATGAAAATGTACCAATCAGTAATCAAACTAACCTTTCAGCAATACAAATGTAAATACCTGTCAGAATCAAACATACCAATCAGTAATTAAATTGTATACATCAGTAATACAAATATAAGTGTATATAAGTAAACAAAATGTGTTAAATTATTTTGTAGCATTGATAAAGAATTTAAATAATCATAGTGTTTGGGTGATATATGTTTGTTGTACAATATTATACAACATGTTGTTTAATATTACACTGGTATTGTGTATCAATAATGTCACAAAATCATGCAATTCAAGCAGTACACATAACCTCCGTTACATTATTATTACATTATTATCCGTGTAATATTCCACGAAGTTTATAAAGAACGATGAAGTACCCTGTTATTGCGATCAAAGAGACGTGATTTAAAGAGGTCTAGAGAGTGCTGACTTTACTTGGCAAGCAAATTATTGCTGATATATAATTGTGAAAAGTACCCCCCCCAACAGGTTGCAATATACATGAAATGTAGTTTAACATTTGACAATTGGTATTTAAGAGGTTTTTTTTTTAAAGTTTGAAAACTGTAAATGGTCAAACCTGGATGCTTTGTATACAAGTAGTATAAACATGTAAACAGTAAAGGGAATATTTAATGCAAATGATACGAAATGAATGCAATGTATCTCATATATATCATTTCATGGTGTCAGATGAAATCTTGTAGGAAGATGGACGAAAACATTATCATGAGAACAGGTCAGAAAATTAAACCTAAAACAATAATTGGGGATCTGTTTGTATGGCATCGAATTTTTTTTCTCCAGATAACACATGATAACATGGATGTTATGAATAGTATTTTTCAATGACTGAAGCTATATCTATGACATTTTCATCAGAAACAACAAAAACAACAAAAACAGCAATAATAAACCACCACTACTTAACAAAACATAACAAGAACTACGTCAGCAAGATTTTGTTATGGCTTTATTGGATAAATAAGCATTCCTGAGATCAGCTCTAAGTTTTCTATAGAATAGAGCAGTCTAGTGTCTTTCAAAAACTATCATTGTCAATCTAACAACAGTATGAAATTTGTTAGATTACATGGGAAAGGTGGGGAAAGCATTTCTCGCATTAATTTAAATGCTTACATAATAGTGAGAAATGTGAGCGAAATACGATAATTCTTCCCTATTGCATGTACTCTTTCACTATGAAATATTTTGCGTTTCATTTTTAAAGCTGAACTCATATATTGTTTTGAATTAAACAATCATTTCCTCTTATTATTTTAACATTCGTCATTAATGTCCACAATTGTTTCTTCCTTCATAAATATTCATTACGTAAATTACAAACACCTGACGACAACCTTTTATTATAGATCTAATGCTCGAACAAAACTTCAAAATTAAAAATTTAAAAAAATGTAATTTAGAAAATAGTGGAATTACTTTATTTTTCGAGACTTTGTTAATCTTCTAAACGACACCCGTAGATTAAATGCAATTAGTATTAGAATGAAAGTAAACAACTCTTAGTCCTCTCTTTTGAATGTACAGATTTCGTGCAAACGCAGAGAGCACATCAAATTACATCCGAGGAATGGTTGTAGATAGGAATACGGCAGATACCAATGCTAAACAATTAGTTAATTAAGCCAAAAGTTTTAGATATGGAACGTGATTGCCAGGTCATGTATAACAATAGATACACGAGATTAAGCACACAATATAATTTATTCATGGTAGAGGTACAGCTGATGGAGATTCATAGAAAAGAGATGGAATGAATGAAATACATCTTACCCATTCTTATACATAACAACTTCAGAAGAACATATAATATATATTATAGGTATATATATTATATATATACATATATATATATATATATATATATATATAAATATATATATATTTAGATTACATGGGAACATACTAATTCAAATATTAATCCATGCTTAATTAAACAAATACGTTAAAAATTTGTGTTGTTTAGTAAGTTCACTAAATTTGTATGTGTCGTTATTTCTGTAAGATTCTTCTTTATGTATTTTTGTGCTAAGTTTGATATAGTAAAATATATTACAATATGTCACTAGTATCTTGTCAGATCATTAATTCACACTTTTTTTTACAGATACATTCAAAGATTTACCATCTTCCAGTTTCGTTGAAAAGAAACACACACACAGAATCTATCTATCTATCTATATATATATATATATATATATATTATATATATATTATTATATATATAGATATATATATATATATATATTATATATATATATATATGCAATAAACTGACGACGAACAGTACGAAACTAGTAACTAGCTAACCTAAGCGCTTTCGACTCTTAATGAGTCTTTTTCAAAGGCAAATACAAAACATATATACGACAAACAAATAAACACAAGAACGTTGTGTTTGTAAACCTCTACATGGCTGTCTTCACATGTGTTAAAACTATAAATGCAACCAGCTTTTATAGACTATGTATGTATGTAGTATGTATGTATGTATGTATGTATGTATGTATGTATGTATGTATGTATGTATGTATGTATGTATGTATGTTGTATGTATGTATGTATGTATGTATGTATGTACAATATTTTTTTTCTGAGAGACTAATCGATACTGTCAAAATGACCCAGTTATGATGTAAGCATAACATTATTATTACAGCCAGTCTCAAACAGTGGACATATATATGATGTTGGAGAAAAGTTTCTTAGTGATATATTTTGGTTTTTAATAAGTTACGCACGGCGTAAAAATATACGAGCATCAACCTGATAAAAACGCATCTGAATTACAGTTATTACCTATGATCACATACGATATGGGGGGTGGGGTGACGGGTACGCTAAGCCAGCAAACCTCTTACCGAAATAGAAACGAAACAAAATGAAAACAAATAAAAAAAACAAATAACATACAGAACATTTCCAAAGTAAGGTTTCTTTGCAGTTAGTTTGCACAAATGCGCACCGGAAAAGTTTATAATGCAGCCTGTCTGGAGCTTTGCCAGATTCGTTATATCAAGTTTGAATCAATCATATTTTATTCGGAAGAAGTGAATGCTAGGTAAACTGCAATTTAGTCGAAGTCGAGAGTGAAAAATAACAAGTTTCCTTGTGCTCTTGTAATCGTTTATTAGAACAATCATATGGTTATTATTTGATGTCTTCCAAAGATGCAAGGCAGTAAGGAAGGTAGTAATTGAACAATACAAAATCAATGGTCGAAGAAAGATCTGCAAAAAATCAAACTGTTGGTGTTTTACTTTGAATTGACAACCTTCATTTATTTGGTAAGTTTCATTTTAGAATACAAAGATATTTAACCTGTCATATGTAACAAATATACTGCTTCCGAACCTTGTATTATTAGGAAGACAGTTGTTTACTTAGCAGAAAATAACAGGGTCTGTCAACTAATTGCATTTTTTTTTGAAAAGAGTTCTTGTAGGGCGGAGCAACACTGGCGGGATGGGGTAGTCAAATCCGTACTGACGGTGGTAGAAACGTTGAATTCCTGAAATATATTGTTGTAATTTAGACATGATGAAGTCCGAAGAAAATTTGCTCGTAACAATTTGTACAGAAACTGTGGGTCTGACGCCTTGACGTAAATTTTGTCATTCTCTTTTAATCGAAGTTACCTCCCAAGGAACTTGGCATGAATTCTCTATACTGTTGACATTCTGTTTCCATAACATAGGGGGCTTTCTTTATTCCGTTTAAGCTTATTGTTGGTAAAGTGATCATAGGCGGTTGCTGTTCAAAAGTTCGGAGTGAGTGTTAAATTTGGGAGGGAATAAATATGGGTAGTTCCGGCTTGATCACCGTCATGATTCCGTACTTCAGGTAATTCAGCCCGCTGTCACAAAAGAATGTGTTCTATTTATTGTCCATAAGAGAACGTTGTTTGGGAGACCTAATAATAATAATAATAATAAAAATTAATAATAATAATAATAATAATAATAATAATAAAAATAATAATTTAAAAATAATAATAATAAAATAATGGAAAGATACAATATAATACTAATACTAATACTAATTTCTAATACTAATACTAATACTAATACTAATACTAATAATAATTTTAACGCAAGAACAAACAAAAGCTACATAAAGATTAAAAACTAAAACAGCTATCATTACTGCAAAATATAAAACGCTAAAAAAACTCGTGTATCAAAGAAATTGCTAATATTTCCTACAAAAAAAATATAGCAGTAGCTTAGCAGTACCACAAGTAAAAATAGCATAGCAATACTAGAACTACTACTAATCATACGTGTAGCTGTAATACTACTACTACTAGAACTACTACTAATCATACGTGTAGCTGTAATACTACTACTAGAACTACTACTAATCATAAGTGTAGCTGAAATACTAAATACTAGAACTACTACTAATCATACGTGTAGCTGTAATACTACTACTAGGAACTACTACTAATCATACGTGTAGCTGTAATTCTTACTACTAGAATACTGCTAATCATAAGTGTAGCTGTAATACTACTACTAGAACTACTACTAATCATAAGTGTAGCTGTAATACTACTACTAGAACTACTATAATCAAGTGTAGCTGTAATAATACTACTAGAACTATACTAATCATAAGTGTAGCTGTAATATACTACTAGAACTACTGCTAATCATAAGTGTAGCTGTAATGCTACTACTAGAACTACTACTAATCATAAGTGTAGCTTAATACTACTATAGAAAATATACTAAAACATAAGTGTAGCTTTTAATACTACTACTAAACTATACTAATCATAAGTGTAGCTGTAATACTACTACTAGAACTACTGCTAATCATAAGTGTAGTGTAATACTACTACTAGCACCACTACTACTCATAAGTGTAGCTGTAATACTACTACTAGAACTACTACTAATCATAAGTGTAGCTGTAATACTACTACTAGAACTACTGCTAATCATAAGTGTAGCTGTAATATACTACTAGAACTACTACTAATCATAAGTGTAGCTGTAATACTACTACTAGAACTACTACTAATCATAAGTGTAGCTGTAATACTACTACTAGAGCTACTACTAATCATAAGTGTAGCTGTAATACTACTACTAGAACTACTACTAATCATAAGTGTAGCTGTAATACTACTACTAGAACTACTACTAATCATAAGTGTAGCTGTAATACTACTACTAGAGCTACTACTAATCATAAGTGTAGCTGTATAATACTACTACAGACTACTACTAATCATAAGTGTAGTTGTAATACTACTACTAGAGCTACTACTAATCATAAGTGTAGCTGTAATACTACTACTAGAACTACTACTACTACTACTACTACTAATAATAATAATAACAATAATAATAATAATAAGTGCAGCAGAAACTACTAATTCTTCTTGTACTACTACTACTACTACTTCTACTACTACTACTACTACTACTACTACAGTACTAGCAATATTAATGATAAAACAACAACAAAACGAGCAACAAAAAATATTACGAGAACAGTGACATCATCAACAAAAACAAAAGAATGTTTGGACATTTGCCTGCAGACATTTATGATTAACATTCAGATGGTTGTTCAAATCATAGATAATTTGCAATAATACTATAGTGCAGCATAGGGAACGTAAGAAGCACGCAACCAGATTATTAAAATAGTTACAGAGGTACGAATATATGTAAAGTAACTTTCTCGACATTGAGAGAGAGAGGAGAGAGAGAGAGAGAGAGAGAGAGGAGAGAGGAGAGAGAGAGAGGAGAGAGAGAGGAGAGAGAGAGGAGAGAGAGGAGAGAGAGGAGAGAGAGGAGAGAGAGAGAGGAGAGAGAGAGAATTGGAATGGCAGTTTAGTGGTATATAATATGTACTTACTACAGTTTTTTATATTAAGGTATAAATGACCTGCAACAGATGTGCTGTTCCTAACATCTGGTATTGTATGATCTGAAAATACAAATTTACTTTGATATAAAATTGATTTTGGCTAACATTAAATCTTCCTATTTTCTTATAGATTCCATTTTATTTTTGTACCTTGATGCAATGCAACCACTGTTATCGATTTGTTTAGAAAACAGCAAATTTAGGTGTTTGGCACAAAATGTTTTATATTAAATTCATTCATCCTTTTGAACTCACATGTTTCTTTCTAAAAATAAAAGCGTTATGATGCGAAAAACCATGTCATGTTTCTTTAAAAAGCAAAATATACACCCTTTCCAAATAAATGTGTTTTAACATACACTCTTTTGTAGATGTAATTTGAGCAAACTAGCACGTCCACATAATGAAAGTAAATAGATGATGAAAAAAAGCTTGGTTTATTTACTTTCTTGTTTTTTAATCTGTTTATGACGATATTCATTCAATGCCTCTCTGAGTTTTGTAGATTGCCTATACAGACAGGCTAGACCAGGTTATGCTAGACCATGGTTGATCTATCATTGAAGAGAATGCAAAGGATTCCAACGGAATAAATTTTCGGACTTTTTCATGTTTTACATTTTGTACTTACTATGTTCTGCCTCTTGTAAATGGCTTGCGCTGCGAGAAGAACGGAATGTCCACCAGAAACCTAAAACGCAAAGGGTAGTGACATATATTGCTTCATTTTTCGGCATGCTTGTTTTCTCTGCTACACAATTCATATACCGGCAAAATTATAAAATCGTGTGTATGTACGTGTGTGTGAGTGTTTGTGTGTGATTTTCGATTTTTAACGTAGCTTTAAGTTTTTCAGTTATATCGCAGCGTGACAGTTCACAGTGATGTCTAGCACTGGAACATCATGCTGCAGAAAGGTAGCATGATGTTCCTCCCATTCATATTAACCTGACACCAGAACGACCAGTTTTAACACCTAACATCTTAATGCTGAGCGCCAAGTGAGGCAGCTGTTAGTAACGTTTTTGTAAGTCGTTGGTATGACTCGAACTCACGACCTCTCGCATCCGAGGTGGATGCTCTAACTACTGGGCCCACCGGAGAGGTCTAAAATTATAAAAGGAATATTCATACAAACGATACTTTTTTTGATCATGCTAAGATTTTTTACTTCTGAACATTTATTAAAATTGATTAGTATATTTGAAAAATGCGCTCCTTTTCTAGAGTGACAAGCGTTTCAGAAAAGAATAAAATACTATCACCCCTCAATTTTTCTTTTAATGTTTACGCCTATAATGGTCAAAACGATAAAATCAATGTATTTATTAATTTTTTGTAGGTTGTAAAAAAAAAACAAATAAAATATAACCCCAAAATAGCGATACACACTGATAGGTACATTAATAAACGAAAGGTAGAAATAACGAAACCATGGTACGTTGATTTATGAAGAACGTTGTAACAGACAACAAAAAAACAACAGCCTATCACCTCGTTATGAATACTAATTGTTTTGATTAAATTAGACTCAATAACTTTAAAAATGGCAAATGTCTGTACTGTGAAGCATTGCGACCAAATTAAGCGTGTTATAGGATCTTTGACAATTTTTGTTGCAAATAATCAATTAATAGGTCGACTGGAAAATGAATTGACTTTCTCTGGAAGGGTTATTTATTTATTTACTTTTTTTGGGAAAACGAGCAAGATAATCATGATGCTAATTCGCATCGATTGCAAGAGACTTTATGACCCACAAATGAAATATTAGGACCATATAATTTCTATCATTTCTGGTAGTGGTGGTTGAGGTAGAGGTTTTGGGGTAGATACATTTGTTAAAAGCCTTGAATAAACCACATCGTATTTGACATAATATGTATTACCATATTCAACTCTCAGAAAACTAGAAGGACCGTTTATATAAGTTTAGACTCATTTATTTTGGTGACACAATCTAAATTTCAGACTCAAGCACTTAACTTAGTGCTAAAAATACGGTCGATTAATATTATTTCTGTGAGACCAGTTTATTTCTGTGAGACGAATTTAGGTTGTCTTTAGTTTGAATTTTAAAATACAGTATATTTTCTACATCATTTTTAGTATGATCAACTAAATTATTAAACACATACCAGTGTTGCCTGCATTTTGTATCCTTCTGATGACTGTGTACAAAAGCGTTTTTCTTCTTTCAACAACATCAGGCTTTGATTCGTGCTGCTGGATATAAATTCGCAAAAAGAAGCAGATGAGATTTTTGATATCGGATTCATTTTTCTCGTCGGTGAATCTGGTTGTCAATATATAAATGGCCAAAGAGGGCTATTATTAGAAACTGATAAGAAATTAAATAATACATGGCGACGATTAGGCAAATTACAACGTTGTATATTGCCGTTTGAATTCTTTGTTTCTGGACCTACCAAATTTTCATTAACATTTGTCTGAATTTTAGCGACATTTCTTTTTGGTATTTTGATAAGCGGAAATAAAATGTATTTGCAAAAAGATACAATGTCAATGAAATTCGAGTGTCGATATACAACATTTTCTCCTTCTTGTTCACAGTCTTTTCATAAAAACGCAAATGATCGAGCTATCTCATTATTTATTAGATCTATAAAGGTTTTCCCAGCACGTTTAAAACAAAATTTAGAAAACGAGAATAGTCTTAGAATATTCCTATTCTTTCAAACCACGCAAACTCTTTTCCAAAGTCGAAACATTCAATAAACTATTTTTCGAATCGCATATCTATTTGCTGGTAGTATGCATTGAGGATATAAAGAAAAGGAAAAGGTCCGTTGAAACTGCTCCGGAATCAAGTCACAATTTACGTCTTAGTCATAATAAACTGGTGAACCTACTTTGGTTTATCTTTCTCGGGAAGCGATATGCAAATATGATGTACTTTGCGCAAGAGGAGGACACAACGGATTGTACATGCAAAATATATAAACATGATTACTTGTATTAGAGTGTATCTTTGAAGAAGTAAATAAAAAAGCAAGAGGACGAAATTCCAAAATCTAATTAAAATATTAAAACTTCGAGGCAATAAAATGACTATTTTCGAATGAGTATTTAATAAATGGAGGGGACACACGTAGACACACATTTAAATTTAGTATGGTCATTTTCATACGCAGTCGTGCGAGGGGGAATTATTGAAGTCTGGTGACGCGTGTAATACAGGAAGTTTTAGATGTGTCCGTTTACGTAAGGTTCTTTTCAAAATTACCACTATTTTAAATAAAAAACTGTTTAACTTGAGAAATGACAAAACAGGTTAATTTAGTTTCAAGAAAGAAGTGGAACTACTGACGCAGTTTTCTTTGACATTGATTAAGAAGTATTTATGTCAAAATGAAACGGTTTATATAGTTTTGATGATTTAAATTTTTTTATCGTGTGTACAGAAATATTTTGTGGTGGAAAGGTTTTAGTGAAAGCGTAAATCGTTTTCTTTATGTGTTTCTCTTTCTGTGTACAGTTTAGGTAAATCATGTTTCACACTGGGGTACTCGTAGTTCCTTTCTTGAGCATGGAGTAGGTTTGATACAGTCTGAATTTTTATCACTGATATTATTTTCTTTATGTATTAAAGATTGGAAAATATTGTTACAATTTAAGGGAGATATCTCTATAGAATTAAACGAATCATCCTTATTTTTTGACCTTATTTGCTGACCATTAAGTTCTATTCTTAGTAAAAAAAAGCAAATTGATAATTTGCTCGATTATTGTAGTAAATTGAATCTAAACATTAACATTGATTAAATGTGGTTAATTAAGAGTATACTAATTATGGAATATAGCCAGGTAAAATATTAATGTGGTGGGAAAGGTTAATTGCTTTGTTTCTGTTTTCTCTAAAGATCAACAAACATTGGCTGATAAAGCACTAAAGACAACGCATGTGCTTATATACAAAAATATTCGTTAATTACAATGAATGTTTGAATCTTTATGTTGTTATTGCTTTGAATTACACATTGGCGGTGTGTGGTTTTCACCAGGCTGATGCCATTGATCGTGCACAATAAGGAATTTTAAATTATTTGCTAAATTTCAAATTAAGTTAGTTAAATATTGGTTTAGTATAAAAAATTGAGCATATGTTATACGGGGCACTGCGTATCGTCAGTTATATATTGAAAATGATTTAGGTAATAGCATCACCTAACATCAATTGGGTCAAGCCATAAAAGATTTTGCAAATATATTTGGTTCTGGTGTAGTGTCAAAATTTCCTGTGTATGTGAATTGCTCCAAGTTTATTCAATGCTTAACAAAGAAATACAGACACTTACATTAAAATAAAAGTAGCAAAGTTTTGACAGACTGTCTCCACATAAAATATATCACTTATGTATACCAAGTATGCCACTTGAACTATTAATAATGAGTGCATACTTGATTGTCTAGGTTTGGTTTCCAGAAGAGTGATAGAACGTAGGATGGTCATAGTAAATTTGCAAAGATCAGGTTCTGAAATATGATTTGAACTGAAGCCATAAACAGAGTGGGTAAAAAGTAAAGTTGGTGATAAATACATGGATCAAAGGTAGAATGTACTAGTAGAATACAATTAGTACAATAATTAAATAGATAATCAGTAAAGTACCACATTGTTAAATTTGGCGGTTAGCTGAGAATCTGAAAGGAGACTAAACCAAAATTGTTCTAAGCAAACCGCTTGATAAATGTCATATCTGTCTTCACGTCATTAACATTATCATGCCAAGATGTAGTAATTTTCATATCTCTATTTAGTATCGATTTGAAGAAGTTCCTGATATAACTTATGTCTTACCATATAACCAATGGTTTTGTAAAATCGATAACAACACTTAACAATTGCTTTCATTAATTAATTGTTTTAAAAAAGTCATGAATAATAATACACCAAAATACTAATTTAATTACCATATTGTGTTATGTTAATATTTGGTCAAATACTCAACGCATTGACACGCGATGATACTTTTATAACAGCGAAAATAATATTTTGCTATCCTTTGTTTTTGACAGGCATTTTCATGCAGGTGTCTTTTCTAACCTCCAGCCGAGAATACATGATGTGATGCCTTGTACATAACATAAACTAGCGTTTGGTTTTGTCCAAATAACTTGTATAGTTTACCCAAGGGAAGGTTTCTTTGGAAAAGTTACGATAATCGTTCCAGTAATTACGTTTTAAACCAGTCAGCAATCTATTTAATATGCCAACAAACAAAATCTAATACAAAAAGTAGTGACCTAAAGGCAAATTGTACTTCGTAATAATTATTCATTGTGAACAGCACAGATTTTTAAACTTCCAGCTAAGGCATAGCTGTCTTGCAAGTACCGTTGTGGAAGATATTGAGGAATTTATTTAAATTTGGGAACATTTTCCGCAAAAGATACAAAATTTCCATCGAAAGTTTTTTTTAAAGCATATTTCAAAAGAACAAGTTCCTGAAAAAGAACGCTAAATCAAGAATTGTAACGAAAGCTCAAAGTCGATAAAATATACCACATTCTTTTCATTTCTGAAAACATTGCTCAACGTCGTTCGTATTCAAGGTGTGCGTGGAAGATAAATGCGGTAGGAAAGAGAAGCAAAGCTTAAAATTTTGGAATCCTTTATCTTCACAGACTTCAATTTTGTTTACCATGTTTCAAGCAACAAGGGTCCATTTCAATGCCAATATAATCAGAAATTATAAGAGAACCACGCGTTATAAAATCAGCAAAACATGTGGCAAAAATTGTATAGTGAAAGGAAAAAAAATAACATGAATATATTGTCTCAAATGTAAGATACAACACCTAACAGGTAGGGATGATTCATGTCATTTAGAAGCCTGACCTTGTCAGGATAGATGTATCCCTTTCAGAAAACAAGGAAAACGCAATATTTCTAACTCAAATGTTAGTATCAGAACTTTGCATTTTTATCCAAATATTATTAATGGGAATAATGGAGTTCCATTCCTGAATAATGAGAACTAGTTATAAAGCAATTATGTTATCCAGTTTATGCAACAATCTTGTGGACATGAACTATTAAGAGCTTTGCAGAGGATATGGACTGCATTAAACGAGAACAATCGTTGAGTTTAAAATAATCATTGTCATCAAGGTTGGTGTTGTAAGCGAATTCTTGCAAAACTTGCATAGCAGTACTAACTCTAACCACCTGCACGCACTTCGATAAACATATCAGTGTATTTATTATTTATTATCCTAAAGATGCAATAAATCAACCACAATGGCTCAGAAAAACATGTTAGAACGGGTATGTGCATAGTTAATCCGGTTTCTTTTCCACGGGTTGTATGTGCTGCTGTAAGGTACAGTCAACACATATATCCGTAATTATTTTAGTGAATCTACCACCTATATTGTTTAAGTAATATTTAGCATGGTTCCATGGCTAAGTACCGATTCAATAAAAAAAAATTTGATAGTGTTAACGTTCTACTTAAAAGTCAGATCTAATTTTATTTGTGCATCTTAAATTCTAAGTTTTGGCAATATTGGGGCAAATATATTTCTGTTAGATAGGAAATAACCATGCAATAAAATCTTTCGTTGAACGAGACTAACCATTTGCTTCAATATTTATTTTGAAGTCAATGCATAAATAGGGAAAGTAAAATAAAGTTATATACAAATCATTTTTCTAATATGCTTGTAGTGAAGCTGATAATAATACGGAAACTAATGAGCATGTTATTAGTTTGTATAATATATTACTCATGCATGTTGTCACTAAAAAAGATACATAAACGATGAAAAGTAATTTCCTTTAAAGTTGACAAAGAAATGCATTTTAATTTGCGAGGTTGAATTGAAGTGAAAGAACACAGACCTAGACGGAACAATTATGTTTTTTTTTTCATTTGTACAAATATAAAATATACATCAGGTTATAATTATTAAATGACACATATATAATGCCAAACAATGAGTAAAACTCTATCCATGGATCTCACGTTTTATTTTAGATCCCACATTATATGTGATAATGTTTCCGAATCAACAGTGGTATTATAAAAATCGTGTCCTATGAATTAATTAAACGTGATTAAATGTTTGGCAAGAAAATTGGAGGCTAGCTTTGAACTACTAAAGGAATATTATTATGTATCAACAATACAGTGTCTTCACTCTTCGATAAGAATTACGTGGTAGAGAATTTTACTCATTTTAACATTTTAAAAATTATCAGAAATTTAGAAAGAAATTACCTGACTTTTTAAAGACATCTCAACCCCATGTTAGTCAAATGTTTGCAGTACAGAAACTTCTTATGGTGAAACTGAATGCTAATAAAAACTAAGGTGATGGGCGTGTATAAACGGAAATGTAAATCTGGGCTGAGAGGTCATATTATAAATTCTTCATATCTATTATCTATTGTTTAGAAGCACTAACAAAGCCAGCTCAGGAATGTGTATGATTAATTCATATATTCCAACTCTGATTGGATGGAATGTAGAACAAAGATATGAAAACGATATGCAATGTGATACGTATATACGCCTCTTGTGTGCAACATATTTACATATTTGATCTGGTAATTGATCGTGTTACGGTTTACTGTCATGCATGACAAACAATACTGAAATTAAAAGTTATCTAACCCGTATAATATTATTATTTGTACTTAACACTTATACTGCCTGGTATTAACAAACATTTCCTGTAGAATCTAGAGATAGAATGTTCCTTTCTTTTTTGGTGTATATTTATTGTTAATCAACAACTACGACCTCTTTCTCTGACAGGAATAGTGTGATGCAAATATTTCATATGCTACCCAATACTGTCATTTTATGATGTGCCGCATATCAAGATAATAAATAAGATTATTACCCAAATACAGCAGTGGTGAGATTAGTATTTAATGAATGAATGAATCAATTAATTAGTTTATTATTTCAATCGGGTAAGCTTTCACGTATAATTTGCACTTGAAATAAACAATGTCCAATAGCCCTTGTTGTGATTGCACCAAAATAGTAGCAAACAGTGCTCTAAAATTAGACATAAAAGGGAAAGGACAAAGGTGAAATAAATTTATCCTTCATATAGTTTAGTGGATTAATTCTGTCTCAGTTGATTGCTGCATGAGAATTGTACAAGGACTTCAAAACAATTTTTTCTAACGTTTTTTTAACTCTGGCATTTTGTTCACGCATATTACGATATGTTATTGATTGATTAA
The DNA here is from genome assembly GCA_016746295.1 of Potamilus streckersoni. Taxonomy (NCBI): domain Eukaryota; kingdom Metazoa; phylum Mollusca; class Bivalvia; order Unionida; family Unionidae; genus Potamilus; species Potamilus streckersoni. The sequence continues at coordinate 277,880 of JAEAOA010000041.1, forward strand.
TGCATGAATTTGTATGCTCTGTGGAATCAAGAAATTGCTATAAACTTAGGTTATTTAGATACCGTGAAAAATGGCTATGGTGTGGTGGCTTTTCAAGGAATAAGTTTTGGAAGATGTTTTAGAGATGTTTAAATGCGTACAAAAAGATGTAATTAAAAAAAACACCAGTCTCGTCTTTGGTCTAATTTGCCTAGCTGATTTCAGGATAAGATTTGAAATCATATGTATCTAAGCATACGTGTATGTGCTAAATTATACGGGATGCAAGTTTTTCACAATTGGGTCTATAGTTTTTAATTTTTTCAATTGTGGATATCCCGGAGTAAGGACAGAATGTAAACAGGTAGGCATACGACTTTGTTGGTAAAATGCAAGAGCACGATACAACTGTACAATGATCAGGGTAGAATCCAAACATAATATTATTGTCTAAGAGACTATTTTGTTTTAGAGTTTGGGTCCAGGAAAACAGGGTTTGAGTTGGAAATTTCGCCGTGGAATTTTATTGAAGGAGGGGAAGTTGTTTGCCTTTGTATGAAGCCCATCCAGACTTCTCTTCCATACTGCCACTTCATTTCTTATCATCGAAAAAGCGTACCCACTGGTTGGTGAAACGCTCAACCGATGCTAAGAGCTTTCCCCAAGTTTCCCATGAAAATGTTAGAAAAACGAAGGGCCTTTTAGTACCCATTGCAGTTCCATTGATTTGTAGGTAGTTTTTCATTAATTCAAATTTGTTGAGTTTTAGGACAAGCTCCAGATTTGGATTAAGAAGTGTGTGGGTGGATTGTTTACAGTTCTTGTTTCCCATGCTTCGCTAACATGCCTGAAACCCCTTCGTTGTGCGGTATGTTGGGTTTGTACAAAGATGTGACGTCTATGGACGAAAGAAAGTATGATTGGCAGTAATGGTTCACTAGCTTTGCTTTTTTAGAGATAATCTGTCGTGTCTTGAAGATTTTGATGGTACACAACAACCAGACTGGTGGAAACAAATTACACACAGACATCTACTGAAACCAACCGACAAACACCGGGTATCTTCTCCAACCAGCTTCATCCAAAAACACTGCATTAAGAACATTCCATATAGCCAGGCACTGAGATACGCAAAATTTTGCTCCGACGATAAAAGATTCCTAGATATTTCTGAAGAGCTGGCTAAACATTTAATTTAACCGAGGCTACGACAAAGGGACCTGATTGCGGAGGCAATCCAAAAGGGGCCCCAAAACAAACAAACCGTGATGACCTACTCAGATATGGACAAAAAGAAAAGGTTGATAGGATACCATTTATTCTGACCTATCACCCAGACAATCCCAAAGTAGGTAAAATCATGCAAACCCATGGCCACCGTGCAATCGTCAGACAAAACTAAACCTAATACTTCCGAACAAACCTGTAGTAGCTTACCGGAGACCAAAAAACAAAAGGACATCCTAGTCAGGCCAAGCTAACAACAATCGCTAGTCAAAAACCAACCTAGTCAATCTGGACCCTGTGGCGATAAAAGATGCAAAACCTGTCAACATATGTTTAGAGACCAAGACATTCACTAGCACAGGGGACTAAAGAAAAACTAAACATACATGGTCCAAACAAAACGTGCAAAACGAGAATGTGATTTATCTCTCACATGTAAGTCTGTGGCCTTCAGTACGTGGGGAAACTAAAAAAAAGTACACATAAGGATAAACCTTCATGAATCTGATTGGATGACAAAAAAGCTCTACAGAAGGCCCGCTCGCCCAACACTTCTCCTCCCCCGGCCACACTTTCAGTGATATAATACTTATCGCTATTGCTAACAACCACAGCTGGAGTTCCGAAACCAGGAAGGAAGAGGAATCATACGGATACGCCGCCCTTTGAACATTGAAACCAAGCGGTCTTAAAACCCAAAAAGACTAGAAAATGAAAACTATGCACTAGTAGAATTTTAACATTTTTCTAAATCTTCTTATTATCCCTTTAATTTTTACTATAAGAATAACCGGTATAGAATCAAATATCCGGGGAAAAATCTGCGTTACAAAATGTACAAAAAAAAATAAAAGTAGATGTCGCTTTGGCTTGTAGACTTTTAGGGAATTATACAACGTTTTCAGTTTCCGCAACTAGTCCCATACAAGATGGTTGTATTTATAGTGTTACACATGTGAAGACAGAAATGTAGAGGTTTACAAACACAACGTTTTGTGTTTATTTGTTTGTCGTAACTATGTTTTGTATTTGCCTTTGAAAAAGACTCATTAAGAGTCGAAAACGCTTAGGTAGTTAAATTACTAGTTTCGTACTGTTCGTCGTCAGTTTATTGCATCTATATTTTATATATATATATATATAATATTATATATATTATATATATATATATATATATATATATATAATATAATATTATATATATATATGCATTTACCAATAAATTTCCACTTTTTATTAGCCCTAAACCCAAACAAAAAGGGAAATTTATCTGGTGAATTCAATGAAACTTTCCCTAGATTTGACAATATTTTAAATTCAGGTTTTGATTCATTCTGTGACATACCATGTGTCGTCAGTGGATAGTTTAAATTAAATTTAAAAAAATCAAATTAAATTTCAAAATTTTAAAAATGGTCATCATATGTGCTTCAGTCTTTTATTACTGTGAACATCGCTTTTCAGTTGGCTGCTTCTATATTTAGCATCTCTCATCGAGATGTTCCGATTATGAGGGTTCAAAAAGAATGCATCGAATGTCAAGAGAAACTGAAACAGAATAAATTGAAATTGATATTTGAATGTCCATGTTACAAGGTGTATCCCAATCTGTAAGAGCCGACGCTGTCCACGTGATGCAAAATCACTCTGGGATGCCTTCTGTTTTCTGCTCGTTAGGCAAGACACAAACGAGAACATACTACAATTTGGATCCTTATTAGATGGTTAAGAAAGATTTAAGTAAAAAAAAAATTTAAAAGTGTCTTCGAATGAATTATTTGCAGACTTTAAAGTGGTGGAAATCTGGCAAAGTGAGTTTTGATCCACACTGGCCGATTTAAGAACAATATTAGCTGTATATGTCACATTATTATTTTTGCTACTAATAGATATCGCTTAACAACAACGAATATAGTTTATTCATCACTAATTTGGGGCAAAAGCTGACCCATATCGAGCTTTTTACTTTCGGCATTTTCAGCACCAGGGGGATTTGTTCGATACAAAGTGATATGGTGGTATGAATTATTCTCTGTCAACATTCCAGTGCTTCACAAACATGATATATAGTTTGGGACAACTGTGAGAATACGTGCATGACCATACCTGCGCTGCACACATAGATGATGTCATTATTTGCTACATCACCTGGGAGGTCGATTTGAAACTATTCACAAATGTATTGATCGAGACATTTTGACAAGAGTGAATTTTTTTCCGTGTCCTTGTTACATTTTTAGTAATATTTTGGAACACGATAAGTTAAACCCATATAATTTAAGGATAAAGCTATTTCGGAATTTCCGTGCTTATCAGTTAAAAAGCCCAATGATGCGATGTTTTCGGCATGACTTTATATTGTAGGTGAGTGTGCATAACCTTTTCATAATTATTAACATATGATCAATTTGTAGTTGAATATAAAATCCAAGTTTCATTTGGGGTGGGGAAACGTTAAAGGTTTTTGATAAAAATTTAAAAGCCTTAAAGACAGTATCGAGAAGGAATGTTTGACTTTGATATTTGGGTTTGAACACATTGGAAGGTAAATAAAGGGCAGTCCCGTTTCCCTTTATTGTATTCCAACACTCATCTTCATTTTCAAAATGAAAAAAAACGAGAGAAAGTTTGGGGTAAAGGGGGATGTTGCAGGAATGAACATTAATATTTGGTACATGAAGGGGAAAAGACTAATCTGATAGCAAAACTTTTTCTGCCAAGAAATGCTTTTTGCTTATTGCAATGTCTTGCATCATTCATTACGATATTTTGCCTATGTAATTTTCATGTTATTAATACCATATGAAGATTTAGCAAATATGCAAAATAAAACTTTATTGGCAAGTCTTTGTTTCTTTATGAGCTGAGTTTAATATTTTATGGTGTGATTGATATTTATCTCTTGTTTAGGATAGAGCTTTGGTGGTACATGCCTTTTGTTTTGCTTGTATGTTATACATAGTAAGCTTAGTATGCTGACGTCCGGGCCCTTTATTGTGACCTTAGTAGATTCTAGAAACAAAAATTTTTTACAGTTGGAGGTAATTTGCTATTAACATGATTTTGTTTAGAAAATGTCATTTGGGTTCTACTTTTAATTTTAGTATGTAGAAGTATTTACTGTTGTGTCAGATATAATTTGAGAAGATGTAAATTTCAAAATTATTATTCATTGTAATTTTCAAAGTATTCAATAATATTTTGAAATAAAAACCAGTACAATTGGATTTTGGGATTTAAATTTTAAAGGCATCTGAAGTACATCATTGTGACCCAAAATTTTGAAACATATAAGACTATTAGCACATCAGGAAATTCAAGCTTAGAAAAATATTCAGAATACTACTGAAAATTGATTCTGAACACATACTTTTGGACATGTGATAAAACCCTAGATTGGTTAATTTCGATTGAAATTTTTATTTTGTTTTCTAGGAAATTAATTATTTGTTCAATTTTACTACTTTTGTTCGCGATATAATCGGAGCCAATTACACAAGAGGGATGCTTATTGGCAGATCCTGCAGTTGCTTTGTATTATTAGTCAAAATTTGGGGTTTAAAATTGTATTATCTGTTTCGCGACTGTATGTGCGTGGATGTTTACTTTTATTGGCAAGCTGTTAACATGCCGATGACATCGATATCTTCTGATATGTCATAAATTACGCAATGGTGGCAAACCCACGGAGCAGAGTTAAAATCTTTGTTCTTGCATTTTGTGAGCTCTTTTGGTGATAACAATTTACCGTGATATTCGTCAGAGTTGCCACAAATTTCGTTTATATTAGTCTAAACCCATCTTTGTGAAAAAGAAATTCAGTTCTCAAAATGGTTAGAAAATGCAGTGCTAACCGTTCGTGGTCCCTGCCCAAAGAAATCAACAACACACTTGAGTAGATCAGTTCGGGTCACACCTAGATTCACACGGGTTTCATTGGAAGATCAAATAAAAGTAACTTCAATGGCTATCAAGAATCTTTAGATTTCATCGCTGCTGAAAAAATATCGTCGCAACAAAAATTTATCGCGACGAATGCCAACTGCACCTTCGACCGGCTATCCAGTAAAGCGTCATCATCGTGTTTATCTAACAGCGGAGGCTGATCTTTTAAAATTATAAATGCGATTATATCTGTTTGGGACCAGCACTGAAATCGTGATAGGCACACTCATACATAAGCGTGACCGACAAGTGAACTCACAGACGTGCAATTTGTTTCAATTATGTGGCGACACGTGTTAACGAGCTCATATGGGAAAAATTCACTTATTTCGGGTTATTATCGGGTATAATATCAGTAGGGTCAACAAGTGGTTAAATTATTCTCACGTGGTTGACACAGAACATCATTCACGTGATTTCGTGTGGAGGCGAAGTCAACCTCCACCGATCGCCGGGAAGTGCCCCCATTATTGTTTAACATTGTACAAATATACCTTGAATTAGGTATAGGTCCCATTAAAACCATCCACAGGTGATAGTTCGTTTAACAAGAAATATAGCAGTTTTAGAATTGCACTAGCTATAAACTACTGACAGTAAAACATGTGACTATTGCTTCGTACACCCAATGCACGGGGAAATTGGCAATATCACCAAAGACCCCCTGCATCAAGGAAGACCGTAAGGAATGACCAAATTATAGCATATTGCGCTCTGTAGCGAGTGGATACATGTTGTGGTTGTACGGGGTGGTATAGTTGTTGCTGATCTGGTTGTAAAAATTCCGCGGCTGCCTCCTCACACGTCAATTTTAAAAAAAAATTAGCATCGACTAAGAATATCAAGGACAAGCATTTTATCTCACCGTTGATTACACTCTTGAGCAAATTAATCATGACGAGAAGTGTAAAGTCGACTTGCTATGCAATTATCACGTGGTGATTGAAGACAGTTCTCCGAGGATAGCATAACCATCAACTATGGCATCGAACGCCGCGTCATGTTGAAGTGCATGGGGTTTAACTGTAGTAAAGGTGTTAGCGCCCCAGAAGCCAAAATCTTTGGCTGATTAGACTTTGATAATCGGGGGGGCAATGCATGTCCCTGGTTATCACTTGCAATTCACTACCAACTAAAACAGGCTGACGCTGGTACCTTCAATTCGTTGAAAGGCATTAATTGTATGTACATTGTTTACGGGTTAAGCTCAAAATAAATGTGAGTGGTCTGCCATGTTTCACAACTTGGATGTGACGAAAGTTCTGAAATATTCTCTGGAATGTTGAGATATTGGAAGTCAATTAAATTACATTCGGGCATCTCATATTTCATTTGCATTGCAGTTACTTGAAAACGTTCTTGTCTGTTTCTGGAATTAATGCTTGCAGTGGTTGTGAACCTTTTTTTTCTGCTAATGTGGTGGCTAATCATTGCACGCAACATTGCTTGGAACTTTCTTCCCTGATGTTTTCTCTGCCCGGGCCCAAAGATTAGTGTAAAATCGTTATTTTACTCAGTGTTATCGTTGCACTTAATCATCCATATAATAATAAGGGTCAATAGTTGTTCAGATAGTCGAATCGGTTTTCAGATCATTATTCCGAAATCAGGTTTGAGACGATGGGGACATACTGTAAGCTATACAATCCATTTATTGATAGCGCAAGGCAGTAGAAAATAAGTTCCCATTTTAAAAATAGTTTGTTATCTTTCTCACGGTCACCACTACTGTTCTGAATGCACTCTGGCACTTAATATAGCTAGATCCGCCAATGTCAGTGACCTCATTTTTCTTTTTGTACAATATAACTTAATGGCTTTTTCAAGTTTATTATGATACAAATGTCCCAAAGGGTTTCGTTATTATGCATCTCAGTAACCTCTAAGATTTAAATGATCAAGAGGTCCCAGATAGTATTTAAAAAATTCCAAAACATCTGGGTCACTTTGATAACCTGGGTTTGATACATTTAACCCAAATAGCGATTTAATCGTTTCTGTCACGTTAAACACACGCAGCTGCTATTTCAATTAATCACAGAATTTAATATTTACATAAATTGTTTTTAAAATACTTCGCCCTCAGTCTTGAAATTTTGCATTTACATAACATACACCGCGCTAATTCTCTAATAAAAAATATACTTGCAAGGGTTTTTACGAAATATAATGTGGCTACAATATTCTAACTGTATTGTAGACAAATAAATCTACAATAAATGGAAATATATTATCCACAAAAGAATCCAATTCTCCGGGAAATATATTCCATTTGGTATGTATTCTCGGACTGATGAAAAAATGTTTGCACGATATATTTTTGGTAGAAGAGTGTGGTCAATAATAGGAGCATTAGTCGCCTGCATCAGGGGCACACGCCTGGCATAATAACTACACTTACGGCGCTGATGGGTTAGATAGGTAAGGTCTCACATAATCATGGAGACCCCATGTGACGGAAGGGCAAACACTCGGGGTAGAAAAGGCGATGACCAATACCAGTACGAAAACTCTAAACCTTAAACGCCCCTAAGGATGATTACCGCAGTGAAGGATCAAAGCTTTTGCACCGAGGGGTCAGCATTTAATAGGAAGCTCTCAGACTGGGAGGGGCGGGCGATGAGAACTGCCTCCTTGTCCATTAAAAAATGGTTGAATCAAACATGTATCGTGTCCTCTATATGGATTCTGATCTTAGCATTCTATATAACTACATGAGTGAATTAATAATTCAATACCGATATTTTAATGGAAAGCAAATCATACATACATTTCATTTTTTATATTTTTTGTAAACATTCCAATACTTCTATCACTCATGCGATGGGAAACATAAAGTGATCGTAATGTGGGACAAAATTCATACATTGATATCCAAGAAAACATCCATATATCAATTATATTTATTCATAAGTTTCATGCGTTTATTTCCTTTGATTAATTTTTGAATGCACATGTTATAATTTTTTTTTTTTGGGGAGAATTTATTTCCCCTTTAATGAATTGTTGAACCCTATGCCCCATCATCCTTTGAAATCCATTGTTGGACTTTTAACGCGGGGGAGTATGGGGTTCATTTTCATTCTTTGGGTTCACTTACATTAAAAATAAATTCTATTCATAAAAAATTGTTTTTAAGTCCTTTGTTAAGAAAAAACCCAAAACCGGGTTGATGGTGTTACATACACAATTGGCGATTAAACCATTACTGTTTTTAAATATTTTTTTGCCCATGGTTGCAACAAAACGCCCAAATGCAATCTAATGACACCGATATAAGTAGTTTCCGTTTAAAAACCCTCTTTGGAACAAACGAAAAGAAGTAAATGTTTTTTTCAAATTTATCAGAATTTTTCATGTTCGGGTCTCGATACAGATAAAAAATTTCTTTTTGTTACTTAGGGGGCGAGCGGCAACAAACGTCATGGGCATTTTTTTGATAAGTATGTCACAGTTTATAAAAATGAACTGTGAAGTGAAAATTTTTTAAGGGGAAGTTTTTTATTTTAAGATACACCGTCTAAAAAGGGCAAAGGGCAACGTATTTCCTTGCATTTTCACTTAAATGTTTTTCTAAATTCCACTATTTTTTTAATTAGGGGAGTTGGGTGTAAATTTCCACCTTTTGAATGGCTTTTTTATTTTTTTGATCCTAAAAGTGCCGTGATTAAAGTGAAAAAAAATTTATTTGATTTGGGGCAATCATTAAATGGTAAAAGGGAAAAGGTTCCGCTTTAAATATATATAAAAAAAATATATATATTATTATATATAATAAAATATATTTTATATATATATAAAATTTTATATATTTTAAAATTTTTTTTTCTGAGGGTAAAAACCAAAAATTAAAGGGTTTTTTTGTGTCTTTGTTTAAAGTTTTTTTATGTAAAGAATTCAAAGGTTTTTAAAATTGTTCATTGTTTAATTTAAAGCGGGAATCAAAACCCTTGAAATAAATGCTTAATTTTGCATTCCTGATTTTTACGATTTTTTTTAAAATTGACTCAAAATAAAGGTCTGATTTTTAATCGATACTTTTTGAAAACTGACAATTTTAAACCCAACAAAAACCCGAACAAAATCCCCTTTAAAAAACTACTTTCATTTCCCAACAATCCCTCACAATTAAAATTTTACGTTTTTTTGCGGGCATTTTTATTTCACACTAATAAGAGGAAAGTTTTTAGGGGCATCATTTAAAAATAAATTACATTAAGTGAATAATGGAGCCAATGTTTCTGTACCCCTTTTTGAGTAATATAAAGTATTTTTTAAGGCTTTTCCCTCTTGAAGCCAAATCAGCTTTCCCTTGAAAAAAAACCCAACTATTTCCTCTTATTATTGAAATAAACTTCACACTTGATTTTTTGCTAGTCATAAATTTTAAAAAAAAACCCACAAAACTGTTCATTATTTTTAATTAAAATATATGATTTTCCCCATACCAATTATCCCTTTTTGAGCGAATAAATTGAGTGCATCGGCATTTTTTAGGTTTGATTGCCTTAAGAAAATACAACGAAATTAATGTAATTTTAATAAAAAATTTGCAAAGATCGGTTTTGGGATATATGTTTTGAATTTAAAGGGCCCAAAAAAAAGGGGGGAAAAAAGTAAATTAGGGGTAAATAAAGGGATAAAAGGGTTTAAAAATTTTATGGGAAAATTTAAAATGAGTACAAAAATTTTAAATTTGAAAAACAAAAATTTCCAAATTGTTAAGTTTAGTTGAGAATTGCATGGGGGCCATATCAATAGCATCTTTCGGATTCCTCGGGGAAAACCGCTTAAAGAAAAAGTTATGTCTGTTTTCATGTCCTTAACAGCGTGGGGCAAAATTTAAAATTGTTATAGTATTTCTTTTAAAAACCGTTTTAAAGAAGTTTATGAGATAACTGATGTTTTAAAAATTTTCCAAATTAAATTTTTTTACAAGTCGTATCATTAAAAAACCCTTTGGTTTTTCTTTAATTAATTGTATGAAATATAAGTAATGAAACTTAAACAAAAGATAAAAAACTTTTATTTTTTGTCCTAAAAAGGTGTAATTTTTTCCCAAAGGGGCGGGATTTTTTATGAAATTACGAAAAATTTGTCCCGTAATTAGGGAAAAACCCTCAAAAATCTATTTTTAAAACCAAAAGAAAAAGGGGCTAAAAAATTTAATTAGTTATTTAAAGGAAAATTTTTTACTTTCGTAAAAATTATTATAAAAACAGCAGGGTTTTTTTAAAATTTCTAGCTAAGACATATTTTTTCTTTTAAAAATTAGCGTTGTGGGGGCATTGTAAAAATTAAATTTAAATTTTGGGAAAATTTTTTCCGCAAAAAAAAAAAAAATTTTCCCAAGGAAACATTTCAGCATATTTCAAAAGACGTAGTTATGCCCCCAATTCGATGTGTTGTTTATTCTTAAGAAAAACCCGAATTTAAAACTCGTAAAACATTTTCCCTCAAAAAGGGAAACAATCAAAATTGTAAAAAAAGGCTCAAAGGCGAAAAATTTTTTTTTAAATCTTTGCCGTTTTGAAAGCACTATCATATTAAGATTTTGCGTGAAAGAGATTCCCTTTAAAAAAGGGAAGAAAAATTTTTAAATTTTTGGAATCCTTTTCTTCCGACTTCAGGTTTTGCCACTTTCAGACAACAAGGACCCCTTTCATTGAAATACGATCAAAATTTTTAAGAGGAAAAACCTCGTTTAAAAATTTCCCACCCAAAACATGGGCCCAAAATAAATTTAAAAAAAATTTGGCAAATTACAAATTTAAGGTACGACCCCTAACAACGTGATTTTCAATATTTTTTGTAGCCGGACTTGTAGGATAGTTTTTTTCCCTTTTTCCCCAAAAAAGGAATACAAAATATTTCCAAACCACAAATTTTGAAACAGATTTGCTTTTTTCCCCCAATTTTTAAATAATTGGTTTAATTTGGAGTTCCCTTTTTGAATACAAAATACTACCCAAACAATTATGTACTCCGATTATACAACAGACAATGCTGCAAAAGGGAAAATTGAAATGCGCTGCGAGAAAATGAAATGGAAAAAAAACCATTTTCTTTTAAAAAAAAAATCCATTGTGCCCGGGTTGGGTTGTAATCGAAATCTTCTAAAAACTTGCAAAACATTACTTTTTTTTCAAGGGTTTCCCAAACGGGTGGGCCGGGAAAACCCCTTGGGATCCGTCGATGTTCCCCAAGGGTTTGCAAGGAGGTAAAAAAATTTTCCCTTATGCAAAGTTTTCTTTAAACACCCAATAATTATAAAAACAGCTGAGTACTGGTGTCTTTTCTATATGGACTTTATATTTTTGGGTTATTACTAGATGATTAGTAACAAAATTTTCCCCCGGTGCTTTTTTTGTCCCCAAAGTATGTGTTTTTTTTCAAAAAAGGGAACCTAAAAGTACAATTTTTGGGAAACGTGGGGACCCGCAAACCTTTTAAAGTTAAAAGGGGCCCCCAAATTTCGACACAAAAGGGGAACTACTCCCCTAAAACCCTCCCATCCATTTGGGATAGATATACCCAGGGGCATTTAATATGTAGTATCCTAACAATGCGAATAAATTAAACCAACATAGCTAAAAAAACATGCAAGAAGGGGCCAAATGGTTTTTTAACCCGGGTTTTCCCTTTACCGGGGTTTGTATTTGCTGCGTAGGGTATGAAAAAAAAATTAAATCACAAGAAAAAATAATGTTAAAGGTTTCCCAAAAGTACTTTTCTTTTTGTGGTTTTTTAAAAATTCTTTTATATAAGAAAACATTTTTAAAAAAAGCCTTTGGGTTTTTGAAAGCAAAATGATAACAAAATGGTTTTAATTTAAAACCCTATTTTGATTTAAAATGTCTTCATCGCGGGAATTTTTTTTTTAAAAATAAAGTACATTTATTTCAGTAAATTTTTTCAGTGAATCTCCACCTATATTTTTTTAAAGAAAGGCATATAAAGGGTTTCCAAAAGCAAAGGAACAAGTCAAAAAAAAGGAGTTGATAGGGGAAAACTTTTTATTTAAAAAACAGATAAAATTTTCTATAGGGTTATTAAATTGAAACATTTTGGAAATAGGGGGCAAGGAAAAGGTTGTTAGGAAAAAACATGTTTTAAAAAATCTTTACTAAATAGGTTTTTCATTTGCTTCAATATTCTTTTTTAAATTAAATGCATACAAAAAAAAAATGAAAAAAAAAAAAAAATTAAAAAAAATCTTAAAATTTTGTTTTCTTCAAGTGAAACTGATAATAATACGGAGAGTGAGGGAGATTTCATTATTTTTATTAATTACTAAATTTCAGTTGCATTGAAAACTAAATACAAGAAAAAAAAAGGACTTTTTTGTAAAGGTGAAAGGAAATTCATTTTTATTTTAATTTTTTCGGAAAAAATTTTTTTAAAAAAGGTTTTTACACTTTTTAGGTAATACTTTAAATTATAATTTTTTAAAATGACAAATACAATGTTTAAACAGTAGTAAAGTCTTATCCAGGATCACGCGTTTTTTTTTTGGGCCCAAAACCAAACCCATTTTTCTAAACCCAAAAAATTACTTTAAACATTTGATAAATTTCCAAATTTAAACCCGTGGTTTTTTAAAAAAATGTGTCATATAAAATTTTTTAAACAGATTGATTTTTCGGCAAGTTTAGTTTGGGCTAGCTTAGAATACAAAAAACGTTTTTTAAAATGTACATCATTAGTTTTAAAACCAATACAGTGGTTTCTTTTTCGATGAATTTACAGGGAAAGGAATTTAATTTTTTTTAAACTTTTTCTGATTATCAAAAATTTACAGAAAGAAAACCCAAAAAATTTTTAAAAAGCTATCTCTACCATATTTAGCTAAATGTTTTACGGGGAAAACCTTTTATGGTAAAGTGAATACAATAAAAACAAAAGGGAATAGCGGGGTAGAAAAATACGTGTAAGTGGGGAAATAAAATGTCATAATAAAATTCTTGATATATTTTCCATTTTTTTGAATCCCAACAAAAAATTCGGGAATTGTGCAGATTAAATCATAGATTCAATCTCTGGGGGAAAGGAATTTGATCAAATATAAAAAAATATGCATGCAATACTTATATGGCCCTTTTGTGTACCACAAAAATTTAAATTTTTTGATAGGGTAAACAATTGTGTTTTTGGTTTACTGTCATGCACGAAAATTTTTTAATGAAAAATTATTTTCATTTTTTTCACTGCTAAGCTCATTTTATGCATGGGGAAAAAAAAGGTTTAGGATTAAAATAAATTTTACAATAGTTTTAAAGAGATGGGTTTAAAAAAAATTTACCCATGAGTGACATATTACTAATGCCAAAAGTAAATTTTTTCCTTTAAAATGTACAAAAGTGAAGTATAAAATTTAAAATTATTAGAAATACAGCTTAAAAAAAATTAATACAGAAAGTGACCCCCCATGATTCTACGGGTTTTTATGGATTGGTGTCAGAAGCGGGTATTGGTGCTTAAATACAGGGACCGTGTGTAAATTTTTTGAGGACAGAATTAAAATAAATTTTACTGGGGAATATTTTTATTTTGCATTTAAAAACAAATAAGGACTTTTTGAAAGCATTCTCGGTGAATCCTAGGAAATTTGAGAAATGGAAAACCAAAAAACCATTTAAAGAAACAAAAGAAGAAAAAGGCCCCAAATTCCCATCTTCCCCCCATAAAAAAGATGGGAAAAGCCCCCAAAAAAGATAGGAAGCTCTTAAAAATCAAAAATACAACTTAATTTGAAGAGTAATTATATAAATTACATTTGTTCTTTCGTTTTTTTAAATTAATTTTAAATTATGTACGACATAAGTATAAAATTTACAAGCTGCAAATAGCGCTATAAAAAACCCATACGCTTCCAAAAAAAATTTCTAAATTCTTATTCCTTTGTAATTTATTATTTTTTTCATTCTGTTTTGCAAATTTCCCTTTTTTCTATCTTTTGATTATATCCAACGTGTGCGTAGCGTGGATAAACAATGGGCCCCGGTTAAATAGTAAAGGGAAACTTTCTTTTTGTATAAACTATATTTTGGACAGAAAATATATTATTAAATAAATGGCCCATCAGGGGCAATTCGTCGTGAAAAGTAAAAAATAAACATATATTTACAAAGCTCATTTGGGTATTAAATTTTTGTTTTCCAGTTCGAAAGTTTTAGAAAAAATTTTGGGGGTTGGGGAAAAATTAAAAGGATAAAATTTGGGATATCCCTAAAATTCATCTAAAATAGAACATAATAAAAATGTCGGAAATTTAAATGTGTTGAATTTTTTGGGATAAACCCAAGGTAGCTGAAACCAAACAAAATCTTCAAGGCGTCAGAAAAAAATTGTTTGTCATCTTGAATAAATGAAAAAAAAAAAAAAAAAAAAAAAAAAAAATTTTGGTTTTTGATGTAAATTCTTAAAAAAGCCCCCGTAATAAAATCGCTAAAGCTTGCCGGGGAAATCTTCCTTTCGCAGCATTGTTTCTTATTAAGCATTTTTTAAAACCGGTGTTTCTTCCTTAAAAATGGGGGTGATAATTTAAAAATCAGGATTAAATTCCAATGGGGGGTTTAAAATTTTCCTATGTGAAAGGGTTTTCCCAAAACCCGCTCAAAAAATTAAATTAAGCCCATCGTTTTTATTTATTTTGGAATGAAAAATGAATTTATTTATCGAAATTTAACTAAAAATGAAAATATACTCCAAAAATGAAATTAGCCACACGATTTTTTTCGAAATTTTTTAAATTTAAAAAATTTTTCTATAAAATTTCTGACTATTTTTCTTAAATTTTTTTTCTTTGGTAAAAACTTGTCAAAAAATTTTTAAAACAGAAAAATTTAACAAAGATATATGCTAAAAGAATGCTATCATAGGCATGAATTTGTTTAGGAAAAAATTTACATTTTCTCTATTTACTTTTTTAAAAACATTTTGATTATATTCTTCCCGACAGTCCAAGAAAAAAATATAAATGCGAGAAATAAAAAAAAAAAACAACAAGAGATTTCCTCCCCAGACATGGGCAATAAATTTAACTAGGAATTTAATTTCCCAATCGGTTACTGCTCTTTCAAAATCTTCTTTTTTGATTACTCAACCAAAATGAATTGGTACATTTATTTTGCCCTTTCCTTTTAAAAAAATTTAAAAAATCCAAACCCAAAAAGGGGTTTATCTGGCGACTTTTTAATCAAACTTCCCTAGATTTGACATATTTTTTAAATACAGCTTTTGATTCCATCCCGTGACATACCATGTGTCTTTAGTGGGGTTTTTTTAAAAAATTTCTTAAAAAATTCAAAAACCCATACGACTAATTTTAAAAGGGGCTATTGCAGTCCAAAAAATATTATAACTTCTGCAGTTTTTTTGACTCGAATATCAAATTCTCAAATCGCCTCTTTTTTACAGAGCAAATTTTCATCGAAAAAAGTCTGTTTTGAAGTTCAAAAAAAGAATGCCCCCGAAAGTGATGATAAACAAAAAAAGAGAAAAAATGGCTAATCAAATAGGGAAAGGCGTTATTGTCCCTGTTGTTGTCAAAAACACAAAATTTGGGATCCCGTGTTTCACGAAGTGATACCCCAAACTATACGGCGAAAGAAGCTTGGGAGTGGGGGAAGTCAATCAAAATGCCTTCTGGTTTTTGCACGTTTGTCGTGAGGTCAAATGAGAACATGCATTTCAATTTTTGGTTATTTTCGATGGTTAAAAAATATCTCCTGTAAAAATGGGGTTTTTTTGAATGTTAAAATATTTTTAAGGGCTTAAATATTACTGGTAATATCACAAATTTTTAAATTTATCATTTCGTAATATGTTCATTCAATATTTAAGTTAAAATCGCATAAAAATAACAAAAACTTAAAAAAAAGGGAATTTTTTTTTCATCGCTAATTTGGAGGTAAACATTTGACCTTATAATTTTTTGGGATTTTCAACTCCCGGTGCACTTGTTCGAATAAAGGGGATAAAGTTTTTTAGGGGTAATTTTCCGTTTAAATTCGAGCGCTTTAAAGAAAATGTATTGTTTACACAACTTTGATGCCTCCCAAACATGACAGACAATTGCGATGATACATTGGCGGTGTCATTATCCCGCCCACTACACATGGAAAACCCTTCCCCCTTTGAAAAAGTGGGGTTTTTCCTTTTTCATTTTGGGACATATTTGGCACACTCAAGGAAACCTGTAGGATTTAAGAATAAAACTATTTATGGGAAATTTTTAGGGCCCCATCTGAAAGCTATGTTTGGATATGGCTGGGTTTTGTCGGAAATTTTTTAAACCTTTTCATAATTATAGAAACCCTGACTAATTATTTTTAATCCCGATAAAAATTTTTGGGTTTAATTGGCAAAGCAAACGTGCGGGGGTTTTTGTAATTAAATGTCTTTTCGAATGTATTGGGAAAGAATTATGGCTTTTATTTGGATTTCCCAAAACATTGAAGAGACATTATTGGGATAATTGAATTTTTACGGTTTTACAACATTAACTGGTTTCATGAAGAGAAAATAAAATTATGATTGCATATGACTTTTTTGCCTAAAAAAATACAATCTGCCTATTGCATCTTCTGTATCATTTTTAAATATCCCTATTTAACTTTTTAATTTTTATAAAAACATACAAAAATTTAAATTTAAAATGAAAAAAACTTTATTGAATTTAAATCTTTCCCGTTTCTGTTTAAATGAGGGTTGGGTGTTTTTTTTTTTGTTTCTTGACCTTCATCCCTGCTTTTCTAATATCTGTGGGATGGAAACATCCCCCGATCGTAATGGGGTACAAATTCTATATTTTGGTGATTCAAGAGCTACATCTATATATCAATTAATTTTTAAACATATGTTCATAAATTTTAAATTTTTGATTTAAATTTTTGAATTTACTGTTCTTTTTAGTTTCGTTTGGAACTATATTTATTTCCCCCAACAGTTGTTGAAATCATTTTTAACCGGGTGTTAATCCCTTGTTTTACTTTTTCACGCTGAAGGGAAAGGGAAATTTTTATTCTCGTTTACTTTCAATTTTAAAAAAAAACAGTTATTCCCCCAAAAATTTTTTTTGTAATTTGATAAGTCCCCGGGCCCCTGGATGATGAAGGGTTTTATACACAAATTGGGTGAGTAAAAACCCTTATTGACATCTCGCATGCCCCATTGGGATGGCTAAGACCCCTAAAAACCAAAAAGATGCGTGTACGTTTTACGTATAAACCCCTTTTGGGTGAAAAAAAAAAGATAAAAAAAGTATATTTAAAAAATTTATTAGATTTTTTCATGTTCTTCTCCCATTTAAAAAACAGAAAACGTTGTCGTTTCCCAGTGGATTTTCGGCAAAAACCCTAAAAATTGTTTTACTGGTACGAGATTTATGGTCATTTGTTTTATATTTAAAACCCGATTTAAATTTTTGAAACAGATAAAGTTTATAATGGTAGAAAAAGTCAGAACACAAATTTGTTGTTAACTAAAAAATTTTGGCCTTCAAAAATTTTAAAAAAATTTTTTTAAATTTTTTTGGTATATTTGGTTTTATATGAATCTTTGTGAAATGTAAAAATAATGCACGACTCAGTAAAATTTATGAAAAGATTGTTTTTCCTTTTTCGTTTTCCACAGAGCTTTCTGGGTTTTAAAAATTTAAATTTTTTAAAAAAAAGATCGTCATTCCCGCAAAGACATTTCCATCTTGTTTCAGAAGGCTTTTGGGAACTTGCGGATTTCCGCTAAATTTTAGATTTATTTTATTCTTTATCCCGAATGTTCTTACTTCAGCCCAAAAATATTAATGGTATAAACTAAATTTTATTTTAAGTACAAATGTTTTAAAGTTACTTGATCATTCAAAGTTTAAGTGAAAATTGTTTTGGAATTTTTTTTTTGGGAAAAAATGTTGTACGTAAAATAATACTAACATTATTTTTTTTTTAAATGCATTATCACCCTTTGTGTTATATAATTTCCCCTACTTTTTTATTAGTGGTTTTATGTTTTTTTTTTCAAATTATTTGAAAAGGGGGAAAGTTTCTTTGTAAAAACCTGATTTGGGTGCAAAAAATTTGTTCCAATTTAGACACACCCTTAGAATGGTACCCTGAAAATATCACGCTTTCATATTTGAGAAGTGGAAAACAAAGTTTTAAAGGTTTTGGGGTCTTTGTTTTAAAATTTTTTTCATCAAAAAATTCAGAGTTTTTTTAAATTTTTCATTATATTGTTAAAGGCTCGGATATCAAAACCTTAAAATTAAAAGAATTTTTTTCCTGTTGCTTAAGGGTTTTTTATTTTGGAAGTGTTGGGGGATTTGTTTAATGACTCAAAAAGATCTGAATTTTACTCATGTGGGGAATTTTAAAACCCAAATTTCCAAGAAAAAAGCTCGGAAAAAACGCGATTTTCACAAAAAATAGTCAAATGAAAGCCTTTTTAAAAAAAAATATTTTTTCCCAAGTCTTTCACTAATTTCAAATATTGGTTATTTGCCCCGATATAACAATTTTTTGAAATAAAGTTTTTCAGTTAAATTTAAAAAAAATTGTGAATGTGGGGTATTGAAAAAAAATTTAAGGGGAAAATGGGGAAAATTTTCCAAACTTGAGGAATGATAAATTGGTCACACTAAGAGACGTTTAAAAGTTTCAAATGAGTCTCTTGTTCACGTTTTAATCATGAAAAAGGGATTTAAAAGATTAAAAAATCGTTTTTTTATGTCAATTTGGCTTTAAAAATGGACAGCAGCAAAAAAATGTTCTACACGTAGATTTGGGATACTTTGGGGTTATTGGTGGCTTAACTGGCGTAAAATGCACATGAATTTGTTTTTTTTGATTTTAAAGCGTGAGCGAATGAAAAAAAACTTAGCAAATTTCCCAATAGGTTTGTATTTTAAAGGGGGTGGGAAATGGGGTAGTACCCTTTTTGTCCCCTTTTTTTAATGATTTTTTTGGTGGACATGTTGAGAACGGGGGGCCACACAGTGTTAATAGGGTTTTCTCAGTTTTTATATTTGCATGAGACTGGGATCTTTTTATTGAGATGAAAAAATAGTGGGGTTTTATTGGGGGTTTTAAATTGGGGACGTTTTTGTTTTAAACCCTGTAGTGTGGGCCCAAAAAAAAAGGAAGACTTTCTTCTTTAAACCTTTACAAGGGGATTTAAGTCCATAGCCATAAATATCCCTAGAAAAAAAAAACAGTTTTTTTTTTTTTTCACAAGCTAAAAGGGGGGATACCCTCACCAAAAAAATAAATTTCCACAAATCTTTCCACTAGTTTTTTTAAAAAAAAAACTTTTTTTAAAAAAATTGAATTACTGATTTTCCACAATTTTATTAAATTTTTAAAACATAAAAGCTGTAATAAAGTATAGGAATAATGTCATAACATTTCAATTTGGGTTCATATTATGAAATTTTTAAATTTAAATTTTAAATACTTTACCGCAACAATTTGTTACGATACCCGTTTTTAACAGTTACGTCATATTTTTGAAGGAACATCTGTCATTTCGCGAAATGAAAAAGTAAACAGTCTTGTTATAGCTGTAATTTTAAATTTCCCAAAAAATGAAAAATGACTTTTTCAGCGATTCCTTTTAGTATTAAATTTAAAGTGGGGTTAAAAAAAATCACTTATTCCCTTATTAAATCTGAACAAATCAAAAATAAAATTTTGACTTTTTTCCCAAAGAAAAACGAATATTTTTTTTTTTTTAGGTTTGTTGTACGCTTCGTCCAAAAATCATTTTTCCCAAAATTCTGCTTTCTCCAAATTTGGGAATTTCTAGAGCGAAAAAGAAAATATTCTGTATCATTACTTGTATGCATTTTGTAAACAAAGGTCGTAGTGGGAAGTAAAAAAAACATCAACATTTTCCCAAAATTTTTTTCAGCTCTATGCCTCGCCAAACCCAAATAGGTAAGTTTCATTTTTCAATATTTCCCAAAACAAGCACAGAATTATTAAAATAAAGGGTTTTTTCAAATGAGCTATTGTTTGGAAAAAAAAAAATTTTTTGATTAAAATTTTAAAATTTTAAAAACAAGTTTATAAGTGCACGGGTGATAAGTTAAAATTTAAAAAAAGGGTTTTTCAAAAGCACTAGCGAGGGGTTTTTGGTGAGTGAAAAAGGCTGCCCCCCCCCCCCAAAATTTTAATTTTTTTCTTTAAAAACCCGTAAAAAGCTCAGCAAAATCCTTTTTGTCCCCAAATTTTTTCAAAACCCAAAATTTTTAAAAAAAGATACGTTTTAAACCCCAACATGGAAGGGTGCAATAAAAAAGTTTTACTTGGACAGAAGGCCATACGGGAAACATTGTTGTGGGATGTGGAATCCCGAAATTCATTTATTCCCTCACCCTTTTTCCTTATTTTATGCATGTTTTCTAAAAAAGGCCAAACAAAAATTGGTCATGCATTAATCTATTTTCCATCTTTATTCGTTTTACAGGCGTTTCAAAAGTTAACCCCAGTGAAAACGCTTGCCCCATGTAAAAATTTTTGAAATTACATGCGACGGAAAGTCACGGGGAAAAAAATGGTTTTCCTGAAAAATTTGACCCTAACATATTCATCCTATAGATTTGCTTTAATACAATTTTTTACTGGGGACACAAGTCTTTGGATTTTTCCATTGGTGGGGGTTTAATCCAAAGTTTGTTTTAAATTTTTTTTTTGAGGGCTTCTCTGTTTTTGTTAAATTTTTTGCTTTTTATTACCATTGTTTGCAATAAAAAGTTGGGGGTTGTTTTTGCCTATTAAAACCCATGGACATATTGTAGCCTATCGACCACTATTGGGGCTTTTTGGGGCAATTTTTGGAGTGACAAAATTTTTTTGGGGCTTTAAAGGTTTTTCTTATTGGAGCTGACAATGTCTTAAAGGTTTGATTCGGGTCCAAAAAAGAGCTGAATGTAGTACCCTTTTCGGATGTAGCATTGTGGCGGTTGCCGTCTATGTGCATGACTACATGTAAGTTTTAAATGAATACATATAAGGGAATTCGTGATGTATATGAACTTGGATCTATTAGAAAAGGGATATAGTGAAACTGCGTTGTTCCTGTTCGTATAGTGAATAAACTGAAGAGTGACAGTTAGTCAGTGAATAACTATTCCAGTTTACAGTAATTTGTTCAGTCAGAGTAAACTGCAGGGTCTTAGCCGTTTTTCAATTTCTTAGAGTCACACAGCTTCAATTACCTTACAAAGGTATTTTTGTGCGGGAAGAAATTATCTGTTCATGTGTCTACGTAGAACTAAACGGGTTTTTTAAGTGGAGATATATGTACTTCGTCTTTCTAAATAATTATTTTCCTTGAGAACACTACTCTTTTGGACAAGACATTTTGTGTGAATCTTCTAAATTTGAACGGGAAAATACAAACTGTGCTTCACTGTGTAAAATCTGGATTTTTGTGTCAGCCTCCGTCTGACGTCATCATCCGTTATCTTGGACTGGAACTGAACTTCAGACTGTGTTAAGTTAGAACGTTAGACAGGACTTATGTGTTTTATATCGTTAGAACAAACAATTTGGATCTTTTTCGTAAATTTAATATATATCAACAATTACAAGACACTTTTTTCAAAGCATTTTCTATTCAATCGATACTAAGACCTATTTATAATGATAGTAATTCACATCAGCTAAATTGAAGGTGAATGTTTACTTCCTGTATCCAATCTATGTAACTCATCTGCAACGTTCACCTGTATTCTGATTCGGTTCTTCCGATACCCTTGTATTCGTTTTCCAAACATTCTACTTCACATAGATCCTGCTCATATATATATATATAATATATATATATAAAATATATATATATATTTATATTATATAATATATATAATATTAACAAGTACAAATTCTAAAACAACTCAGTTTTGCACCACGATGCAATGACTCTGAACATTACACAATCGACCTTTCAATTCTATCCTAACAATCTACATTATTAATATTAGCAATTTGCTCTACTCTACATTATGAGATGTTGTTAATTCTTGTCTTGAAGATATGATGGTAATTTGTGGACATGTGGTCTCATAAAATGATTTAAATATTCTGATATCCTTTCTGTGGGGTGCCCGTTACCTGAGATTATAGGTCTGCCAGGGTTTCCTTGCTTGTGGAGTTTGGGTAGAAGATAAAATCTACCTGCTCGTGCGTTGTCTGGGCTTAAGTAGTTTTCGTTTGCTGGTCTATGTGTCCGCTTTGAACGCCTAGTCAATAACATTAGTGATGATTTTTTTCTTATTACCATCATATCTTCAAGACACGACTCATAAAAAAAAACCAAAGCTAGAGAACCATTACTGCCAGATACATTACTTGCTTCCTTAGACTCACATCTTTGTAACACCAACATACCGCACAACGAAGGGTTACAGGCATGTAGCGAAGCATGGGAAACAAGAACTGTAAACAATCCACCCACACACTTCTTAATCCAACTCCTGGAGCTTGTCCTAAAACTCAACAACTTTGAATTTAATGAAGAAAACTACCTACAAATCAATGGAACTGCAATGGGTACTAAAATGGCCCCTTCGTATGCTAACATTTTTCATGGGAAAACTTGAGGGAAAGCTCTTAGCATCGGTTGAGCGTACACCATACCAGTGGGTACGCTTTATCGATGATATAGAAATGAAGTGGCAGTATGGAAGAGAAAGTCTGGATGACTTCATATCAAAGGCAAACAACTTCCATCCTTCAATAAAATTCACGGCAGAAATTTCCAACTCAAACCATGTTTTCCTGGACACAACAACCAGACTGGTGGAAAACAAATTACACACAGACATCTACTCGAAACCAACCGACAAACACCATATCTTCTCCCAACCAGCTGTCATCCAAAACACTGCATTAAGAACATTCCATATAGCCAGGCACTGAGGGATACGCAGAATTTGCTCCGACGATGATAGATTCCTAGTTAGGTCTGATGTGCTGGCTAAACATTTAATTTACCGAGGGCTACGACAACGACCTTATTGGGGTGGAAAACCAACGGGCCAAACAACCAAACCGTTATCACCTACTCAGATATGACAGAAAGAAAAGGTTGATAGGAACCATTTATTCTGACCTATCACCCAGACAATCCCAAAGTAGGTAAAATCAATCGCAAACCACTGGCCAACCGTGCAATCGTCAGACATACGAAACCTAATACTTCCGAACAAACCTGTAGTAGCTTACCGGAGACAATAAAACCTAAAGACATCCTAGTCAGGCCAAGCTAACAACAATCGCTAGTCAAAACCAACCTAGTCAATCTGGACCCTGTGGCGATAAAAGATGCAAAACCTGTCAACATATGATAGAGACCAAGACATTCACTAGCACAGTGACTAAAGAAAAACTAAACATACATGGTCCAAACAAAACGTGCAAAACAGAGAATGTGATTTATCTCATCACATGTAAGATCTAGTGGCCTTCAGTACGTGGGAGAAACTGAAAAGCTACACATAAGGATAAACCTTCATAGATCTGATTGGATGACAAAAAAGCTGTACAGAAGCCCGGTCGCAGAACACTTCTCCTCCCTTGCCACACATTCAGTGATATAATACTTATCGCTATTGCTAACAACCCCACAGCTGGAGTTCCGAAACCAGGAAGGAAAAGGAATCATACTGGATACGCCGCCTTAGAACATTGAAACCAAGCGGTCTAAACCAAGAAGACTAGAACATGAAACTATGCACTAGTAGAATTTAACATTTCTAAATCTTAATATCCTTCAATTTTTACTATAAGAATAACCGGTATAGAAATCAAATATCCGGGATATAATCTGCGTTACATATGTACACAAAGTAAAAATAGATTCGCTTGGCTTGTAGACTTTTAGGGAATTACACAACGTTTTTCAGTTTCTGCAACTAGTCTATACAAGCTGGTTGTATTTATAGTTTTAGCACATGTGAAGATAGAAATGTAGAGGTTTACAAACACAACGTTTTTGTGTTTATTTGTTTGTCGTATCTATGTTTTTTAATTGCCATTGAAAAAGACTCATTTAGAGTCGTAAGCGCTTTGGCTAGTTAGTTACTAGTTCGTACTGTTCGTCGTCAGTTATTGCATCTATATATATATATATTATATATATATAATATATATACTATATATATATATATATTATATATATATTTATATATATATATATATCTTATATATATATATATATATATATATATATATATATATTTTATATATATATATGTGTGTTTGTGTGTGTTGTTGTAGGTTTGTCTGCTGTGTATGTGTTTGTGTTTGTTCATCTGGTCTCATGTGAGGACACAGACTTATCAGTTTATTTATTTTCTTCAAGAATTGAGTCTCCATTACTCTTCCTCCCATTGCATAATAATAATAAATGCGCACAGACATGACCTATTTTTTTTACTATTATACAATAGCTGCAAGTCGTGTGAGGAATATAGTATTTATCACTCCCGATCCATCCGGTTTAACGTTAGTTTTGTTGATTTTCTTTTGCAATGAAGCTTAGTCCTGATATGTAGATACATAAACCCATATATAAGATTAGCTTGTACATAATATATGATCCTGTTGACGTAAAGGTATTATTATTTTTTATTATTATTATTATTATTTTATTATTATTATTATTATTTTTATTATTAGTAGTAGTAGTAGTAGTAGTAGTAGTAGTAGTAGTAGTAGTAGTAGTAGTAGTTGTAGTAGTTGTTGTAGTAGTAGTAGTAGTAGTAGTAGTAGTAGTAGTAGTAGTTGTTGTAGTAGTAGTAGTAGTAGTTGTGGTAGTATAGTAGTAGTTGTAGTAGTAATTAAATCCCCTAAGATATAGACTTCAGGAAAGCAGAATTCTATCAAATATTAATGGTTTTATGGTTACGATTTTCACCTTTATTCATTACAAAACTCTTAAATTCAAATGCACCTGGGCTGAAAATGTAATCGTCAGCATTGGTAACAAGATCTATATTTACACTGGCAAAGTTCCATCAACGTTCAAAAATATCCTTACGACTTTCTTGAAGCACAACAAAGTACATATATTGTTTAATGAGTGGTTAAGAATTACCAACTCTTGCGTGAGCATGATGCTGACATATTTGACATGGACATACACCTAATCATCGGATTCATGCTGATCCAAACTGTATTATCATTATGTAATTTATAATGGGATTCATGCTTATCCAAACTGCATTATCATTATGTATTTATAATGGGATTCATGCTTATCCAAACTGCATTATCATTATGTAATTTATAATGGGATTCATGCTTACCAAACTGTATTATCATTATGTAATTTATAATGGGATTCATGCTTAGCCAAACTGCATTATCATTATGTAATTTATAATGGGATTCATGCTTATCCCAAAATGCATTATCATTATGTAATTTATAATGGATTCATGCTTAAACCAAAATGCATTTTCATTATGTAATTTATAATGGGATTCATGCTGAACCAAACTGTATTATCATTATGTAATTTATAATGGGATTCATGCTTAGCCAAACTGCATTATCATTATGCAATTTATAATGGGATTCATGCTTATCCAAACTGCATTATAATTGTATAATTTAAAAATTTTCTCATACCCGAACTGTAACAAAGCATGCATAAAAGAATAACTTGCATAAATATGTATTCACTTTTAAACCAGAAACCACAATGAACAATAAATTTGCAGACAGAGTCTGTCAAAATTAAAAAAAAAAACCAATTTAGAAAGAATTCCTAGAGTAACAGCAGATATTTAGTCATAATGTTTGTGCCTTTGTTTTCCAAGAGAAATCACAAGACAAGAATTCTGAGAAGAAAATTATGTTGAAATATACATTATTACAGCTGGCAAGTACAAATGTGGCTATAAGAAAGTCTCATAAAAACCATTGAATTTAAAGGACATTCAAGAAAAGAAATCAATCACATACAAATCTCAAATTCATGATGAAAGATAAGTACACTTATGGATCTGTTACGAACAGTTCAAAAAATCTGATTTAATATTACATGATACGCCAAAGTTTGTGATTTCATTTTCATTTTGACTGTAGTATTGAGAAATGTTTCAGAAAATTACGGCATTATTGAACTTCTGTGAAAAATTGCATGAAGAAATCAAACTTCTTTCCGCTGTTTTTTCCAAAAAAGATTAAACTAATAGACACATAATTTAATAAACTTGTAACTGGGACCGACGAGAAAACGGCAATGATCAAAGTCACAATTACCCCTTTCCAGATTCGATTCGTGTTTTATGCATCAGATACCTTCGCGAAAGCACTATGCAAAAAATTAAAGACGATGATGTTGACGAAAAGAACCAAAAGGTTGTTTTGGACAATATTATTGGTTTGGAGGAACTGTGGACGCG
Organism: Potamilus streckersoni; assembly: GCA_016746295.1. Classification (NCBI taxonomy): domain Eukaryota; kingdom Metazoa; phylum Mollusca; class Bivalvia; order Unionida; family Unionidae; genus Potamilus; species Potamilus streckersoni. The sequence goes on from JAEAOA010000041.1 coordinate 304,443, forward strand.
GATTGACACAATTTCTTTTAAAGACTGGATAACTTGCAGACTTTCTGTCGGGATTTTTCTTCAAATTTACTATTTTCAGTAAAGGCTGAGAAATCAGTTGTTGACCAAGGTAAACCGATCAATATGACTGAATTTGACATAAGAAGAATGGACCAACTAATATTGCGAGTTCGTTAAAGGAGCGATAACCTAGATTGTAATGGAAATCGAAGCCTTTGACGAGGTTGGGTCATGTTTAAATGAATTGATGAACGAACATTTCAAAGACTTGGGAAATGCATTATAGGGACTGGCGAATAACGACTAGATAAGTCAGAGACAATTTCAAATTTCAAGGACGGTATGGTTTTCACAAACTAACGAACAAAAAAAAAAAAAAAAAAAACAAGAAACAAGATTCTGAAGCTTCATTCTTGCAGACAATAAATGCTTGACATCATCAGACGGACAGTCCAAAATCGTGACACAGAGGACACACCGAAAGAAACCAGGACTAATAAACGGAAAATGAATAAACAGTGATTACTAACAAAATAAGACATGAAGTATAATTTTATACATGGTAAATTCCTCCCTGATCGCATGTATAAACCACTGTTTGATTGCTAATAAATTCATACCTTTAATAATGTCTGCTTTTCAAGTACATAAATTTTTTGGTCATGCTTAAATGTCATATTGATATGATTTGCATTACAAAATTACGATTGCTTCTGTGATGCCGTGTATATAAATATGCACAATTTAGAACATGACGGTCCATCTTCTTCAACCCTCCGGCCACACGAACCATAACAGTAATGGTCGATGGTCATGCATGCGGATTTGCATTACAGTTATAAAATGATTATTGTATGTGCGCGTTACACAGAAGATTGCCTCATATTACCTTTTGCCGGCTGTACTGCATTTAGGCCACCTTGTACACGAAATTGTACTTTTGGAATATATAATATGGCAACGTGATTCTTTATCTCTGTCTCTAACACACACATGAAAGCACACATACACACATAGACACACACACACATAGACACACAGACACATAGACACACACACACATATATATAATGTGTGTGTGTCTATGTGTCTTGGGCTTTTTAATTACGTCTCATGCTGACGCCACAGATTTATTAGTTTCATTGATAGAATTTTGGATGGTTTTATTTCTGTTGATGCTATATTATTAATTTGTTTCTTTCTTTCCGAGTCGACACGGCATTCCTGTCCTATGTCTATAAGAATCTTCAATCATAAATGTAGTTTATGGTACAAATAAAATTTTTAATAATTGTCGAAATATTGTCTTTCTGTATTTATCTGATTTCTGCAAGTACATCATGTTTTGTCTAACGCTTTATATTACCACAGGCAAATATCTATATTCATTCGTACAATACCCTTAGGAGTATATTGAAATACAACAAAGACCAACACGTGTATTGACCTTGTTAAGATCATAGGTGAACAAAATGCCAATTGGGCGCGTGACTTGGTGCTGTTATAAATGTCACGGAACCCACAACACATTAACGGATTCATGCAAGTTAAAGTCTACAAGACGTTATGGACTCACAGTAAGACACCACACACACCAAACACACACACACACCACACACACACACACACACACACACACACACACACACACACACACACACATCAACACAAATATTATATATATATATGTATATATAATATATAATTATATATATTATATATATTTTATATATATATATATATATATAAAATATATATATATATATATATAATATATATAAATTTTCTCTTAATTGCATTTTCATTATGAAATTGAAAATCTTGCCTTTATCATAGAATTATAAATACATACAAGAAGACATGATTAATAAATATTCACTTTTAAACCAGGACCATAAGAAAAAAAATTGCACTCCAATGGCTGTGAGTTTTAAGAATACAATTTAGGATGCATTCTTAGAATGACAGGTCAAATTTTGTTCATAATTGATTTTCCATTTTTTGTCCTAGAGTACATCACAGAAAATAAAATCTGGGTGGAAAAGAATTTTGAAACATGCAGTATTACAGCACGTGATTACAACTGTAGCTATCGGAAAGTCTCATAAGAAAAAAAGATTTAATTGAACATTCCAGAAAAGAATACATACAATCACATACAAATCTCAAATTCATGTTTAAAGCAATGCCCCAATTATAGAACTGTACGTGTTACAGACAGTTTTAAACTTAAGACGATGCTGTTTATAAAAAGGACCAAAATCTTGTTTTATACAAAATTATTTTTAGTTTTGATTTAATATTTCATTATATATAGCTGCATATTATTGTTATTATTGTTAAATTAATATATTATTATTATTATTATTATTATTATTATTATTATTATTATTATTATTATTATTATTATTATTTATTATATTAATATTATTATTAATATTATATTATTATTTTTATTATTATTATTATTATTATTGTTTTATTAATATTTATTATTTATTATTATATTATTATTATTATTATTTTTATTATTATTTTTTTTTTATTTTTTATTATTTTTTGTTATTATTATTATTTGATTATTATTATACGTTTTTAATATGCTTGAATCTTTAACCGAATTTGATAAATTATTATTTTTCTAAAATAAAAAAAATTCTCGCTGAGAAAAGAAATGAATAAGTGAATGAAATACAGCAATTATCTGTATGACATTTTAGTAGGATTTTATTTAGCAACGTCTGCTAGGAACTCCCAAATTCATTTTAAGACCTGTTGTTGTGACGGTGACGTAAAAGCTAGTCCTTTTGAAGTTCATCTGTCACTTTTCATTCTATCCTGTAAAAAAAATTTTGAGAGTTATTTAACCTTTTGAAGGCTTCTGTCACTTTTGAGTATAGATAGTAAACTAAATTTTAACTGTTGTATAGCCCTTTGAATTATATCCGTCACATCTCAGGTAACCTGTCAACAAACTTTAATGAGTGTATACATTGTTCGATACTTACGATGATTTCGACACATATTTTTTGACTTTCATACTAAGTCTTGTGTTAGTCATAACTTTAACAATCATTTCAAAACATTATAAAATAGGATTTTACCCAAACATCAGTAGTGAATGGGGACGATATAGCGTCAATGGGAGTTATCATTAAAACCAGCGTGGGACGATATAGCGTCAAGATTTTTGGCGAAAAATGAAACAGCGTGGGGTAATAGAGCGTCAAGGGGAATTTTGTATTAGCAAACCCTGGACTGTATAGCGTCAAGAGAAATGGTCCCAGGTGGGATGACGTCACGGTACTGGACACTTGTCAACTGTGTTGCAATGTGTAAGTACTGTGACGTCAAGCATTCGTCAAGTACTGTGACATCAAGCGTTCGTCGTGTTAGTGAATGTAGTGATATGTATGTTTTATAACTTATACAGGCAATTTGTTATGGGAAAGTATAATCTTTTCGAGGCATGGAAAGTGGGCCTGAAAAGGGCCGTTGTTTATGATGTTAACATCATGCCGTTAACAACAGGACTCGCATTTGTTTTTTTCTTTCTAAAAAAGCTTTTTTTAAACGCATCTCACTTCTTTCCAAGATGAGAGTCCCTTCAAACAGCCTTTTTTTTTCCCATAACACTTTTTTTCCCAAAACAGGGCACCTTTAACCCGATACACCATTTTTTTTTCGCAACAGGGGTAATTCGGGACAAAAAAAAAGACGAAAACCAACGGGGGATTTAGCATGTCAACATTTTCTTTGTGTGTGAGGGAAACGGGAAAAGGCAAAAAAGTAACTGTTTGATTTATGGGAAAGACGGACGAAACAGATTGAAATGGTTTGACCAATCCCAATACCTTTAAAAAAAATTGGGTCCCCTTTCGCGGAGCCTGTCTTCCAATCCGAAGAGAGTTCCCTTGACGTCACAATGCCTATAAAAACTTCACTAGCGTTCTGCAAGTTAATAGAGGGGAAATTGTTGGTCAAAAAAGACGGAACTTAAAAGAAAATAAATTTTGGGGGTGCACCACGCGGAGAAAAAGCAAGGGTAAGCTTCACACTAAATAAACACAGTGTCACGACCGAAGGGGTTAAATTTCAACTGGAATTATTGATTTTCTCCTTCCAAGAATTTGTACCGCACCAGTCCCTTTCACCAATTTCCCCTTCTTTCACGCACGACTTTTTAAAAAAAGCAAAAAGAAAAATTTAAAAAATTTTTTACAGCAGCAAAAGAACAAAGAACATTCTGCTTTGAACACAAAGCGAAAGAAAAAGACAGAAGGAAACGACAAGAAAAAAAAAGAACAGTAAAAAGAAAGCAAGTCCAGGGAGAGAAGGAAAACAGTGAAATCAAACTCACATACTCTTGGATATTTTACGGGTTAAGAAATCTAAAGAAATGTATCAACTTTTTTATTACGCCCGGGAAAAAAAAAAAGACCTTCCCGACCAAGCAACAACATTGGACTACACCAAATTTCCACCATAGTAATTTCCCTACTCAACACTACAAAGAAAAGTCCACAAGTTGCCGGCCGGGGCAAAGGCAAAAGGGCAATTAAAAAATTTGCTCTCTTTCTTGATTTGGTCTCAGAAACAAAGACCCAAGGGCCCTTTTTCAGGACCACCTTTACTTTCGAAAAGAAATACATTTCTTTTGCAAAAAAAAAATAAATGAAAACTTAAAACCCTTTGTTCACCCTTTGTATTTTGATCATTTAGTATTGTGTGTGAAAGGTGCGTGAAGTAGACCTTATTCTAAAAAAATTAAAACCAGGAAAATTTACTTTTTTTTCAATCGGTCTTTTCTGGACAATCTTTACAATTTAAATTCAAAACAAACGAACACTGTTTAAAAAAAGTTCATAGACTTTCCTTTTTCCCGTTTTTTTTTTGAATTTCCACTTTCTCAGTTTCCTTCTTCTTTTCCTGCTGGGGTTCTTTTTTCCTCTCTTCCTTTTCCCTCTCTCCTGTTTTGTTTCTTGGGGCACTCTGTAGCCCAAATTTCCTCCTCTTTAAAATTTTAAACATACTCGACTCTTGTCTTTTTGACACGGTTTCTGCGGTCTGGCCCATTCGTACCCAAAATCCCTTTATTCTTCAGTATAGAAAGTACCTGACTTTTGTCTCAAAAAGTGAAGATATCCTTGGGATTGTCGGCGAAAATTTTTCGAAGACACCTCAAAGCTCAATGAAAATTTCGATTTGTTGGGTTCTCCACGAAATGATCACTTGAACAAAATGAATACTGAAGGAAGCCTACCCTTATTACACTGATTTACATGAAAAAAATAGGACCCGGATTTCAAATGTAGTCATTTCATTTTTTTTCAATCAAGAGAAACGACGCACTTTTCAGGAAGAGAAAAAAAAAGTAAGGGGCAGAAACGTGTTTTATCGCTCGCACAGTAGCCAAAATCTTGGCTAAAATTCATGCCAGTGATTTTGAAGATGAATGAGAAACCAAATAAAACCTAGGAGTCTACAGCAAAGCAAAAAAAAGTCCACAGTAAACCCAAAAAAATTAACACATTCAAGAACCGACAAACGACCTCAAAAATTTAGAACACGCCCACACGTACCCGTGAAGTTTAAAGTTTTAAAATCCACGTCCCACTGGAAAAGCAAAGAGTTCACCACCGAGTGTGGGATTCTTTGTTAACAAATATAAACAGCAATGTAAGCCAAAGAAGACGATGCTTGAGACTTTCCATTCTCACGACTTTTGATTCCCGAGGACATTTAGCAGCCCCACAAATTGAAAAACCCCAAAATATCGAAAAAGATTCACACGTGCAACAAGCCAACGCCAAGTTACACATCCCCGACGGAAAAGCACCTTTTCATACCCACTTTTTCTCTTCCCCAAGGGACGGACGCAAAAAAATGTGTTTTTGGTAGACAACCTTCGCACATCAAAAAAGCACCCAAAATTTAAACAACCCCAAGACAAAATGGTTTAAGCCGTCCCATCGGGGTGGGACGACGATTCGACAAGAATAACACCCCAGAATGAAAAAGACCCCGGAAAACATTCAACAACGGACCGACAAACAGCAAAAAGAAGCAAAACTCCGTTACGCAAGCGGACACTAAAGACACACCCGTGGCTTTCCCTAAAAAATGAAAATTTCAAACGTTTGGCCCCAAACCCGTTACACCTTGAAAGTGCACCCACAAGAATGCCGGACCACTGTTTTTCGAGGCAAAGATTTCCCAAGACGGAAAATACTTTCAAAAAGGAACATTTTGATCCCATTACCATATAAACTGCATTCGTGTCCCGGTTATTACTGTAAAAATGTGACAAAGGCATAAAAATGGGAAAACAACATAAGCATTGGGGGTCAAAATTTTTAGGGATTTTTAGCTCTAAACCCTTTTTAAAAGGAAGGACAAAAAGAGTCTTTGCTCTGCTTGTCAGCGCACGTTTGTCGTCCTGCCTGTTACCACAACTTAAAACCAAGGTTCACGGGGAAAAGTCAGCAACTCCTAAATTTGTGCCTCTTTGGGACAGGCATACTACCAACAGCGCCAAGGCACACGTCTTCGGAAAAAAAAAATTTTCACATTTTCCCCAAAATGGGACAGGGAACACCAAGCTACATCAAATACCATTCTAAACAAAAGAAAAAGAAAAAAAAGGGGTTTCCAGAAAAAGAAAGGCAATTTTCTCTTTTCTTTTTCAAAACCCATGAAAGAAACGACTTCACATCCCTAATTTCTGCGGGGCTCATCGAGCGGCGAAAAAGCTCCAAACCCAAATCTTGACTCACTGCCCCACTGTGCAAGATTCCGGGTGGCGGAAAAAATCTTTAGGGGACCGAACACTTGACCAATTTTCCCCAATGGGTCTTAGCCCCCATCGACGAGACGGGGAAGCCAAGAAATATCGAACGTTAGGGAGATTGTCTCTTTTTGCCACCTCATGGCCACAATTTTCCGGGGATACATGCATTTTTTGCTGAAAAAACATACAACAAAGTCCGAACCCAAAGTGACTTTTAAAAGGGAGCCAAAATCTTTCCCATGAAAGGGGACAAGTGCGTTAAAGATTCAAGTTTTTTGCCACCCTTTTGAGTCGCATGCAAAACGTTTGGCATGACAGAAAGGCCAAAGGCTGTTTTCCTCACTTTACAAACCGAACCAAATCAACATCTTTCTCCCTCTTTTTCCAGAGGTTCCTCTACAAACCCCGCAACATCTACCAACAAGAGAAAGCTTTCTTCGCAGGTACCAGACTCACGTTTTCGGACCCTTTCGACTTTAAAGAAGAAATGTTAAAATATTGTCGTTCTGACGTGGACTTTTTTACGGCGTTCTGTGGAAAAATTTCGAAATTTATTCATGGAACACGGAGGAACGACCTTTAAAGAACCTCACCCTTGCAAAAAGCGTTTCCTTAGTTACCCCCCAACGATTCATCCCCGAAAACACCCAGCTTTATCACCCCTCAACGACCCATTTTGTAAACGACAATACCCGGTTAAAGCACTCCTGGTTACATTACTTGTTGACAAGGAAGACAAATGTTTAACATGCCCGCAACGGAGGGGTAAAAAGACCAGGGAAAGGGTTTTTCGGTAGAGGGTTTGGAATTTAGAAAACCCCAATCGTGTCGAGTTTAACGTTGCTTATTTCATGGATGCCCTTCTTTTATCCTCAACGGAGCACAAAAAAATCAGTTTTTACAACAAACCATGGAAGACTTTACCAGGCCACTTGTCAACGTCGCTTGAATTAGAAGAGAAAGGGATATCAAGTGAAGAAAGGGGAACACAATACACACATTGAAAACCGACCCCATTTAAGCATCGTAAAAAGTTACAAGCTGCGACCCCTAAACCCAGGGAGATTGTACGGAGGACGGAAACGAATACCCCTTTTTGCTGTACCAAGCCGCGAGAAAAGGAAAGAAATAAATATTTGGACGGGTTTTCCCTTTCCCCAACGTTGAAATTTTGTCACTTTCCGGAGTCACCCACATTCTGACCGAACACTTGACGGGACAATATTAGCAATCAAAGGGATTGATCAAGTGCAAAGTCTTCCTTCCACAATTTGTACCATCCCGTTTTACCCCACTTTTGCCAAGGAAACTGATGTTCCTTTGTGTCCCCTTTTGTGCTGAAACGTGAAACCCAAAAACCCACCCTTGTCACCACACGGGAAAAAACGTCCCTTGACAAAAAGGGGGTTAGTGTAAATTTTAAGCTCGATCGGGGATACCGACTGTTAGATGTACGAAATTTACCACTTTCCCAAGACAAAAAGTACCACAAGGGACGAGACTCAAAAAGGCTTTTTCCTCAGAGTACTAAATGCTTTTTTAAAACAACAAGAACCAGGGGCATCCCCGGGGTGTCACACTCCCCCAAAGTAAAAAGAAATTCAAGAGAAAACGGAACGGGAAGGCATCATTTTAACCCACGTGGAAAAAAACGAAAAAAGGCGACGTTTGCCAAATGATGTTAAATTGTTTGTGGGAAAAAGGGCACAACGCCGTGTTTACCCAAAACGGATATTTGTCAAAAACTTTTTCTTTCTTTCCAGATGATTCACGACAAAACCAAATTCATAAAACACGGGGGACGTCGTTCGTGGGGGACTTGCTCTTATTAAATTTTCAAGAAGAACTGGACTTTTAAACCCACGAATTTGAAATGCATCATTGGGGCTTACACAGCCAGCCGCAAAAAATTTTACGAATTTTTAAAAACGTTTAAGATCGTGTGTTGTATTTTGACACGACATTTGCATCACTTACCCCTTTGGTCAAGAGCAACCTAAAACAAAGGGAACCCCTTTTTAGGACCTGGACAACGACACCCGAGACAAGATCCAAGTTTTGCCAGTGGCGCCAAAAAATTTACGGTTACAAATTCGTAACCCAAAGGAAAGTGACACGGAGTGAAAAAGGAAAGGATTGACCTAAATTACGCCCCCAGCAGGTGGGAATTTTTGGGCGACTCAAAAAGCCTTGCGTCTGGCAGAGGAAACTTTAAATTTACCACTTCCAAACCCAAAAAGATTGTGGGTTTTCCCCACACACAAATGGGGCATCGACCTTGAAAAAACTTCAAATGGGTTTATCAGAAGCGATACTCCCTTCCTAACCACTTCACTTTCCCGACGGACACCTTTTTGCTCAAATTAAAAAAGGGAAAACTTTTCAAGCAAAAGTCATTTGGACTACCAAGACCAAGAGAAAAAGATGACCCTTTTTACCCCAAAACCAGCAAAGAAACTTGAGTGCGGCTGCCTTCGATGACGTAATGCTGACCTGTGCCCTTTTAGCGATTCTTAACCAAATTATCGTCATGGAACTTTGGCAAAACGACCAAACCTTCCGGAAACGAGTGAAATATGGATACGTCTCAATCCGACGGGGGAAAAAGTGATGCCGCTCGTCACGCACCTTACCCTGTCACCTCCAAAACAAACGCTTCGGTTACCACCCCCTACGATCACGAAAAACTGAGAAAATTTTTTTGCATACTCACCTACCCTAAACGAGGTGAATCGCACAAACGAATTCTTTTCCTTCGTCCCAAAATCCTGTTAAAAGCACCCAAAACCTTTTCAGGTAAATGGCCAAAATATCGGGGAGGCCCTCCCCCCGAAAAATTTAGCCAAGGCGGGTTTTTTCTTTTGGGTAAAGGGGGATAAAGTAAAAGGCTTTATTGGGGCATGTCATTCACGAGGGGGGACAGAAAAAACCGCTTCCCCGGGAACATTTTGGTTTTCCCGGTTTGGATACTACCTTTAGGGGGACCTCGCCTTTTTTAAATTCAACGATGCAAGTAAAAAGTAGCCACGGGGTAGGAACCAAGGTCGGGTCACCCCTATCAATATTTAAACCACACAAAAAAACCAAACATTCCGCGGGAATTGCAAAGAAGATCTGCAAACTTTTGGCAAGTCTTGCATCCCAAAACTCAAGGGGTGATGTAAAATTTTGGTCGAAAAATTCACAGGAGAAAGTGAAAAAAGTCAACCAACAAGTTCGATTTTTTGGGTTTTAAAGTTTTTCATTCTTTGTTTTTCGCTTTAGACCATTTACAACGAAATTTTTATTAAATTCGGACCGTTATCCAAAGGCAGGGAAGAAAAACCCAACGTCAATACTTTCCTCTAAGAAAAGGGTTTTTAAAGACAGGGTTAATCCTTTACTAGAGAATTTGGGTTTTTAAACCTTGAATTGGAGAACAAATTTTATCGAGAGTTGTAAAAAACAAGTCAAACGCAAAAAACTATGCACCTTACGTCCCGATTTTAAACCACGGTCCCAAAAGCAAAAAAAGGTTTGTTTCTGAAGAAAATTTAAAGGGACAGCCTTACAACATCGAGGGGGAAAAAAGTGTATTTTTAGTAAGATTAATTATTTTCCATTACAAAAACTGAATCAAATTCCAGGGGACTTTTGAGAGTTACCACAATCTGAACGTTTGAAAACTTAGGGAAGAGGAAACTTCTGATCGACTTCACTTTTCATTAGTGACTAGAGAATTTAGATTCGAGAAGGGAAAAAACGACTATGTTTGTGGAAAAATTTAGGGTTTATCGCAAAAAAAAGTGACATAAATCTTTTCAACTTCCGAAAAACCGTTATCATTGTTGATTCAACAATTCCTTGGAAAAATCCATGACCATATTAAAATCATGAGTTTCCCCATTGCCTTTTACAAAACGTGCCCATTAATTGGGACACGTGTCGTTGGTTTTTAGGGGACTTTTTTCGGGATTTCTTTACCGTCCATTTTTGTACATTTTACGAACATACGTACCCTCCAAAAAAAAAATGAAAGTGATCCCTTTAAAGCTCACGAAAACCTTCCCTGAAAGTTTTTGCGTTTTCTTTTGGATACAAAAAAAAACCCTTTTACGGAAACAAATTCTCAACTTTTAGGACCGAAGGGGTTTATAGGATGGGGGGTAGCTTGTGATTTACCCCCTCACGGACGATTAGGGGACTGGAAAATTTGGGGGTTTTGAGGTTTTGGACAAAGAATGGCTAACTATGCCTAATTTGAAATCCTAAAGCAAAAAAAACTTCCTGAAAAAAGCACTTTTCATTCGGGTTTATGAAAAACCCAGAAGAAAAAGAAAAACAGCCTGTCACGGAGGAAAACCATTCTCTCAGGACGGGAGGGTCCTTTTTTTTTCCGAAGACCTTCCAGGAGAACCTTTGGTACAGTACCAAACCATGTCAAACTTTTAAACATTACGCAAACCCCTAGGACACACATTTGAATGAAAAAAAAATGTGTTAATAAAAATTTTTGTTATATTCCACGATAGTTGTGTGATGGTCTTTTATTCTGTCTTAAACCCTTTGGCTTTTATGTATTTATGTCTTTCGGTTATTTCTTTTAAATTTGAAATAAACGGTCCTAAAAAGTAAAAAAAACCTTGTCTTGTTTTGTCATCGTGTTACACGAAAGTGACATTCCAAGCTACTAGGCTCCCTCTACTGTCTCGCTTCCCTTCCCCATTTCAAATTCTTGACGAACCTTAACCGAGCTTTTTGGATCCCTTTGTATTTTCGACACCCTTTTAACAGCCATTGCGGCCCACGGTTCAGGCAAAACCGAATTTTCAAAATTTGATCAAACTAAACACATTTGATCGATCGCCACCCAACTAGGGTTGGGTTACAAAGAGGGGCAACCCGCGTACAACCTTCTACGAGAAATCAATTGAACCTTGTTTTTGTGGAAGGGGCATTCCGGAAAAAGACGAGGGAACGTGCTGCCCCCAGTAAAACCCCATTTTTATTTTTTGATGACATGTTAGGAGAAGACAAGAAGAAATTAAGCGGGGTTTACACCAAAAAGGACATCGTAATCCAGGTCTTTTACATTACTCAAAATTTGTTTAAACAAAGAAAGCCCACTACCTCATCTCAATGCTCATTACGTGGTCTTGTTTAAAAGTCCTAGAGATAAATCGCAAGTGAAGTTTACCAAACAGTTGGGAACCCCTTGGAAAACCTCATGCGTAGAAGATCCCACTCAAAACCCACACGCCTTTTTTCTCGTGGATTTGAAACCCACACCCCCGATTTTTTTGCATTTCGACCCATCGTTTAACCACTTGTCAAGACGTGGACCTGTCTGTACCATCCCCTGTCGACTTAACCAAAGACCACAAAGACAAAAAAAATTTAAAAAAACCTTTGGGTTATTGATCTTCTCACACTTTGTCAAAAGACGCCCTTCAGTCTCATCTTCCCTTTAAAAATTGATTCGTGCCTTGTTGGCTTATCGCGAAAAAAATCCACAAAAGGGGCTCGTGCTAGAACCAGTCCAAAGAAGTCTTAAAAATGGTTTACGTGAAGCACACAATTACTGCAAGCATCTTTCCCAGATTCCACATAAAACCAAACGTTTTTTTGACAAAACAATAGCCTTGACGCAACTACTGATCCTCGAAATGACACTCAAACCAAAAAGCAAATCTTTTTTGAAACCTGGGATTTTTTTTCACTAGAGGTATCATCATTCGTCCCCCAAAAAAATGGACCCCAAATGCCCCCAAACGCCCCCAAAAGAAACAAGTTACCCCCAAACGCCCAGAAGAAAAAAAAAAAAACCCCGGGGTATAAAACCAAGTCCCCCCAGAAACGAAAAAAAAAGCCGCCAAAAAAACATTTTCAACCTACATTAGAGCGTCCCAAAAATGCTTCTCCATCGTAAACCCCTTCCTCTTTACACACGGCTGCGCTCAAAAAACCCCCTGCCCCAAAAAAAAAATCCAAGAGAAACATGTGTACAAAGTTACGGATTTTTCCAACCCAAATTTTGGCTCGTTTACCCTTTTTGCGAACCCTCCACACGTTTTGCCTTCAAAAGTTGATACGACGAAAGACAATCAGGCGACCATTCCTAAAAAAGACCCATCCTTTTTAACATCGTGTTTTTTTGCTGCAAAATAACCTCAAAGGCACCACCAAGAAGTGTACACCTCACTTCGCTTTCCGGCAAAAAAAAGAAAACGAAAACGCATGACCCTCCAAGAAACTTTTCAGCATCGACACACCCACAGAAAATTTCCCGTCGTTCCAAGAAAAAAAGGATCAAAACCCAAAGGAGGTTTTTTTTCAAACCTATTCAACCTTTCTAAAAATTACAACCCCAGAAAAAGTTTAACCAATTTTCAAAAGGAACAACAAAAAAATGACGGGACAAAACCCTAGAATAAGGGGCTAACAAGACGAACTATGAATAATCTGCGTGTACCCAAAGAATCGTTTTCCTGTTCCTAAAAAAACAAACATTTCGTTTCTAAAAAAGGTAAAAGTCATGACCCAAAGTGACGTTAGTGTACTTTTTGGTGTCGCCCTAAACAATTTTACAAAAAAATCACCCTCCAAAACCCCTTCCCTTCTACTCCTAAAGAAAAAAAAAAAGGGCTTTCCTCCTCGTTTTGTCAAACATTGGGACATTTTCCGTCCTTCCAACCCCCCCCCCCATCAAAAAAACCATTTAAACCCCTCGAAAAACTCATTATACCGGGGCAAAGTTGCTGAAATGTTTTGAAAGGGACGATCCCTTGTCTGCACATCAAAAAGCTTAGAAACATCACCTTCTTCGCCAAAAGGTTTAAAAGAAACTTTCCATTCCAAAAAAAAAAGGTTTTTTGGGAACCGGGGGAATTGCATTTACCCATGTTTTTTTTTGCACCCCGTTGCACCCTTTCGGGGAAACAAGCACAACCCTTGTTGCAAGGGTAATGGGGGCACTTTGGGGAAATACCGGGGGACAAGAAAAAGAGAACACTGAGCAAAGATCCCGACGGGTTCTTGAATTTTAAAGGAAGACAAAACTGCTTAAACCCTTAAAAGATGGAGGAATAACATCGTTGGCAAAACAAAGGACCCACAATTTCCTCCCAATCCCTTTGACCGAAAGTCACAGTTTCAACACAATTTCAATCGTTTTATGGATCGTACGATTTGTCCGAAACGGAAAAAATTTTCAAAGGTACGGGCAATTGTTTCAACACTCAAACCCTTTTACCAAAAAATTAAAAGAAACACGTACCTTCTTTGAAAATTGAAACCCCAGAAAATCCACACCACCACCAAACCCTTACCCCAGCGTTAAGACAAAGCAACCCCCCCGGATCCTGAAGAAAGTACGGAATCTTTTAAAACACCACCCGCGCCCTCTTCCATTAAAATTGCAACCCTTTTTGACCCCCTTCCCCACACCCAACAGAAAACTAAAGCTTGGGGTTAAAAAAAAAGTCCACCCCTTCTTCGACAAATAAAAAAAAAGAAGGGAAACAAATGAAAAAAGACAAAAAACCAAAGAAATTTTCTTACCACCATTACCACCTCCAAAACCATTACCAAAACACTTCCACTGACTCCCCTTGGGACATCGAACACGTAAAAAGCCGTTTCCCAAAACCCCCCTCTCGCTCCATACGAAAAGCATCAGCGAAGATTTTGGTCCCCTTTTTAAAAAAAAACAAAAAAAAAAGAAATTTAGAAAGGCTTTCTCATTTACTACATCCTCCATCCAGCGCACGGGGGTTTCAAAAATTTTACGGGGTGCCAAAACAAAACGAAAAGTTTTCCCTTTACCTCAATGCAACGATGGTTTACAAAAACAAGCACGTACACCTTACACAAACCTATTTGAGTTTGAAACTTTGGGGTTAAAACAATGGGCGTCCCCCTTCATGGCCCCAACGACAAAGGTACCGAATTTCCTTTTAAAACAAGATTCCCAAAAAAGAATTGAAAAAAAAAACGTACATTATTTTTTTACCACCGGAAAAACCCGAAACAAAGCCAGTACTGAACTTTCAACCACTTTTAAAAACCATTGGAAATATTTACCACAACACACCCAGTACATCGACACTTTCCACACTTTGTTTTAATCGTACAAAACCCAAACTTACCTCGGGGCATTGGACTCCCCTCAAGAAATGACTCCCCACAACGAAGTGACCGTCTCCAGCGCTGTTTTTGGGCGTCCCCCCCCAGACACTAGTTTCCAGAAAGGGAGACAGTTTCCGCAGGGATTGGGGACCCATTGGCAAAACCAAACGTACTTTCGACAAAAGGGGTTTCTTTCCCAATTGACCCCCGAATTTTTTCGTGCACGAACAGTCGTGGGGCGTTACCTCCCGTCTTAAAAAAGACAAAAAGGGAAGGTAAAGAACGTTTTTCTTACCCCCCGTTACAACGTGTCCAAAAAAAAACACTTAAAAAAATCGAAAACATTCTCGCGAAGAACACAAAAGTGGGAAAACGACGGGCAAAAAATCAAAGTAATTTGGGAAAGGAATCCGCATTTTTTCCCTTTGGGTTAACGCTTCTCAAAACATTTACATAAAAAAAGTGACCCTCATGGCTTTAACCACCTCATTTTTTACGGGAAACCCTTTTTCCCCATTTTTCCGAAATCTACAAAAAAAAACCCTTGTGGGGGTTTGGGGAGAACGGTGCCAAAACGCAAACGTCTTTTTTTCCCCAAAACTTTGTGGGTATTGTGTCCCTCGGGCAGCCATTGCCAATCTAATTTTCAACAAGGGACCAAAAAAATTGTGGGCCATTTTTTCTCACAGTTGCATTTTTTAACCTTCTTCCCAACCCCTCTCAAAAAATTCCTCTAACGGAAACAAACAACGGGATCTGGTGTCCAAAAGTCAGTTCCAACATTCATCCTAACCATTCTTTTAGACACTCCTCTGGCTCCAGTGCTCCCGACACTAGAGCTGTGGAAATTTTGAACAACCAAAATTTAAAATTTAAACCCTTTCCCAGGACATTCCATGGAGGGTTTTCCCAAAAACACTTGTTTGTTACACGGCCAAATTACTCAGCCATTCAATTGATACAAGCCTATTGGAAGGGCTTTTGGGAAAATGATTCACCCCAAAACAAATTAAAAACTCGTTGAAACTCAAAACCGGATCCGTAGAAGTAAGAGAAAAAATCAACAATCAGGATGACGCAGTGAAAAGTTGACTTTCCAAAACAAAGAATCCGCCCCCTAAACGAAACCACTTACATGATGAAAATTCCTTCGGGTTTTTATTTTTCGGTCAAAATTTGGGGAACACCCTTGCAAAGGTTCAAACATGTTTGAAAAACCCTTAGAAAAATAAAAAATTCAAATTGAAACCCAAAATAGCCTTCGACCCTATGAATTCCAACAAAGTCTTCCATTACATTTTGTCCTAATTGTATCACATTTTAGTGGAAACCCCGAAAAGGTCAAGAATCATCCCAACCCAAAAAGCCACCCCAAGGTAACAATTTGGGTTTTTCCAAACATTTCATTTCCCCTTTTAATGAACCAAGGACTGAATTTTATTTTGGTACTCCGATGTATGGTTACAAAGTAGTGTCACACCTTGTACTGTTACTGCTTCATTCCTTTCAAAGTGGATTTTTCATGGGTGCTGACGAAGAATGGAAACACCTACACGTTCACCGGAATTTGTACACCCCTATTACCTGTCGTAAGTTTGTATTTCGACACTGTCAACAAACATAAAAGGAGACTGGGCAAAATATTCCCTTCACCCAAGGGGGAAAGTCACTGAAACTTCCATTTTCAAAAAATACTCTAAAAAACTTTTTTTTTTCATCTGTTCCTTGTACCCCAAGGGGTCCCGACAAAGAGACAGGTTTTGGGATATCCAAAACGGGCTTTCGAAATGTGGTTTTCCCGTGTTAAAACCCTGTGACCGGGATTTCACGCCCTAAAGATGCGCGAGACACACGGTAAAAAAATTTCTCCACATTTTACATTGACAAACAAACCCCCAAAAAGCTTTCTTACGAGCAGGCAAAAATGTTTGCTTCAAAAAGGGAAAATATTTTGGGCGACGAAAAACCTATAAACCACTTTGCGCGATCGGCATCCTCTTCTCTGAGGTTCCAAAAAAGGCAGGGAGAAAAAGACGACGAAAACACCCCCTTTTAAAACTTTTAACCCAAAACTAGAAAACAAGAAAAGAAAAACTGTTTGAGACTTTGACGTTTTGATTATTTAAATGTAAACAAAAAAAACAACAGAAAATGAGCACCCCGGGGTCTTGCCTGTTCCCAATCAGAATGGACTGTTTTCCAGCCCACACTAGATGAATGAAAAAATCCCAATGGTCGAATTTTCACCTTTTCCTCTTTGACGGGTTCCGCCCCATCGGTTTGAAAAACAAAGGACAACCGGGAAATTAATCGATCTGAATACTTTTCTTATCTGAAATCAAAAATGCAAAACTCGACGGTTCCAATCTAGCAAGATGCAAATAGCTCCCTCAACAATTTTTTTGCATTTCCCTTTTTTACGAAGGGATTTGTCTTGAAAACAAAGAACACATAGCATGGATACTTACCCTTTCCGAGCACCAGAAAATCTCTTTACGAACGGAAAAGGGGGCCAAGAACACTCACTGGATGCTTGCGTGATTTGGGAAAACCCACACACCAAAAATTTCGACGAACTAGATGAAACAAAAAATTTGTTCTCGTCAAAAAAAAATCGTGGGGGCCCAAATTTAGAACGATGGAACGTTTTCATTTGGGCATTGGGTTTCAGGAGAATATTTGCTGAAAAGGGGTAATATTCGTCTAATTTAATCGTACAGTACGGGTTTTCCCTTGATCTGAAGAAAATGTCCACTACAAAACAAAATTCAAGAACCAACTTACGTCTCGGTAGAATGTTCCAAAGTGGAAACGACATCAATCACACCTTGAGCAAACCCCTCCGTACCGATACGGGGTGTAGAATAAAACATTCATATTGCACTGGACTCCGATCCAAGATCGAAAATCATAATCCAAGGCCCTTACCCAAAATTTAAATTTGTTGCATCGTTACAATGCATCCTTCAACGGAGCCAACAATGAAAAAACCTTTTTATTTTTAAACCCCAAAAAAGGTCCAAAATTGAAGCATCGGATGGCAAGACCTTGTACCAACCCCGACCCAACTTTTGACCAAAGAATTTCTTTAAACGTACTTTTTCCTTTCGAAGCTACCGCAACTAGGAACCACCCAGCACGGCATTTCGTACGACGATTTTTGCGGAGATACACTTTTAGGCCTTTGATTTTACCCAACAAGGGATGACGAGGAATTCCACCCCCTAAAATCCGGGGCAACGCGAGGAAAATTCATTGCGATCCCTACCCCACAAACGAACTCACCTGTATGCTGAATTGATAATCCATAGAAAACAACAGTGTGAAAATTATTTTAGACATTTTCACATAGAGAAAACTTATCCTTTTTTGAAAGTAAGAACCATGGAATGGGAATAAACCCTAAAAACCCAATTTTTAAAGCGAAACAAAAAAACGAGTCGTAAGTCAAGATGCCAAACAAGAACAAAATTTTGTCTCCTATTTTTGCTAAAAACTTTGGGAATAAAATTAGGAATGTCAAAAGTTGCAGATTCAAAAAAAATCATCCCATTCAAATTCAACACGAAAATTCTCTGAATCAAAAAAAAAAATTTACGATATCTGGACAAGCTTGGAGTTCCCTGCAAAGAAACCGTTTGCATGAGTGGAAAACTTTTGGGGTCATTCCTTCCCCCCACTGACACTCGAGAATCATCACTCAAAGCTCCCTTTCCCAAGTTGGAAACCCGGCGAAAAAACGGTTTCTTGGCAAAATTTTCAAGCAAAAAGCAAATTGAATTTTATGACTTATCACACCTGTGAAGAAAAAAAACAAAAACAAAAAAAGCAGAAAATATGGATACCTGGAACTTTTTTCCTTTGAATAAATTTGTAACGCTTCTTAATCCGATGTGTCTAAAAATAAACCCCCATCGCAAAACTCAAGACCACCAAGCTTTTTGTCTCAAAACAGACGACAGCATCTCCAGGAAATCACTGGGACCTGTACTTTCCCCGGCAATTGGGATACTTTATTCTATGGATTACCACCTTTTAAACATACTTGACTTTAGAGAAAAATGCCCAGACACACATTCATAATGAATTACAAAGCAACGATTCCATGGTGTGTGCAATATTTGTTATTTCTTCATCATCACAGCGGGACATTCTTTAAACTTTTTTCATTTTTTTGACGTACCTTTTTGAAAAGATAAAAGTAGATCGTGGTTTGTGACCGTTAGGGTTTTCTTTTTCTTTACAGAAAACGTATTTTCATCAAGGCCTCATAAATAATCAATGGGAAAACCACATGATTTTTACAACGTTTTCAACCTTTCAAAATAATTTTATTTTTAAAATTTAAAAGTTTTTGTTCCTTTTCCGTTAAATTCATTATTGTTAGTTGAATAAAAAAATTTGTATTTTGAAGAAAAAAACGGGCCCGCCTTTTTAGTTTTTAAAAAAAACCCACATTTGAAAAAGCCTTTGACTTTCTCTCTATCCCTCCCCATACATAGCTATCCCCCGTTTAATAACTAAAACTCAGTAGGGGTGTTTTCTACCCTCCCCCTTGTACCAATAAAGCGAACGGGCTCCATCTGACCCTTCACTGTTGAATCGTCATCCTACAAGACCCCTTTCCCAAATACAAACTCAAAGAAGCTTACGTTCAAATTACATCGTGTCAGGCTAAACTGATACCGAAGCCTGAAGAGAAGAGAAGTCAAAGCTCTCTTAGCCCAAAATCTCATTAGAATGTCTTTTAGAGAAAATTTAAAAGAAAAAGAAAAATGACTGGGAAAACAAACCAAAGACAAAAGAAACACAAAACACAGCACAAACATACACAACAAGAACCCAAAAAAGGATTTGTGGACTGTCGAAAAACACCAAAAAACTCACTTTCCTTTTCGCAGAAGCAGACCCTTTTCGTTAGGAAAAACCCTCCAGACGGGTTTAATCTTAACAGTAAAATTCAACAAAGATTGCCTTTTCTCTTTGTCAAAAAAAAAAAAAAAAAACAATCAGCCCTTTTTTAGGGGTATTCAAGACTCTCGAAAAGAATACTTCTTTCATTTGCCCAAAAAAAATTTAAAATTTAAATTTTAGAAGGGACTATAACACTTCTTTTAGGGGAAACATAAAACAAAAAAAACCCACCCTTTTCCCCTTTTGTCTTGTCCACAACAAAACAAAAAAATCTGACGTTTGGTATGTCCCAAAAAAATTAACGGGAGAACTTCTTTTTTTCCGCGGTTTTTTTAAACATAAAAAAAGTTAGGGGGTGTTTTCCATCACTCCCCTTCTCCAAGAAACGCAACTACTCGCTAGCCCCATTGGAACCTGTTCACATAAAGATGAGGAAAAAATTTTCAAAAAATTATTGAACCCAAAACACCGGAGTGCCAGACTTTTTCCTGACGAACGACGGAGGGTTACAAAGAAAAGCCAACAAAAAGAAGTGGAGGAGATAAGAACCAGCGGGGATCTTGCTGCATCCCATGGTAAAACTCGTGTGTGAGGCTACCCCAGGGAGGGCCCCCACAGCATCACCAGCAGCACATCACACACGCAGTTACACCCAGAAAACCATTTTTTCTCCCCGACTCTGGTACGAGACAAGAGGTTTACGGCTACTATCACAAACGAGGAGTGGATATGAACCACCAAGCTCCGTTCGCTCGCAGGGCAAGCAAAAATTGGGAGAATGACTAGCCACGATGTGGGGGGTGCTCGTCCTGGAAATGGAATTTCCAGATGCATTGGAGTTCAATTAAAAAGCCCTTTCAGGGGTAACCCAAAACTCAAAAAAGAAATACTTTTCAATTCCATTTTGCCAAATTTTTTTGTAAATATTTGAAGTGTAACTATAAACACTCACTTCTAAAAATGTGTGTGTGGTGTTGTTTACATTCCTTTCGTTTATGAATGTGTAGGGTGGATTTTTGTGCTGCTCTTTTTTGTTGATAATGGTATATTTTGGGTTTTTAAAAAGCTCTCTTTTCGTTGTGAATGGTATAAGGGGCTTTTTTGGCTTCTCTTTCGTTGATAATAGTTTATTTTTTGGTTTTTTTGCTTTTCTTTTTTATGAAAAAACATTTTGGTTTTTTTGCTTCTCTTTGTTGAGAAAGTAAAAATTTTGGTTTTTTAAAACTTCTCTTTTCGTTAAAATGGTAAGGGGGGGCTTTTTGCGCTTCTCTTTTTTTATGAGATTTAAATTTTTTTTGGGTTTTTTGCTTCTTTCGTTGATGAGATGTATAGGGTTTTTTTGTGCTTTTCTTTTTTCGTTATGAGATAGTCTATTTTTGGGTTTTTTCTTCTCTTTTGTTGATGAATGGCTATTTTGGTTTTTTGCTTCTTTTCGTTGATAAAAGGTCTATTTTGGGTTTTATCTTCTCTTTCTTATGAAGGTTTGTTTTTTTGCTTCCTTTCGTTAGAATAGTAAGGGTGTTTTTGACTTCCTTTTTGTTTATGAAGGAATAACAATTAATGAGTTTTAAGGGGTGTTTTCATTTACTCCCTGCTTACGTATTAAAACCCTTTTTCACATTCGTCCATTTCTCACAAAAACAAAAGACTGAAGCAAAGCTATTCTCAGTTAAGAATACTTGGTATTGGTTCGGGGTGATGCCGAACGGACAAACAAAAAAAAATGAAGTTAACAATTACGAGCTTAAAACAAACTAAATAACCTTTCAAAATTTCAAGAAACCATAAAAAACAGACAAAATACGGGAATCGTCAAAATTCCCCAAAAACTCAAAAAAAAGGGGCCTGAAAAAAATTCGGATATGTTATCCCAATGAATCATATGGAAGACATCCCCCATTTTAAAAAAATGGGGTTTTGTAAAAAAAGGGCAGACACATGAAAAATCGAAACAAATCAAACAATATGGAAGAAAGGTCAAGAAAAATAAGGGAAAACCCGGGGAAAAAAAAGAAAAGAGAAAAAAAAACCAAAAGAAGAAAAAGACTTTAAAAAACTGAAAAAAATTTATAAATACAAAAAGTTTTGAGATTGGGGCTCAAACGGGTGCCATACAAAAAGAAAAAAAAAAGAGAGGGAATTTTTGAGAAATTTAAGAATGGGGGGAAAAATGCAGACAATAAAAAGAAGAACGAAAACAAAGCCCTTTTCAGGGCCCCTTTCCATCCTCAAAAATTTACTTTTCATAACAAATTGCCTTAAATTATAAAACATAAATTTCATACATTCACAAAAAGGGCAACCTTGAGTCACAGTACTTGACGAAAGCTTACTCACAGTACTTACACATGCACAAATGTTGACAAAGTTTTCCCGTACCGTGACCAGCCATTGGGACCTTTTTCTTTTACGCTATACATCCCCCGGGGGTTTCTAAACAAAATTTCCCCCTTTACGCTATATTACCCCACGCTTTTCATTTTTCCCAAAAATCTTGACCATATCCCCCACGCGGTTTTAATATAACTCCCATTTACGCTAACCCCCATTCACTACTAACATCTCAACAATTTTTTAAATACTTAAAGGGGAAAAAAAAAGAATTATTATACTTATTTAATATCATGTAAAATGCTCAAAATGTTTAGTGCAATGCATGACGACTTTGTTTCACCCCCTCTTTCACTTTCTTTAAAGTTTGGGAACAAATTTTTTTAAAAATCATTCGATATATTGTCATGGTTCTAAATCAACGATTATAACTCATAACTATGTTGTGTCAACAAGACGATAGGGGCCCAGATCTTTAACTAGAAGTTTGGTCATTTTGTTATTAATATCAGTGGCGTTTTGCGATATTGAATTATATTTACTCACATTTCTGAACATGCCATTTATTTTCATTTGAGTCATATGACAAGTCCTTATTACCCAACGATCCTGAATAATTTTACAGACATGGCAAGGGGTTGACAAGAAGGTTTGGATTCATCAGTGATCCAAACTAGATGATTTCTTGTAAGATGTGTCGTTAAAGTGGAAGTACCGTCTCCATAACATTTAGCCACTGTATCACAACTATCACATTTCACAGCATTCTACTAAATTTGTCCAATATATTTCCTTCATTAATAAACAATATTTGCAAAAGTTAGATTTGGCTGAATTATTTTTCATCACAGCCGATACCACTGCAATTTTTGCATACGTGACGCGTGATAAGCACTTGATTAATGATAGAAATATAATTTATGTAATATTCCAAATCGGTGATAACTGCAGTAATATTGTAAAACATTAATGAACGTAGACTTAATTATCACAAAGTGTACCTATTGGCAAACCCCAACTTTCAGTCCAGCAAATTAGTCAATTATGCCTTGGTTGAAAAGGGTTATGAGCCGGTATCTGAGGAATATCGATAACGGTTTAGGAACTGCTGAAATAAAACTGGAGAAATCCATGTTCAATTTGCAAGGAAAGAAACAATCTTTTGATAGGTGGTGTAGAGCCAAGAAGGTTGAAAAATATTACGTCAAACACCAATTAGTTGAAGAGATGAAAATTGTTTATAGTGACGTCAAGATCTTCTTTGATTAGGGAAAGGTCGAAATTTGAAAAGTAAAGCTGATGAATGTTCCTTTACTTATAAAGTTTAATGTTTTGAATTGTTATTTATCTTATGTTGGTTTTTTAATCAATTATAATTGCATACGAAAACTTCCTAATATAAACCTGGATAAAACTTTTATAAATCAAATTTCTAAGAGGAATTTGAAATCCATATCTTTTCCTAATGTACTTACTATAGGAAGATATCATTAAATCAAATAAATTATAATGTTGTGAGACTATTTGTAGACTGTATTTTGACCATGTGAATGATTATACCATTTACTCTGTACATAATTTTTTATTCCTAAATTACTAACCCGTAAATAAGATACACAGCTGCTTTCCCTATACTTTCTAACAGCCTTTGATTAAGAATATTTAGAAATGTTTTAGTTTCCTGGGAAGAATACAAAAAATTACTTGTAACTTTTAAATGTATCTGAATTAGACAGAACTTTTATTTGGATTTTGTTACACCTCCTTGGTAAAACTTCTTTAAAAATGAATTTAAAAATGAATCAGTAAGAATGCACATTATTATTGTGGCAAAAATTGAGTAAGGTAAGATTATTTACGCCAGCAGGATCCTCTCTTTGCATATTTGAGTAAATATTTTATATATCACTTCAGGAAGGTTTACTACGCTGTGATTTTCCTCTCTGGATTGGTGTGTCCCTCGACAGGTATGTCGTTGTTTTTCCTTTATTTTGATTTAAACTGGAAGTTGTCATGAACCCTTTTTTGAAATCCATTAAGTGAGCTACTCGACTTACCAAATTCCTTCCGACAATAAGCATCTATCGACTCCGTCAATCTTACGCTTTAATGTATACCAAAACAATTTTTAATTATAAATATATTGTTACTAATAACTTTTGTACAAAATCAACAAATAATAATTTATTTCTCCAAGTTACAAAATGGTAATTTAAAAATATACCGTTTTGTGAATTAAATCCCAATTAATCGTAAATGTCCTATTAGAATAACAAAATGGTGAAATGATTCAAATGAATTTCAACAATCTGGAATGTCTTGATCTACTAATACTCTTGAATTTCTTCACAAACCACAACAGGTATAATGCACAATGGCTTTTAACGAATTCTCATTGATCTCAGAATATGTTTTAGTGCACAAAGCAAATGAACACTCCTTACTGCCAATGAAAATTTTAAATCAATAATTCCGCTCAAATATTATTCGTACACACCAATAAATGAATCCAGAGACTTATCACAACATAAAAGTCACTAATCCTCTTTATATACTAATTTCCACTTGACACACAACGCAATTTAGGAAGAGAAAAATTCCATTACATCTAAACTCATACTCAAATATTTTAGTAAACCTTTAGTCCACAAGGCAAACAAACACTAATTAATTCAAATGAAGCAGCATGTAGCGTGAACCTTAAAAAATTTTGCTCGAGTCATAACAAAAAATAACGGTTTCTGCAGAGGCTGAAAAAAATGCGTAAACAACGCTAAACCAAAGTCTCTAACTTTTCTATTTCCATACGCCTGACAAAGTAATGAGGTTAGCTCATTTTTGTTATATTATTGTTGACATTTTTTCTGAGCTTGTCAGGTAATTTCTCTTAAAGCGACCCAATTGTTGTTCTTCACCCTCCCTGCTGCTATTGATAGTCAAGGGTGAGTTTAACCAAAGATTTTATCTAGACCAACATGATATCTTGATCTTGGATTATGTTTATTTATTGTTATAAATCTAAACGGAACAGCTTGTGCTTTAGAAAATAAATTTTTAAGTTTATTCATATCCATGTCCCCTGATCACCAGGTATAATAAAAGATTCTGCAGAGTATAATTATCTACTTCATTAAAAACAACCAATATATTACAGTTATATCTGATCACCTTAGGTATTTGTGTATATCTCTGAGTAACATAAATCACGTCTTTATTTTTGTGTCTACCTCGAGAAAACATTGTAGCTGGATTAGATTGTTTGTACAACATAACATCATCATATACTACGAGATTATTAATGAATCTATCTAAATCATCTTCAGACGGGGCTTCATCTATATCTGTAATAAAGTCAGTAATATCGTCACCGTCTTTATTAACTGATTTTGCTTTTTCGTTAAAATCCTTAAGTACTTTGTAACAATACTGATCATCTACAGACGGTGTTATTGGATGTAGTTTGTTCCATCTCAACCACCCCATTATTAAATTTAATAATAATTGTGTTTTACCTGATCCAGATGGACCTATTATATTCATTCTCATCGAATTTGGTAATTCTTGATGATGCTTCACTGGTACCTGTTTTCGTGTCGCCGAAAGGTCAATTATTGTATCCATGAGTATATATTGTGTTCAATGTAAATCATCTACACCCACCAATGGACTAACAACAATAATAAGGAAAAATAAACGACATGCATTAACAAGTAAATGTATAAAATGTGGTACACAAAAATACAAATTTATCTCAGGGACAATAAAGATAGGTGGGTGTATTGCTGCTTCTTTACCTGGAATACCATGGGTTAGGTATGCTGGTGAGAAACACTTTCCTGGATATAATTACTGTGGTCCTGGAACTAGACTTTATATCCGACTAGATGATCAAGATCGATCAAGACCAGGAGAGTATCCAGTAAATAAAATTGATCAAGCATGTCATGTCATGTCCATGACGTAGCTTATAAAAGTAAAGATTTTCAGCAGGGGCATCTCGCAGATGGGAAATTATTCATGCATTACCTAATACCTAATAAATCTGTTAGAGAGAAAAGTAAAATAATGATAGGGGCTGGTAATTAAGTGTATAATTATTATAATGGAATCCATTTATTATAGCCCAAGAGGTTATTGGAGAGGTAAATCAGCGATCACTAAACTTGCTGAGGCAGCAAAAGTTTCACATTCTGCTGCTGCAGCGTGGTTAGCACGACAGGCAATATGGCAAATTTATATACCACCACCAAAAAAATTAAATATGCACATTTTGATATCAATGATCAAAACGAAGTCCTTCAGACAGATATTTTGTTTTTGCCACACGATACTATTAAAACACGTGGACGAAAGTCACGCACGTACAAATACGCTTCGACTGTTGTTGATATTGCAAGCAGATATAAAGAAGTTAACCATTATCAACAAAGACAGCATCTGAAGTTGAAACTGCGTTTGAGCGAATTTATCAACATGGTGGTATACGAAGGCCACAACTATTCCAAGTAGATCCTGGCAAAGGATTTTTTGGTGCAGTATTAACTTTGATGAAAAAACAAAACGTTACATTCAGACGAGGGCATATTTAAATTCATCGTGATTAAGGAATCGTTGAACGATTTAATCGAACACTTGCTGAGCGGTTATTCGGATATCAATATGCGAAGGAAATATCTGCTGACTTTAAGTCCGGTGAGCAATCTCGTGAATGGGTGGCAAGGTTACCAAGTGTGATATCTGCATTAATTAATGAAATTACTCGTGCAACTTCCATGAAACCTTCTAATGCAATAACAAAAAAATATATACCACGTAGCGATGAATAAGGATAAAGAGGTCAGCAAACACTATTAGGTAATAAAATTGTGAGATATTTATACGAACCAAGGGAGTTCGAGGGTGGCAAAAGACGAGCTACTGACCCTATTTGGAGTCTGACCACACATACAATTTCTAGCGTGGTTAGATCCAATGGAAGACCTGCTATATACAAACTAGATTTTACTGCCACTCAACGTGGATTTGTGCGTGAACAATTGCAGGTAATTCCTACAGATACACAATTCCCGCCACCTTCACTTATGTAAATTAGAACCCCTACATCGATTACACTCAAGACAGGTCAACATCACATTTTCACGTGTGTGACCAAAGATCACTATTTATTCTGTCTACGGTAAATTGTCTTGGATTATTATTCGAATATTGCCATAACATTATTATGTTACAACTTGCACAGTGATTATTCTGTAGTTGTTTTCAGTTTTATAATAAATTCAGTATCAATAACAAAATCACTGTTATTTTTTGTCACACTGCTCATAAGACGCTAATGTTTCTTTATTAAAACATCATCATTAGTAATTTCTTCAGTTATTATGTAATCTATAATAACCCTATGTAGTTGAATTGTTCGTCTGACGCGAGATACTGCAAGATAGACTAAGTTTGGCCATTAGATCCGGTCATCTACAATCCAGATATTTGTATCAGATATAGTTAATCCCTGCGACGAATGAATCGTTATAGCGTATCCTAACGTCTACGTTGAATTATCATTATTCAATACCCCTTCAACTATACTAATAGGTACCAAAATAATGTCATTTAATACCAGATTTTGTACTACGCCATTAGGAATTTCAACTTCAATATTCTGTAATCGAGTATCTGATGGACGATAATGGTACGAGTAAATGTAAAACATTTTCTTTATGTAACGTAAATAATTTTTTCTGCAATTCATCACGAACTATCTTCCTACTTGCGATTATCAAATCAGTAGGATTCCATAAAGTTTAAAAATTATTCATGGTAGCTTCTGGAATTATCTCACGCATTATTTCACATTGTGTTTTATCTGGTTGTTGTCTGATTAATCTTTTAAGTTCTTTCAACGGTTCATCAATAGCTCTATGGTCATCATGTATTTCTTCATAATAATCCACATTATTCTTAACCATTCATGTGGAGAATGTCTAACAAAAGGCGGTGTTTTTTTCAATAACCACTCAAGAAATGTTTTTAGTGTTTCTAACGCCACTGTGTCTATCTCGTCCCATATAATATACTTATGCATATATTTTTCACCCATTCGCTCAGGAGTCCATGTATCTCCAAACCATCTTAAGAAACGATGATAAGTACATGTTTAACAACCCGTTCTTTTATTTCTCTGGCGAATTTATGTGTAGGTGTCAAAACGATCATATTTGAAGTGTTGTTCATAAATAATTTAATCGCACGAGTTGTTTTACCTGACCCTCCACACCCATAAAGACAAAGAGTCTTATGTCTTGCCACAGGATCGTACACAGACGATGCAGATGATTCTGATATTTGATTATTATTTCTGTAATATCTTTCCCTAATTTTACCTGCAGCAAATTCAGTATATTTTCTTGCTTTATCCTCCATGTTCCCCACTCACCATCACCGAGTAGCGGATTTAAAATATCCTTATATTGTTTGTTTATATAAAATGAATCCGTAGCGACTCTAACTGCATAACGAGGAATTCTATTCATCATCGATAGTAAATTTATAGAAACATAGGCTAGCATTGAAGATCTTTAATGAGTAAACTGCGGTGAGTCGCCATCAAGATAGCTCACAATAGTACCTAGTTTGGTCCCATCCAATAAGTAAGCATTATAAATGTGTTTCTCTCTGTTGTTTCAACGATTATAAACTCTAACTCAGCATCGTCCATAATCAATCTTGTACAGTGTCGTTTATAACCGTATGAACCACCCTGTGGAAACTTACCGATTATCTTTCTACCGAGATTTTTTGCACGCTTTTCATCGTACTCGTCTCTGCATTTATATATTTTAATAATGTAAGTGTCCATTTATTGACAGTCTGGTCATGTCATGTGTGGGATGTCCAAATCTGTTAAAGTATTTAGAACACTCGCCATATCCAAGAAAACTCTCAGGATAACATGCAGCCATATGGACTGATACAACATCATTATAATCGTATTTAGTATTCCATAATCCATATTCTATGCAATTGTTTGTATATCCTCTATACATTCTGATCTTGTATGTTTCCATTAATTTTTTTTCCAGAGCAAAATGAGCCGTAATAGATGGTATGGTAAAACAATTATTCAGTAGTTGTATGATTTTGTCATCGTCAGAAGTATATTTTAGTGCGAGATTCTCATTTCTTTATAAAGAGTTTCAGTGCGATAAATATCACCATTGGGTAGAACAAATTTATCATGATAATCGTGTTCTGAACTCTGAAATAACCAGAGATACAGGGTCACTTTTACTAATGTTTTTAATAAAAACAAATACATGATCGTTATAAAATTTAATCATTCTATCTCGTGGAGATACAGTTACAGCATCAGTCCATGCATGTGCATTATGATCAATGATTGTTATAGGGCTTCCATTTTTTGCATATTTTGGTTTGTACAATATCTCTCCTGTTAGTGTTTTTACTGATATTGGAAATCTTAATAACTTTTCTAGCTCAGCAACATCCTTAATAGATGCACCAGTATATTTAACAGTCTCTGCCCATTCACATATTTTTTACGTTTTGAATCTGTTAAGCCATTGCCACGCATCGCATTTGTAAATTGTTCAGTAATGCTCCGCAACACAGTTAATTCTTGACTCTGATAGTCTCATCGGTTTGAAATCCGCAATATTAGGTTTATCAATTATTAAAAACAATCCATATACCACAGCAATAACTGGATACCCTCACTCAAAATACAGTTTATCAATACCAGTCAGTATTCCAGGTTTGGATTTGTTACTTGATAATATCGTTTTGTTATTTCCAAACTGTATATGAACGGGATCACTTTCATCACGAATTATCCAAAAATTATCATCTGTCTCAACAATAAATTTTATTAAAATAAATCAAGATGGTTAATAATTACTTTTTCCCGTCTGTCGTTCATCATATTAAAGATGTTTCCAAGTTCTAATGTTGACCATACATAAATAGCACCGTCCTCTCGAAATTCCTTTTTTGGGCTCAAGGATACGTTTGGTTATTTATACATTTGTAAAAGCTAGATCTTTCATCGAAACACTAAATTTATATCATAGTAGACTGTCACGGTCAAATCTTGTAGCAGATGGTTCAATTGCTGAAAAATTCCACCAATTAAAAATTTAAAAAGAAAATTATTTTTAAAATTAAATTTAGTATATATATATAAAATATATATATTATTTTAAAAATATAATATATATATATATATGAATGGAGCAACAAGAATTTGTTAGACATCCAATATATACGAATTACGAGGCGTCCAAAGATGGCGTTATTAGAAACTGTAGACTAAAGAAACCAGTTGGTAGTATTGATAATGCTGGTTATTGTTGATTTAATATTAGTAGAAATATAAGATATCTATCGCATAAATTTATATACAAGTGTTTTTGTTGGGTCGTTAAAGATGGTTTTGTTATTGACCACATTGATGATAGTTTTTAATTCTATGTATGCAGCCGCCAAATATTTTGGTATTTGCATACCTTCAGTTAAGTTTGTACTTGATCATAAACGAAAACCTGCATATTCAATAAAGTATGACCAAAAGATTATATTTGAGTACGGTATAACTGCGTGCTCTTCAGGATATATTTTTACTTTATATAGAGTTCTATAAGTCTTGCCAGGGTTTCTGTTTATCTATAATCACATTTATGGGTCCGCATTAATCGTCGCTTATCTCAGTTTCGCTGTCATTTATCACAGAATTAAATAACATAATCCTTTTCAGTCGCATTACTCGACTGTCTATCGTTTTTCCTTTCGAACTCTTGAGACAGTGCCCTTTTTATCTTTACGATTGAACGCATAAGAGGCGTGAATAGTCCTACTTGTTTGTCATCAACAACAGCTAAAGATTCTAACATAGAATTATAAAATGACTTAACAAATCTGTAGTTGGAATGTAACGTTGATTTATATTGAAATTTTCTCTGTTGTAATAATTCAAAGTCATACATGAATTTTTCAGGACTAAGGCAATCGGATATTTGAAATCCTTCATACTTTATTTTTTTAATAGCAGAAACAATATCAGCAAATATTCTCAATGTTCATTATATATATTTATTTATTAAATTTAAAATAAAAAGGTATTTAATTTTTTAAAATTGATTTAAAAAGTAGTTTGATATATAATAAAGCGACATAACTCCTCTTGAAAAAATCCTATTCACAGAGTAGATTACTTCCCTTCATGTAAAACGTCATTTAAATATTTTCACTGTTCATTATATATATATATATATATATATATATATATATATATATATATATATAGCGTCCCTTTGTTCTTTTACATCTATATTTATCATATTCGTTAACATTCTTGCATCCAGACATGTACGATACTTACGTGCTCGGCCAGTCATGTCTGTCAATAGCGATGGTAATATATAGGTTCTGGGGGATTTCTGTGATTAAAATCTGAAGCATTGCATGAGAAATTAATAGCACACCAGGTCGTCATTACAAAAAAATATCATTAACTTCTGCAGTTGTGCCGGATCACTTTAGGTAAGTGCGAGTATCATTGAATTACATCAATCTCGTCTGTGTGTTGTTCTGCCGAAAAATTGGGAAAATATTCTAGCGAGGATTTCTTTGCGTTAAAGTTACATCATCGCACACGACAATACCATCCCCTCCGACAATTCAATGTCGTCAATGGCAAGAGTTTCATCAACGATTTGCTTCTTAATAAGGACTGAAGCACTAGCATAAAATCTCCGAATATATAACGATAATGTTGATCGTCCATCCTATAGCGCAATTATGTGCACTGATCATACCTTAGTGATCTCAAAGACATACGCAACAGCATTTGAGCTTTTACAGATTAATTTGGATTAAGAATCATTGCGCGAAATGAGTTTTGAAATAAATCAGTCCTTCACTCCAAGAAAAAAATCGCTTGATGGATCATCAGAGGATTGAGGAAGGTTACACTTGGTAGATAAAGTCTACCCATAGAGAAGCAAATCACTCCGATGTAAAAATGTCTCCAACCGTCTTACTCAGATGTGCTTGACTAAACAGGTGCTGTTGAAAATGTACATAAAACACTATGGACGATTTCAGGTGGATAAATTGATGTCGAAATACTTAGGAATATCAACAATTTGATATTTGTTTCTTCCCAATTGCTCGAATACCAAGACAGCATAATCTCGCATAAGAAATTAAAAATATGGTAATGTAGATGTTGCAAGTAGATTCAAAGAGTCTGAGCCACTGACGAAAGACCGTCACCGTTGCGTACAAAGTGATTTCGAAACAATTGCCATTAGACCCACTCGGAGCCAGTCTATATGCACCGGAGTTGTTAAAAAGTGGTCAGTTTTTGCTAATATTTAGGTATGTTCCGTCCATTTGGTTGGACCCGCAGATTGATACGCCGAATTAACCAGTATGTTACCATTTAGCACTAATGCAAACCGTGATTCAAAGCCTTTAAATAGATTATTTCTACGACCATAATTAAAAGTCTGTACCGCCGAGAAAAAATTACTGGCAAAGTTTATTTTGGAATGTATGCGTGCCTCTAAGTGGAAGTATTGCTTCCACAAGGGGATATCTACCGGTTATTACCAAGCTGGAACAAGTTTTAATAATTTCTTCGGTACATAAAAGTCCGACGTTTCTTTGACTGTAAGCAATTATGTGTGTGCGAATTTACATCGCTCACGCAACCATTCCATATTCATTATGAATTCGAAGTAGCCAACCAAGATCTAATACATTTTGGGACGTCGTCCATCATATTCATTGGTAAGTTTACTTTTGCAAGCATCTTTGAATTTTCATCAGCATCATCTTTTCATATTTTAGGTGCAAAAATCGGTTTGAATATGCATCAACATTTAATTCGTATTCGAGAAACGTTTGTTGCAACGTACATCTTAATGTTGACACCGTATCGCAGTTTTATCTTCTCATAATAAAACACATGCATGAACAGTTAGGATGAGAATAACACAGCCGTGGTAGCGAAGACAGGCTTTGTCAGCATCAGTTTCGATCTTGACTGTTGATGGCAATGTGTCCACGACCAAAGAGCTTTCGTGACTCGAATGCCAGGACAGCAACTAGCCTACGAAACTGTTATTTTTAACAGTGCGGATTTGGTCTATTCTAATATACTTTCCATAATTCTCCTTAGTACTTCCGAACAGAACACTGCTCATGGGTCTGAAGATTTTTTCTCAAAATCGCTCAAGGTCTGTGTGTGCAGATTCATATTCATTTGAATGTACGAGAAAATTTGTGAGTCCTGGCAACACTGAAACACACAGTGAACTTTGTACATACGCATACGCATCACTGATATAAATGGAAGTTTCGTATGTGAAGATTTTAGTTGCTTAAAGTTTTCCGTTTGGGTACGAATGTGATATATTCTGTATACTTGTGTCCAGGATGATTTAAGCAGCAGGGAGGGTGAACCCTACAAAATTTTGCGACAAAATCGATTAAAGCCTCAGAATGCCCAATAGAGCCTTCCTACGAAATCTTGTATTTCAACCAAAAAAAAAAAAAATAAAGACCCCATTTTACGAATGGAGCCTTAGCGATTTTGTCGTAAATATGTTGTCATAACCACCCTCAAATTACTGCCAATAATTGCTATCATTGTTGTCATAGCCCTCCCTGCTGCTAAATGGATTTCAGGTTTAATACAAATGATTTTAAGAAATTTGTCAAGTCCAAAACTATCGTGACAGAGGGGCCCGTAAATTATT
>JAEAOA010000409.1:0-27500 GCA_016746295.1 Potamilus streckersoni
TCAAAAAACCCTCCAAATCCCACTCCCAAGACAAAACATAAACCCAAAGAGAGCAAGGAAACAAATCAAAACAAAGACCAAAACTTTAAATGGGCAAATGATAAACAAATACGTTCGGAAGAAGAAAATCTTTTGGAAAAACTAGATGACTATAATGCAATTTAGAAATGAAGTTGCAGACTGAATTGTATCTGGCAAAATATGTCCAAGGCTACTCATTTGCTTCATAAATTTTAATTCCTGATGAAATATTTCAGCATCTGAAGGAGACGACTGGGCTAATTTTGTTGATTAGATGGGTACAACGCCAAATGTACCGAAACAATTATGTATATTGAACTTAAAGACAAGTATGCGTGCACTTAAAAAAAGTTTCACATGGTTTAAAGCTAAAAGTTTGCAGAGTTGTATTGACAATTTGAGGCAGAAGCCAAACATTGACTTTTCAATATATGGGAAATCCCAGGGAAAGAAATACAGTATACTATGAGCAGATGAAAATACGGCGACAAAGAGATGAAAGTATAGGCTAAACAATAGAGACAACCATTCACTATCTTCTTTGCAATATCCAGATCAGTAACCACACCGACGAGGTTAGTTGAGTTTGTGTTAAGTACCACAACAGGTGATCAAGAAATGTGAAGAATGACGATAAAGGGAATTAGTCCTAAGCACTACAACTCGTGAAGAAGGAACGAAACAAAAACCGTTCCATTAATTAGCAGGTCATTGGAGTTTGTGCCAAGTATTGCAACAGGTGATAAAGCGCATTGATTACGAGGTAAATAGAGTTTCTGCCAAGAAATAAAAAAGTTGAAAAACCATAACGAAAGACATTCCATTTATTACCAGGCCAGTCGAGTTCGTGCTTAGGACGTATACACTATAACTAAAAGCAATTTATTCGCATTATACTTGTTTACCATCTAACGTTGATTTATATATCGATATGTTAGATGTTTTATTTGTATCAATATTACGCGAACACAGTTCGTGAAAGGAAGGAATGAACTTTAATTCAGTAATACACTTTAACATAGTATATATGAAACATTTTCGAATTCCGGTTGGATTGTTGCTTTTTATTTGTTCTCACACCGGAATACTATATACAGTTTCGATAATTGTTCCTGTTCCGGTGGATAATATTGCCATGAACCGCATTAACCGATGTTTTAGAGGTACTAGCCATGCGTATACATAATAGTACTATGATAAACAATGATTTACTTTAGAAATTTAGAAACTAAAACAAATTGCTACTAAGATAGCTAACCTTTAGAAGCGACCCATGCGCCTAGATCTCGATAGGGTCAATTGTTGTAATACCTTTATTCTTGGTAATTGATGCACTATCCCAGACAACACTAGAAGAAAAATATAGTTCGTAAAGGAGAAGGCAAATTAATTTCAAACATTCATCAATTTCCTTTAGTAGCCTTTGAATCTAACTTCATAGTTTATTAACAGAAGATCATTAGCTTTCATAATACCAAGTGGGTTTTATAAAGACACTGTTTTATATTACTGCCTGATATGTTCGACGTGTATGTAGATGTATAATCCCATAAGGTGATCAATGGCCCAGGTTAAAAAATGTTTGGTAGCTAGAGAGAAGTATATGTAACGCAAATTACTCATCGATTGGGTCGGTAGTTAAAAACACACAAGTAGTACCAATATTTAAGCAAGGTACGAGCAATAAAATACCCATGGTTTAGTGAAACTTTGCCCAACAATGTTTTCATGTGGTCCATGTGAAAAAAGCTATCTTGTTTAAATAATTTCGTGACGGACGCATGCATTCTTGGTGTATTATGATACATTTAAAATCTCTTCACTAGCACATCAAACATACAAGCAGAATGACAGATTATTGCACTGAACTGTAAATACTTACGATGTCAACAGAGAGAAGTCAAATTAAATGTGACATGTTTGCAACACGTTTGTTACTCACTTGCAACGTTTTCCGTGTAATTCTCTATTTGCAGTTTTGGACCTAGAACAATCAGATGTATTCCCATTGTCAGAGCCATTCTAGAAAATCTTAGGAACGATTTCTCATTAAATCTGACAACGCCCGTCCCTTCGTATATATGAACGTACATGCACATATACATAGTTGTATATATAAATGTATGCATATGTAATATATATTAATTTATGCATCCATGCATACATATTGATAGCTGTTAATTGTATAAGTACGTTGCAAACATGCGCTTGTCCAGATGTATAAATGGATTAATGTTTGTATAGAAACATGTATGTCCAAATGTTTGTTTTACGTCAGTGTATAAAAAATGTACAATTGCTTAAAATTATTCATTTCGAATTTTATGTTTCTTT
The DNA here is from genome assembly GCA_016746295.1 of Potamilus streckersoni. Taxonomy (NCBI): domain Eukaryota; kingdom Metazoa; phylum Mollusca; class Bivalvia; order Unionida; family Unionidae; genus Potamilus; species Potamilus streckersoni. The sequence continues at coordinate 2,356 of JAEAOA010000409.1, forward strand.
CTTCATTTTAGTTCTTTCCAAAACTAAATAAAAATTCGTATAATAATTAATGTAGCTTGCTCTTTTTTATAACTGTTATTAAAGGTGTCCATTTTTGTTGGGAAAAGGTGTATGCAGCACATGTACAAAATTGTTGCCATTTCACGGATTGCTCTCCTTTATCGATACTTCTGAAAGGACACAAAATTGTGTCTGGAATTTGTATTTATTTGACAATTTCATATTCTCTTTAAAATTATTAATCCGAAACGGCATTAGTTTGTGGTGCGATGATATATAAATAAATAACACATGTCGACATATTTGGAGTATTTTTGATGACAACACTACACATATAAGTTCAAATTGGAAAAGAACTAGAGGTATGCACTTTTTCTTTCAATTTAATTTGTAAACTTGTTCACAAAAAAGTACATTTAATATGTGGCAACTTAAGAAACCTTTATAGAAGTCAAAGGGAAGGAACTTTACGGTTCTTTGTTTCCATATATAAAATAATTAAAAATATTATAACAGCAAGAACGTATGTGAAATAAGGCGTACACAGAACTTAAAAACATTCGGGTCATATGATAATTTTTTACGAAAACTAATGACGTATAGGAAACTTAATAATTGTCTTGAAGACCTATGTTTTATTATTACTTTTAAAGCCATTTTCTGTCTTATTAGTTGACTGACAGTCTAAAATCTATTTTCTGTCTTATTATGTGACTGAAAGACTAAACCTATTTTATGTTTTATTACGTGATTGACAATCTAGTATCTATTTCTGTCTTTTTATGTGATTGACAGTCTAATATGGAGATTCAGTCTTATTATGTGATTGACAGGCTAATATTCAGTTTCAGTCTTATTATGTGATTGACAGGCTAATATTTAGTTTTAACCTTATTATGTGAGCGACTTTTGAATATTTATTTTATATCTGATTAGGTGACAGTCTAATATATATTTTCTGTCAGATGTGATTGACAGTCTAACATCTATTTTCTACCTTGTGATTCTTCCTCTTTCCATTAGATTTATATATAGGCAACCTTAATTATTGAAAGGTGAAGGTGTAAGTATGAATGACGAAATGGGAAATAAAATTATTTACCATTTCCATAGTTATTTTAACTAATCTTGAAAGCTAAATCCATAGGATATTAACGTATTCTAAGGAATTATTTGTTATTCATACTCCAATAGTAATTAAGTTGTTGAGTGTGCGTGGCTTGTGTGCGTGTTCTTTGGATTTTCAACACAGCTTTAACAATTTTTTGGTTACATCGCTACGATGTCTGCAATATGCCAGTTTAAAGTGATATCAAGCAATGGGGCATCATGCCGTAGACAGGTAGCATCACGTACCACCCAGTCACATTATCCTGACACCAGGCTGACCAGTCCTAACACTAACCTCTTAGTGTTGATTTTCTAGCGGGGCATCTGTTAGGACCATTTTTTATAAGCCTTTTGTATGACTCGACCGGGTTTCGAACCCTCGACCTCCCGCATACGAGGCGGACTCTCTAGACACTAGGCCATTTGAGAATATTTCATTTTCAGTACACAAAGAAAATTAAAGCCCTCTCCAACGTCTAGATGATGTTGATTCCTTTCACCACATGTAGAAAATAATGAAAAAGCTATTTTTAAATAAACAAAATAAATTAAATAAAATTAAAATATGTATGCTTTTTCATCATGTCGATATAGTCTGTTTTGCACGTTTAAAATTTTTACTTTGTCACAATTTGATATAAAAACACAATAATCATTGCCGTGGACATAATTATATTTTCTGCAAGTTGTATCAACAACAATAATTCTAAAGATCACCAAATTAGTATTCAGGAATTTTAGAAACCATGTAAGAACTTCAAACCAGTTTTTTAAGATAAACACACAGTAAGTAAAGTAAAATATGTTTCAAAGTAGTATTCTGTTTCAAGATAATTGCCATGTAAAGAAATTATCATTGAAAAATTGCTTTCCATTGCACTGATTTTCATGTAGAAGAGGAGGCTTCTTACAATAAATAGATAAAGCATGCATGACGTCTTCTGGTTGTGAACCTTCACTGATGACAAGCGGAACCTTTGGACCAGTTGCGGTTCAGCAGGCAGGGTGTTAGAGCCCCCATAAGGTAAGACGGAAACATTTCAAACGAAACGTGTAATACGAGAACATTCTGCTTCCTCTGAATGCCACGATATACTCGAATCCCATTCTCTCAAAACGTGTCTCTCGTAAAACGAACTAACATTTGCAGTAACGGCAAGATGATTTTGATCAACACTAATATTCTCACATTCAAATGAGCCACTTCGATTACATTGATCAAAGACCTGTTTTTTAACATTCCTGTAGACCCTTTCATACAGTCTCCAGAAACATGGACACCATAAATATCGCTGCAATACTAAACCATATAGAAAGTAACTGGGAACGTTAGAGAAAGATCCAATATATGAAATAGGAGAAAGGCACTATCGTTCCTGAGGCTATGACATTTGTGGAAAAGAATCCTTTGACAAATACTTCTGTGTCATTGCATGCATTACGTGGTTCATAGTTTAAACCATGTTCACAGTTATGACTAAATCTTACTCGTAGCAATCCAAGCAAAGAATGATGCAGATTAAAACAATGATAAGAATGTATCAAGCAAGAAAGATAAAAGCTACAAAAGAAAGACCTCTTACAGGCAACACAGGAAATAAAAGGCACACTACAGGACTCTGTGCAAATATAATACGTTTGATGCATAAGATTGCCAAATATGCAACTATTATGCCAATTACATCAGGCCAACTGAATAAGAAAAAGAACGATAGTGTCAGTACAGATGCATGATTTAAACTAGTTCAATAGAGGAAGAAAGACTCTACAAGACTTCTCAAAGAAGTTGACAGCCATATGAAGCTCTTTAATACGTTTAAGATTCTGGAGAATTTGGATACTGGATAACTCCCTGTTATCACGTTAGGACAAGCGTCTAGAAGTCCTGTACACCAACCTCCTTCATACATAAGTCTGAGACATTAACGAAATGGAATTTCCAGAGTACAAAGACGAAATTAGTCTTCTTAATATATGATCCAAAAGACATTCTATTCAAGAAAACAAGTTAAACTTAAATGTACGTTAACTGTTCAAGAAAGATTGACATTTTTCTAGCTGAGTGTCCATCATCGCATATATTCTTACAGTAACATTTCCAAAAATCAGCGTTTATGGCAGATATATAAAATGAATAAGGCATGCTGGGAAACGTTTGAATCCCTCTGAGTATCAAATTTGACAGATGATCGTTTTGACAATATAATGGATCAATACTTAAAAAGATGTTACAAGATGCTGTTGGCGATACAATATAAAAATTATGGACACTTTATAAGCGTCTAAGCAAATCATTGACGATGGATTAATTAAAGCCGTCAGAGAACCAGAAAAGGTCCTTAAACATTTTAATATAATCTCAACAGAGAATTGTAATCAATACCGTACACCAATCTAAGGCTCGTCATTCCATTCGTGAAAACGGGAAGACAACATACTTATGTATCCACGTTGATCACTCATTCCTATGCTAAGTCACTATGGAATATTGTATGTTGACCACTCATTCCTATGCTAAATCATTATAGATTAAGGTAGGGAACACCACTGACAAAAATAAAGCAACTGTAGTATTCCCGAAACACATCACAAAGAGATTACTTTGTAAATGTCTGACGTGTCAAAAATCACTTTACAAAGTATACTTCCCTACTATACTACTTGCGCTCTTCTGAAAAAAAAATCCACAGGCATCCAACACATGCTTTGATACTACAATGTGTCCAAACCATGCAAATATTAGGTTCGGAGTGAAGACAGACAAAGATATAAAAATCATTCTAATACATTGCTACTTCACATAAATCTATAACAACAGACAAAGTTTACAGATTTACACCTAGTCGATGATTTCGTAATGGATTTAGCGTGTATAATGAATCTTTCAGGAATATATGCTCCATTCCAACATTCTCATGTGAAACCCTTTGTTTCTGGTAGGGAAGTTTTCTTTAGATTTTGACTATTAGGATGGTCTTATCATGTGTCATAGAACCATGGATATTTGTATTTTTATCTTCTGTTGGATTATTGCTTTACAAGGTATGTTACGATGGGGTAATGGTCTCTTAGTTGGATTATTGCTTTACAAGGTATGTTACGATGGGGTAATGGTCTCTTAGTTGGATTATTGCTTTACAAGGTATGTTACGATGGGGTAATGGTCTCTTAGTTGGATTATTGCTTTACAAGGTATGTTACGATGGGGTAATGGTCTCTTAGTTGGATTATTGCTTGACAAAGGGGGGGGGGGGGGGGGGGGGGGGGGGGGGGGGGGGGGGGGGGGGGGGGGGGGGGTTACGAGGGGGGTAATGGCTCTTAGTTGGATTTTGTTTTAGGGGGTTTATGTTCCCGATGGGGTAATGGCTCTTATTTGGGGGATTATTGCTTTACAAGGTATTTTACGTTTGGGGAAATGGCCCTCTTATTGGATTATTGCTTTAAAAAAAGGTATGTTAGAGGGGGTTAATTTGGCCCCTTAGTGGTTTTTTGCTTTACAAGGAAATGTTACGTTTGGGGAAATGGTCTTTATTGGATTATTGCTTTACAAAGTATGTTACGAGGGGGAAAAGGTCTCTTAGGGGGGATTATTCCCTTTAACAAAGTATGTTACGTTTGGGATAATGGTTTTCCTTAGTTGGATTATTGCTTTACAATTTATGTTACGTGGGGAAAATGGTTTTTATTGGGATTATTTTTTTACGGGTATGTTCAAAGGGGGTAATGGCCCTCTTAGCGGGATTTTGCTTTAAAAGGGGTATGTTACAGGGGGGAAATTTTTTCCCTTAGTTGGATTTTTGTTTTTACAAGGTATGTTACGAGGGGGTAAGGGGCTCTTGTTTGGTTTTTGTTTTTTACAAGGTATTTTACGAGGGGGTAATGGCTCTTAGTTGGATTTTTGGGCCTTTCCCAAAGAAATTTTTACGATGGGTAATGGCCCCTCTTAGTTTTTTTTGCCTTACAAAGAAATGTTACGATGGGGTAATGGCCTTATTTGGGATTATTCTTTAAAAGGGTAGTTAAAAGGGGGTAATGGTCTCTTAGTTGGATTATTGCTTTACAAGGTATGTTACGAGGGGGAAAATGGCCCTTTTAAGCGGGATTTTTGGGCTTTACAAGGAAATTTACAGGGGGTAATGGTCTTTATTTGGGGGATTATTGCTTAATAAGGTTTTAACGATGGGGTAATGGTCTTTTTTTGGTTTTATTCCCTTACAAAGTTGTTACGAGGGGGTAATGGTCTTTAGTTGGATTTTTGTTTTTACAAAGTATGTTACGATTGGGGGGTAAGGGGCCCTCTAGCGGGATTATTGCTTTAAAAGGGTTAGGTTACAAAAGGGGCCCAAAATGGCCCTTTTTAGCTGGTTTAAAGCTTTAAAAGGGGTATTTTTAAAAAGGGGGAAAAGGTCTCTTATTTGGGATTTTTGCTTTCAAGGTTGTTACGATGGGTAAGGTTTCCCTTAGTTGGATTATTGCTTCATAAGGTATGTTACGATGGGGTAAGATTCTCTTAGTTGCGATTAAAAGACAATAATAGATGATTTTACTGCCACAAGCGTCCATTTTAGCGGCACTGCTGAAATGACGCAGTAAAACTCAATATGGGACAAAAAACTACTTTAAGCATTATCACTTCTTCAGTATTACCTAATTTATTTGGAAGTGTATTCATTATATGGTCCGAAATGTCAACCCTATCTACATCTTGGCTAATGGAGAGAGATTTACGTGCTTCGATTCTGTGAATTACAATTTTCTTACATGAAGGGAGCACATGACTTGAATTGACTTTTATGTAAGCAAATACATGTGTAATAGCTTCTCTCTGGTATGTCGTCATCCTTTCAATGCTAAACTTATAAAATATCTTTCTGAAGTTGATTTCCTCCGCCATTTTTGGTCGATATATATTGCACCGTTATTATGAACTATTGGTTAGCTAGCATCACATGCTAAGGGAGACAACTCATGAAATCCAATATATGTGGCTTCGACAAAGGTGGCGCTCACCAGTTATTATGTACTTTTGAGAGAGTGATGTATGTAATGTGAAGTTGTTTGCATTTTATACATGCATAGTGGAGAGAATGTTGGCATACCTATATACTACGTTTATGTAATGTGGCTGAAATTTCTTTAAATATTGTACTTTTGGAAATATTAAATGATCTTAGGACACTGCTAACTAAAATGACTGCTCCCTTGCGCTCCAAAAATCAACCTGAATTTATCTAAAGTACACTATTCTTAGCAGCTATTAATGAATTTTGCCAAACTAGACAATACCAGCTTCTAAACGTGCAATGAATGAATTACCAAATACATAAAAGGTAAACAAAAGTTATCGGCTCTATTCTTTTACAATTTACCTCTGAAGTTCGAGAAGTGAAAATGAGCAAGTTGAGCTAGCACGTTTTGGAAAGGTGCAGATCTGGAGTAAGGCCAAGCTGTATACTCTCTAACCCATATTACACCCATCAATCAAACATCAAAATAAAGGGAATTAAAGGTTCTTTGAACAATACCCAAGATATGCAAAGTCTCTTTTAAATAGCCAGTATAACTAGTGAGGAAACCCGGGGAAACTCTTTTTCTTTAAAATTCTAACCCTATGCTAAATACGAAACTGTAGAGCGCCACCAAAGCACGAAAATATCTGCTTAACTTGCCAGGGTGTAGATAGGGTTAACATATCGAAAACCTGGCTAGCGAAGATGATTTACGGTAGGTTTGACGACATAATTAAGTGAACAAGAATGCCTAGTTACTATAATGTTGTTATCAGAAGGTAAATATATACAGAAATCGTTAATTCTGCTAAATGTGCTGTCAATAGGGAAGTAATTTTACAATATACGCTAAATATGTCCAAGGACAGTAACATGCGAGAATACAATCGCCCTCTTTCGCCGTCAAGACTTAAGTGTTTATTAAGCTAGAAAATGCTAGAAGAACTTCAAGTTCACTATATATATATATATATATATATATATATATATATATATATATATATATATATATATATATATATATATATATTTAACGTAGGTACCTTTGCAAAGGGAAGCTACTCAGTCCTAATTATTAGATTTCGCTGCACAATATAGACCAGACTTATACATCCATTAGGTAGCCTGGACTAAGGACAGGTCTATTTTCTTAAAGCTTCAGATTAACGGCCTGAGGAAATGCATAAAGTTGTCCTTACTTCTAAAAGTACACGATGCATCATCAGTTCCTCTTTTCGAACTGACTCCCATGTCCGTTTCTCCAGCTGCAAAAATAGGAAAAAGTTCATTTCAATCGCTTTTCCTGTGTATTTTATTGGTACGGAAGTGTTTGACAAGAATATTAATGTATAATATCCATATCTAGACATTGCGCAATGTTCAATGTTCCCGTATAATTATTGTGTTACATGTGTGGGTCATTCTTCGTATTTAAAGGATGAATATATCTATTTCTCAAAAGACTTAAAATGTGTCCATTTTCCTAAACTTTAATACTAAATATTTCTTTTTTACTTTGACCATTTTAATAAGGGTATCAGCAGCAGGGAGGGCGAACCCTACAAATTTTTGCGACAAAATCGATTAAAGCCTCAGAATGCCCAATAGAGCCTTCCTACGAAATCTCATATTTTAACCAAAAAAAAAATGGAGCCTTAGTGATTTTGTCGTAAATATGTTGTCATAACCACCCTCAAATTGCTGCCAATAATTGCTATCATTGTCATAACCCTTCCCCCGCTGGAAGGATTTCAGGGTTAATACAAATGATTTAACCGAATATTTGTTAGCTTTTCACAAACAGACTAATCAATAAAACTTCACCACATAGAATAATTAAATTATTTGACTGATCGGTGAGTGTAAAATTAATTCTAGTTAACAAATCATTTTGACATTGCATATATACTGGATTAGTCGGATTCTCAACAATTAAAAATCCTGGAGGAGCTGTTGGCGTAAATGAATAAAGAATGTAACCTTGTCGGGCTTTATTTGATTGCTCGAGATTAATTTGATAGCTTCCTTCGATTACAAGTTAAATTAAGCGCGATCACCGATGAAATGTTTACATTGTTCGGTGCGATATGTCTACAGTCGCCGTCGGGAGAATTATTATGAGTGAGGATAATAGGATTCGGCTGGCTATCTTTCCATGATTGATAAATTTTATTAAATCCTTCGTCGATGGCAGTTCTGAGTTTTTTCTTTAACCCAGGTACGTTATATCCCGGTAGTTTATAATTTGGATTTTCCTTAATTTTTTTTCTTATATTCTTTGGCGGAAAAGGTTTTTGAAATGGGTGAATTTTCATTGGTAAAAACACTAATAATCCACGAATTAAATATTTCCATATCATCGATGATTTTATTACCTTCAGCGACTACACTAGTAAATTCAGCTTGTGCGAAAAGGCCAGATCTTAACGAGGGTAATAGCAACGAAAAATCATTATTCATTCTATCAAGGATGTGATTTTCAATATCTACGAGTGTTGGGCTTGTTTCATGCGTTTCCAAAATTTCACCTTCCTGTGGGATATAATCATTAAAAGTGGAATTATCCACGCATCCTCATCATATTGATCCTTATATCGATAACTCTTTGTGAAGTTTATATCCTCGAATATTTTATAAGTTTTTGATGGATTTTCAGGTCCTATTTCATCCGTGACGTAATCAGATTTTACAGGCTCGGGGCGTGGAAATGCTAGCACTTCTAGATGGATCTTCGGGCCATCCTAATACTGTTCTTATTATCTACAACATACCCAGGAGAGCTTATTTCAATTGCAGATGATAGTGTTGGTTCATGAACTGTTATCGCGATTTTTGATTCCCTTCTAGTAATAGATTTTATTCTACGTTGTAATACATTCATTAATTTGCTCAATTTGATAGGACCCAGTTGGTATTGAAACAACGTTCCAATCTGGAGTGTCATCTTTTTTATTTCTATACGCAAATACCAAAGAATTATTAGGTCTCTGACCACCAAATGGAACCGATCTAATATTAGGCCAACTATGATACACTCGTAATTTTGCCAACGCGATTTCCTTTACTGAAACAGGGGAAGGGAAATTCACACTGAATTCAGGGGTTGTTGACGATATTGATATCATGCCTGTTTTCCGCGGAGTGGTATTTTCTGCTATCAGCTGAAGTAGTTGAATCTCTTGCGACATTATTATTATTATTATTATTATTATTATTATTATTATTATTATTATTATTATTATTATTATTATTATTATTTACAATGTCTAATTTCGCAATAGATGAAAAAACGCTAGCGTTTTTAATCGCAGTATCATAAATACGTATCATCGCGGAGAACTCGTCTTCGTGAATTATCGTATCATCAATCGATGATGACATCAACGAGGACAATTGTGAGTAACCGTTAGATACTGTTTGATGTTTTACTATATATTCGTTAAGTTTTTCTTGAGAACACGATGATATTTTTTTAGTAATAGCATTTGCAATTCCAGCAAATGTTGTCACCGCGGAAATAGCAATTGGGACAGCAATCGGAGCTACCATTGTTACTGAAGATAGTATAATACCAGCACCGGCCATTATACCAGATACCGAGTATACTGTAACATCAATCGTGGTAATTCTCCTGCGATATTTTTTAATTTTTATTTCATACTCATCAATGAGTGTTTTGAGTTTCGTTAAAAACTCTTTGACGGTATCATAGCAATTTTGCGATGACGGAATCATATTATTTTAAAATCTCAAATGGTTTCTAATTGTTAAAATTTCTAATTCAGATCAGCTACAAACTCCATGTACCATACAAATGATGTCTTTTTTAAATTAGGATCAGTGCTTGTTATTGTAAACCGTTTGTATTCACCCACCTCAATAGTCGTTGAAATCACGTTGTTGTATCCATATGAAGTCGATGATGATATATTAAACTGGTTCAGTGACACTATTGTTAATCGATAAATACCATTGTTTGACACAGTGAGAGTTATTGTATTCTTATTAGGTTCCCAATCTAATGATCCAGAGAAAACTGTGTATACCATATTTATGATATTCCTCTCATGAGGAATCTTTTTTTTTTTCAAGTAGCGGAGGATTGTTTTTGAACGTTGTAATATCCGTGTTGATTGCTTCCAATTGCCGATTAATCGCTGGTATTTCTTCGATGGATTTTTTAATATTCGGAAGTTTGATATCTAGTTTATCAAGTGGACCTCCCAAAAATTTATCAACAATGTTTTTACGAAATGTTGAAAACTGTTTTACGTGTTCTTCATATCTTAATTGAAATGTTGCAATTTCCAACATAGATGCTTTTATCTCTGCAATATTCGGTGTGGTTACTGGTGGATTTCCAAGGAATTCTAGCAGCTGTTTGTCGATTTTGTCTACGATTGACTTTTGTAATTCATACAATTTATTAAATTCAGCTTTATGATTGTTATATTCATCATTGAGTGATTTTAACGCGTTTGCTGTGCTATCTACTGTTGTTAGTTTATCCGTGATCGTCGAAACAAATACCCCCGGTTTGAGTTTTCCATTGTTTGAATATAACGCTATTGTATTTTCAACGACGTCACGTCTTCGTATTAAGATATCATCCAATGACACATTACTAGATTTCAATTTGCCCTGGCGATCTTGAAATACAACTATTTCCCCAGGATCTACACTTGACAAGTTTAATGTCTCGGCGATTTCATCTTCGATTAATTTTTTACATTTTGGACAGCGAATTTACTATCGGTTTCTGTTTTTTTTAACTCTGACAGAGGTCGTCCCCAAATATCAATCATTATACGAAAACGCTAACGTTTTTCTCAATCATTTCTAATTGGTGAAAACGCTATCGTTTTTGCCATTGCCCGCTAGTATATTCATTAACAACAACTTGTGGTGGTTTCCTTGGAAATCTAGATATCTCTGCAAGGACGTTTAATACTTCACGACCGCATATCGGTGGGTCATTTAACTGTTGTGTTGGTAGCGTGGAATAAAAAATTGGAGCCAACGATGATTTTGTTATTGTAGATACATATCGCATAAATTCTTTTGGTGGAGCTAATCCATATGAATCAAAATAGACAATTCCACGTGGATCAATTGCATATGCGACCCAATGAGTTCCTTCTCCGCTGCTGTTATCAAGATTGATAATACCCGTTTCATTTTTCATTGGTTTTGACGGTAATTGATCTCTCATGAAAACTCCTCTAAAGTTTTTTATTGATAACGATTTTACTGCATCAATTAAATCAAAATTGGACATTGGTGAAAATCCAAGGGATTTTTCCATTAATAAGTCGTTCCTGGTATTCTTAGGCCCGTGCCCTTGTACCAATTGTGTGGAGTTCCTGGTAGTCTTAGACCCTTTCCCTTTTTTATAGCCTTTCCCAGTAGCCTTTTTCAGGGCCATTCCTGCAGCAGTACCAACGGCTCCTAACGCTGCCACCTTCGCAACCGCTGAGGCAGCCGCTGCAATCAATGCTGGAATAGCAGCTAACAGCGGGAATATACCACCTGATTTTATCATACTGGCGATTGCTGCTTTCGAAAAATCAATTTGAACTCCTAGTTTGTTCTTTAGCACATCATTGAAATGTTTTATTTGACGATCTGTCAATGATAATGTATGCGCACCACCGGACATTTGAGTGGGTTTCAGCGTTATTGTGGTTCCACATTCTTTAGCCGACTTTGATTTCAATTTCTTGACCTGACCATCAGTCAACTGGACATTAAAAATACTATATGTCATTCTATTCTAAAACGTAATTTACACTTTTAATTGATCTTATTGTGAAAATCCTAACTACATGTTTTCCACTGGTGCATCAATAAGTCTCATTCGTCCGCCAATTCCTTCTAACAACATTGATTTATCACTGAGAATGACAGCAACTGCTCTATAATCAGCTATACCAGCAGGGCGTTGTACCCGAGCTTGGAAGTATATATCAACAACAGATTGTCTCATCATGTCAAGATGTTCCAATGAAAAGTAATAAATCGGATAGTGTTTTTCAAAATCAATTTGCGATATTTGCAAACCAGTATCAACACTTTGATCACGATCCATAAACGACAACATTCTATGATATACACGTGCTACGTTGTTGTTTTCATAATCAAGCTGTACAATCTCTGCTGGCTCTTGTTGTCCGTTTATTCTCAACGAAACTTCACTTACTCCTAATTTATCAAATATCATATGACTAGATAATTGAAGACTCACTCGATTTGCATCCTGTAACGCTATAAAGATATGACGTGGAGCTGAAACACCTTGTTTTGATGCTAAGTGCCATGTAAATTTGCCATTTACATTATCCTGCTTCGTATCAGTCGTTGTTGTTAGCCAACTTAGCAATGATTTTCCACCTGTGTCCATAAACGATAGTAATTGTTGCTCTATTGCGACTGATGGAGTTAAGATGGAAATCCATAGAACCAATTTATTTAAAATGACTTTACCATCATCAACACCATTAGCACCCCAGATTGCATCATTGTCATTCTCCTTTCGCACTAACACGACTGTATGCTTTGCTCCATAGATGACTTTTCTGACATTTCTACAGAATCCAAATATGTGATGTAACGGAATTGCACATGAAAACCGTCGATGCTGTCCTTTCAATGCTCCATTTCGTGTTGCAAATCCTAGATTGAAATTACCATTGACCCTTTTTAAAATGTCGAATTCAGCGGCTGGTCTATCTTCACGGTCTAGATTATCTGCGAGTTGTTGATCATCTACTGCAGTATTTCTCGCAGTTCGTACTTTAATAAACTGAATATGGTTAGCATGATCAGAAGTATCCTTAGCAAACATTATAGACGGACCAGCCGACCTTGTATAATCATCAGAATATCTCGCAAGTCCGATTATTGTTGTTGCAATATCAACATCTTGTTCTAGTGATTCAATTTCTTTTCCATCAATGATATATCTTGCACTGTTAAATAGCGCCATAATGCCATTATTTACAAAACCAACTCGGATATTTAGGTCATCCTCATATGGTGTATCAGCTGCAACATTTGTTACAAGCTCTCCTTCTACTTCAATAAACGCCTCACACGGCAAAAAGTATCTACTTGTATCTTAAACTTGAAGTTCAACTCTCCCCCGTTGATTAGGCTCTCTTGCAAAATAGGCATAATACTGATAGTTAATTTTAGAATCGTCTTTATTCCCCGGTGCTGCCATATCAAACGCTGGATCAGCGATTTTTTAAAATGCCATTTATACTAAAACACTATCGTTTTTCTAAATGTAGTAATGCTATCATTTTCTTTTTTGTCTGAAATTTTTACGATTTCCTCCAAGACCGCTTCCCGCTATCATACTTGCAATATTACTACTATCTGGTGAAGTCATTGCTAATGATGCTAGTTTTTGTTCCACTGCGTTATTTATCACTTTACTGACATTTGCAGTCATCATTGTTGTTGAAGGTAGCGGTGTTGAAACCATTTGTGGTGGTTTTCGTCCGAATCTAGATTTCACCAATGACGTTATTCTATTCTTTGCGGTAGAAAAGGCCGTTCCTGCAAGATCTCCAACAGCGTTAATTCCCTTATTACGAATAACATCAATGGCTTTCATCGCTAATTGTTTAGCAACTGGTGCTACTTTTGGGGCTATTCTTGTAAATAAACCCGCTATGGTATTTCCAAGGCCGTCTCCATAGTATGCCCTATAAACGGGCAATCTTGAGTTTACCACATACACGTTTGTTGGTTTATCGTGATTATAGTGTACTATCATCTATTCTGAAATGACTTTGTAATTTCTAAATGCAAGCATTTCAGAAATTTCAATCGCTATAATAACCACTAAATTCCCCTGGAATTTCGTCCATTAACTCATCCAAGAGTTCTCGATACGTATGAACATCAATTATCCCACCTTGGAATAATCGTCTGCAAATATCAAATGCCTCATTAGTTATTTCGACTGAGTTATTCTCAGCTCGCTTACCTCCCATAAGAACCTCAAGTCGTGATATATCATTAATGATATTACTAGGACACATATGAGAATCATGATGAGAACTTCCATAACCCTCTCCTAAAACACTTGCTGGTTGAGTTTCTGGAGATTGTCGTCCTCGACCTCGTCCTCGACATCGACCTTGTTGTTGTTCTTTTCGTTGTTCTTTTAGTTGTTGTTGTTGTATACCATACTTATTAACTCCCATTTTAAAAGCATTGTACTCCAATGTATCCCTTTTTAAATTCCGGGTCTTCTTTATTAATTTCATATATCCAATCCACCCAGTCATCTCGTTTTATTGTGTTTTTTTTATACTCGTCTTTTAAAAATTCCCCTCTTGTATAATAACTTTTGATAGCGAAGTCACCAAATGACACATAGTCTTCAAGTTTCAGCAATTGAATTCGTCTGATTTCTGCTATAGCTTAATCGGCGAATTTCTCTTTAAAAGGAACACTTTTTTTTAGTGGAAACTTTTTCAATAGAATCACTAGCAGCTTCAACGGGGTTATCATCAATATTAATATCACCCATTTGTTGTATTTCTCGCTGAGTTTGTAAATCACCTGAGAGCTGTTTTATCCCCTCCTGAGTTTTTTCAGTCTCTGTAGCAATCTTTCCCAGTACATCAATAATAGGTACTGCTCCCTCTTTAGGGATGTCGCCGTATATAGCACGTTCTGTTGCAAGTTTCATATCTTTAGTGGCTTTAGTTACAGGGGCAAAAAGCTGTTCACTCCCAATAGAAAAGTCAGTCTGCGCTTGCTAAGTTATAGTTTATCTCGCACGTCATCTTGAATTGGTATAAACTTTTTCAGTAATGCTAACCTCTCACGGGCTAGTCTGGTAGTTAATGATTCTGATGTCATTATTGGAAATGTTAACGTTTTTTTAATTGTGGGTTTCAATGCTTGCATTTCCAGACTCATCAATCAAACGTCTTATAGATTTCACTTTCAAAGCAATCTCTGACCGAACTTGGTACTGTTCCCCTAGTTTCTTTCTAATTGCTTCAACTATACTAAATAGCCGAATGAATAAATTAATATCATTGTTATACAAAGAAACATTAACCGCTTTTTGGATTCTTTTTATCAGTGAATACATTTTAGGTAGGACATATCTTCCATGTTTCAATTGTATATCAATTTGTTCAAATTCATTCAAAAGTCTGTCTTCATTCAAAAATTCAGAAAGTACGATTCCTTGATTTCTTAAATTTGATATTTCTGTGATGATAGATGTAATATCTTGAAATTCTATTTATTGAATATTATTAATAAGGTATTTTCTTTATCTTTAAAATATTATTAATACACAATCCAACATACAAAAAAGGGACACATACAATGCTTGGTCATCTCCTTCTAGTTAATAGGCAGATAGTTAAGCATACATTAAAGACTTATACAATACCCTAACCCCCCAATCGAGTTCAAGGGTGGCCTATATGGGTATTAGACTCAGAAACCATAAGCGGTTTCACACAACATGTAACATATAACACGAAGCCCTCATTTGGTTATCTTTCGCGCCAAATGTCGTCAAAGAGGCCGAGGGGGGACAGCACATTCTTGGAACTCATTGAGTGCCTTCGCATTAAATAAGTCCAAGGTCCACAAACATAGATCTCCGGCGGAAGCTCTAACGTAATAAAGATTATATTAGAGCTCCCAGAAGATATGTTGTGGAGGGACAGTACATTACATATAGGATGGTATATGATAGGATGATATTATATATACTAGGGACAGCACATTACATATAGGATGGTTATATATACAATGAGATGATAGGATGGTATGATAGGGACAGTACAGGACGATACAAACATGAAACGACGGGGCGGACTTACTACACCCAATCTACCAATCAAAAGCAACCCAAGAAATTAACCATGGTTGCAGTTGAGAAAAGTCAACCACACCATGACAATGGCGTGGGTAGTTTTGATTGGCATATTGGGCTTTGCTTAAAGCCCCAAACGCGTATACAGCTCATATTATATATAAGGTGATAATAAGGCCAGTATCGATAAGCGAGAGTGTATTTATTTTCCTAGCATTTCATAGTGAAAATTGTGTAGTAATTTCAATGGAAACTAAATATTTAAATAAAACATTAAAACAAGAAATACAATTGTTAAATAATAGCAAAATTTTTAATAATTTCTATAATATTACGTGTTTATTTAATCGTAATAATAATGGATTTACATGACGAGATAACTCTGTCATGGGACCTGTCAATTCAGAATTACCTGCTATTTCTTGAATGGTTCGAGAATGATATTTTTCTGCGTCATCGATAATTTTATTACATGGAGCTACCACACTAAAAAACTGAATTACATGTAATGTGCTTTACTATTTTGACCTCACATACAATCTATTTTAATTTGTAATTACAAAGTAATTTCATTTTCATACAAAATCTAAACAGCTGTTAACGTGCGTAATTGGGATTTTTAAAAAATCTAGTAATAGAACCTTGACCTAGTGTCTTGTGTTACGCGCGCGTTCCGGTACAACGACCATATTTACTAGCTGTTTATGTGGCTGTTCCAGCTACTGATCTTGGCTGTTCCAGCTACTGTCATTTACTTTTTCAATATATGTATGCGTGGAAATTGCGAATAAGTATTGAAAAAAATATATATATGTACATAATAGCTTATAAAATGATATTAACGCGAAACGTTTTTAGCGTTTTTCCCTATGGTAATTGGTCTGGTAATTTATAATTAAAACTCACTATTGAGAGTTGTCTTGCAAATAGGAAAACTTTATTCTATGTCCATTTTTCTTTGAAATAGCTGTTTGATAAATCCCTTCAGCAACTTTTCGTACTGAAGGTATACATATTCCAAAATATTTCCCTGCAGTATTCATTGATTGAAAAATTCTTTTTTCATTCGTCGCTGTATCAAATGACTGTACTGGTTTCTTTCCAACTGACTTACAAGTCCCTGTCTTTCCCTTTTTTGTATTATCACTTTGAGAAATGCATTGCAAATTTGCAAGAGAATTATTTTGAATATTAGAATCAATGTGATCAATAACACAGCCATCTTTAATCGGTCCCATATAACACTCAAAGACTGCCCTATGACAGAGATATATCCTTCCTCCAGCATTAAAACACAAATATCCCTGATTATTAACAAATCACACAGGTTTCTTTAGTCTACAGTGTCTAACAACACCTTTACGAGATATTTCATAATTAACAAGTTTGGGGTGAAGTCTGAATTCTTGCTCCATTTATATACAATAATACTATTTGTCTATTTCATCATTTGCTTTATTTATAAATCTATTAATGTAGTCTTGAGGGTTTTTTATGATTTGTCTTTGACAGAGTCATGGTTAGGGTCAATGATAGCGTTTTTAATTCGTTTATCATAATGACGTTTCAATTCTCTAAACCGCTTACCTCCACAATTGATACATAATTGTGATTTTCCTCTCACACCCACCCCACAATTTATGCATGGGGACGGGCCTGTCGAATTATTTCTGACGCTCTGTAAGTGATGTCCACAGAATTCACCTCTACACGATTTATTGCATGGGGTTACTGATCCAATCATAAGCCATTTGCAGTGATTCATTATATATAAACAAAATTTTCTATTTAAATGTTTGCTTTATTGATATGAATGAAGAATTCAAGAGATTATCGACAATCAAGCCTTATAAAAATATTAAATTCAATCTTGATAGAATCCTCGAAGACGTACAAAAAGAGAGAATAAATAATAGAAGTCTGATTAGAAAAATACGAGATTGTGTTAATGAGTTTAAACAGGACGGCGCATCACACACCTGGTCAACATTTAAAATTGATGGTGTTGTTGATGCTAGAATGAATGATGAAACAGCAGCTATGATACTATCACAACTTGGCAATGAAAGATATTTTCTCAGAGTGAAATTCATTATCAATTTAGAATCGGGTGATTGGATCATAAGGGACAAATTTGAGCCAATTCTTAAAGATAGGACAACAGTCATTGTTAGCCGTCATTCCAGACCAGGGATGTTAACTGGAATAGATAAACCATACTATGAAAAAGCGTATTCTGAAACAGCAATTGTTTATGGGATGTATCCGTTAAATAAGAAACCTGACATCGGAAAACTAGCACCAATGGAACAGTCAACGTCAGTGGAAAAACCACTCAATTGTGTAGCACAATGTGTCATAGAACACTTTACAAATGCACTCCGTGGGAATAAATTAACCGATCTAAGACGTAAAAAAATAGATCAATGGGAGCTAACAGTGAAAGAGAACGGAGCAACTATTTCCGATATAGCTAGATTGGAAAAGTCGATTAGATTTCCAATAACCGTTTCAACGATAACCGGTGAAGTATTATATGAATCGAAATACAATAAAAACGGAGCTCCAATCAAAATTATTGATCATAACAAACACGCATGGACATCCGCGGTTACAATATTCCCGCGAGACAGAACAGTGAAGTATATCCCAGAAGAATTCACCAAGGATGGTATTCTCACTGAAGAAAGATTATTCGATGCTATTGCTAGTTTGTGTAAACACGACCCTGTATCAGTATGGCTACTTCATAGTTTTGAAGATGAAGAATGTCAATTCAATCAATTTGTGAGACCTAACGGTGAATTATATCGTACTGAAAGTCTACATAATAGGATGAAAAATCTAGCAATAAGTCTCAGTGAAAACGCTAGCGTTTTTAATGGAAAATCCGACGATTACGAACATTTACTTACAAATTGTTTTACAATTTCATCGGTTGCAGCTCATTTTGCAAGAAAGAAAAATAATTGGAAACCAACACGAAAAGAGTTTTTACAGGATGTTCAATCCAGCTGTTTGGAATATTATCATGGCGGTCTATGGAACGTTAAGTACAATCGTGAAAGTATTACATCAGTTGATATCGTTGCCTGTTATCCAGGAAGTTTTCTAGGATATGGATTCGCTGGTGAGTATTTTAAACGGTTTGGACATCCCACACATGAAATGACTCGCGTTGCTATTAATGAACCACTGCCTGATTTTGATTTGACCGGTTTTGCTCGCGTAGTATCATTTGAATTCGCTGAAGGACTTCATCCGTGTTATTATGTTTGGATTGGTAGACACATGGCTGAAAGGATGTGGTTACCAATAGTGTTATTGCGATATATGATAGTTTCGTTGATTGTCAGCGAAGCGATTATCTCATATCAAAAACAAACCAATGTCTGGTTACCAGAACCAGAATGTCTTGATAGTATAATCGATAAGTCTAGAAAACATATTGATGCTGACGAGGAGTACATCATTGAATGGTCAAAAAAAATATTTAATTAACGAAATAGTGAAGCAAAGGATCTCGGCCGAAGAATAATCGGTAAATTTACACAAGGTGGAAAAAAATTCAACTTTAAAAGACAATCCTTACGATTGAATATAGATGATGCCGAATACGACTTCTTTATTAAAGATGCAGTAGAGAAAAATAGGTACGCAAATTGTAAAACAGCTTTCTTGTCCAATAGAACAAAGTTAGGTAGAGTTGTTACTTACAGTGATGGAGAAAGCTCTGCATATCTATATTTGAGAGCTTCTATGCTGGGTTATGCATCTATCAATTTATTTGCAATGTAAATAGATTTCCTAGTATAGCAGTTCGAGTTGCAATTGATTCAATGTATGTCGATAAAAAATATATCAAAGAGGTAACTAAATTTACTAATAGCGAAGAGATTGGGGAACATGGCGAATTAAACGTGAAATACAATGCGATTATTCTAAATCAGCAGACGTTGAGATTAAAAGCAGTTACCTGAAAAACGATAATTCTATCAGTGAAAAATCCGAAGGATTTTCTATGTCTAAAGCACCACCGATATCAGATCCAATTTGTAGATATAAAACAGTTTATTTAAATAGTTGTGGTGGATCTGGAAAGACAACACGTGTGATAGAATTATATCGAGTGAGAACGTCCATGATTGTACTCACACCAACCCATAGACTAGCGAGAGAGATAAAACAACGAAATGTTGAAGCTTGCACGTATCATAGTTTTTTTTTTTCGATACAAGGGCGATGCTTGGACTCCTGAGCGAATGGGTGAGAAATTTATTCCTTCGGTAATTATTCGGGATGAAGCATGTACTGTTTCAGAAGATGTATTAAAATGTTTCTTGATTGGTTATTGCAAAATAATACAAAAGTTATATTGTGCGGCGATCATGGTCAACCACCACCATTTGTTGGTAGAAGTCCACATAATTGGTTAAAAGGATTTGTTGATTATTACGAAGAAATTGATACTGGCTATAGAGCACTCGATGAGCAGTTACGTGAGTTTAAAAAACTAATTAGATTACAACCCGATAGAATTCAGTGTGAAGTAGCGCGTGAAATAATTTCTGAAACACCTATGAATGATTTTTGGGAAACATGGAGACCAAATGATTTTGTAGTAGCAAGTAGAAAGATAATCAGAGACCACATTTCAGAAAAAGTTGTTTGAGCTACACAAGAAAAAATTCCCAACGTTTCCAGTACCGTTGTGTTATAGACCATCGGATACACGAAAGCAGAATATTGAAGTTGAAATTCTAGGCCAGACGGAGAAACAGATTCTAGTGTTAAATGATATTGTGCTGGTTGATATCAATGCTGTAGAAGATGCATTATGCGCTGATAAATCATCATGGACGCTTGGTTAAGTAACAACAATACACTCATCACAAGGATTGACCATCACGGATACAATTGTTTGGATAGTTGATAATCGCATTGAATGGGCAAATTTAGTCTATCTCGCAGTGTCCAGAGTACGACGAATAAATCAACTACGAAGGGTTGTTTTCTATGATGATTTTAATGCAAACGATGATAGCACTGATATTAGCATCATTAATAAAAAACTCAGGTTACAAACAGCAGGACAAAAGAACAGCGAGAATTTGATATTGATGCTGAAGTAATAATCGAATTAAAAGAACAACAGAATAATCACTGCGCCAGTTGCAATTGTATAATGCACTTGCAGTATTAGGATAAAGACCCTCGACAATTCACCGTAGACAGAAAAAATAGCAGTCTTGGTCATGTCAGAAGCAATGTGATGTCGACCTGTCTTGAGTGTAATAGACGTAAAGGTGCTAGTTAAGACCATGTGGCGGTAATTGAGTATCGTCCGGAATGACTTGTAGTTGTTCGCGTGTAAAACCACGCTGAGGTGCAGTTGAATCCAATCTGTAGATTGGAGGTCTACCAGTTGATCGCGTTATGGTTGAAATTTTATGCGTAGTAACACTCCATATAGGATCAGTAGCTCTTCTTTTACCACCTTCAAGTTCTCCTGGTTCGTATAAATATCTCACAGTAACATCAACGAGAAGTGGCTGAGTGCTAACCCGCTGTGGTTGTTCGGGTATATATATTTTTTTATTGCAATATTTGGTTTCATATTAATAGTTCGAGTAATCTCGTTATTTAACGCTGCAACTACACTCGGTAACCTTTGGACCCATTCACGAGATCGTTTTTCTTGGATGAATTCTTTTGCATATTGATATCCAAATAACCGTTCTGCAAGAGTTCTATTAAATCGTTCTATAATTGCCTGATCACGATGTAACGCAGTATGTCCCCGTCGTATTGTAACATTATGAGTTTTCATTGTTGATAGAACAGCACCTTGAAACTCTTTGCCAGGATCAACTTGTAATAGATTTGGCCATCTTAGAGGACCTCGTCTATAAATCCTTTCAAATACAGAAGCGACTTCAGAAGCTGACTTTGTTTTTAATGGTTCTGCTTGTTTAAATCGACTCGCAATATCAACTACAGTTAGCGCGTATTTGTAACCATGGTCATGTGGTAAAAACAATAAATCAGCCTGATGAACTTCATTGGGTACGGTAACATCAAAATGAGAATAAATAATTTGTTTAGGCGGTGGTAGATAAATTTGCCATATAGCTTGTTTGGATAACCAATCTTCCGCAGTAGACTTTTTCACTTTTGCAGCGTTAACGAGTTTACTGATTGCTGCTTTACCCCTCCAGTATCCTTTCGGAGAATAATAAATAGATTCCATACTATAAAAACACTAGTGTTTTCAATTACCAGCACCTAACACCAATTTGCCCTTCATAGCTGATTTGACCAACCATGAAGCCAATTTTTCTTTGAAGGATTTATCGGGAATAGCATTTAACGCATGAATTAATTTTACATCCGCGAGATGTCTTTGTTGCAAATTATTGCTTTTATATGCAACATCATGAGCATGACATGCCTTATCAATAGCATTTATCGGATACTCACCAGGCCGGGGCTGATTTTGATCATCAAGTCTGATATCTAATCTCGTTCCGGGACCACAGTAGCTATATCCTGGAAGGTGTTTTTCTCCAGGGTATTTTGCCCATGTGGTTCCGGGGAGTTTTCCTAATTTGGCTGCGATATCACCTCCGTGTCGCTTTTTTTAAAGAAATAAATCGAAATTTTTTTGTACCACATGTTACACACTTACCAGTAAGTGCCGATCTGTTATTTTTAGTTGTAATCGTCGTCGCATCATTTGTACTAGTACGCTGTTTACATTTAACACAATATAGATCCATAATTTATATATAGCGTTATGAATATAATTGATTTTTCAGCGACTAAAAGAAGAGAACCGGTGAAACACCACGCAGCGCTTCCGAATTCTGTCCGTGCCATTATAATCGGACCATCTGGATCGGGTAAAACACAATTGCTTCTTAATTTGATAATGCGATTTATGAAGTGGGATAAATTATATTTAGTTGCTCCATCCGTACATGATCAACGGTGCTATGAAGTGCTAAAAGATTATAATGAGAATGCATCAGAAATTAAAGGTGAAAGTGTCATCGACTTTATAACAGATATTGATGATGCGCCTAGCGTAGATGACCTCGATGGAGACATAAACAATCTTGTAGTGTACGATGATGTGATGTTAGATAATCAAAAAAACCCTGCTAGAATATTTTCACGAGGTAGGCATAAAAACACTGACGTGATATATGTCACTCAACGCTACACTCAGATTCCAAAAGTGATTCGCGATAACTGCAATATTCTTGCTGTATTCAACGGCGTTGATACACATACGCTACGAAATATTTGGCAGACATGGTGTTTCGATATGGACTTCAATGGATTTAAAAATTACTTTAGTCATGCTCAGTCAGTCCCACATGGATTTATAACAATAAATTTACACGACCCTCGGTCACGATATCGTATTGGACTTGATCAAATATTCGGTTAAATCATTTGTATTAACCCTGAAATCCTTCCAGCGGGGGGAGGGTTATGACAACAATGATAGCAATTATTGGTAGCAATTTGAGGGTGGTTATGAGAACATATTTACAACAAAATCACTAAGGCTCCATTTGTAAAATGGGGTCTATATTTTTTTTTTGTTAAAATATGAGATTTCGTAGGAAGGCTCTATTGGGCATTCTGAGGCTTTAATCGATTTTGTCGCAAAAATTTGTAGGGTTCGCCCTCCCTGCTGCTGTAGCTATTTTCAGAAAGAATTATGAACCACTCTATTCATAAAGGAGCGTGAGTAGGGTACAAGTTTCTTATAAAGTTATTATTTTGACTGCATCATGTTGTGTACTTTCCAATAAATCAGATTGTTTGTTCATGCATTTGTATCACATATTAACACCAATAGTCAGATGCTACATCCCCGTTTGATTGTACCCCTCTACCGATTTCAATAACGGGAACCTTTAATTAGAAAAAGGTGCAAAGATCTTAGTCAAATAATTCATTGATTTATATTTTCTTACCTGAATGTGAGAAGAATTATCTTAACACCGTTATCGCCTGCGCGTTTCATGATTAACGTCAAGTATTCAATATAATAGACTGATATGCTTGAGAACCATTTCCAGTTTCTGGACCAGTCCATTTTCACCAAAGGGGTCCATGCGCGACTACAGATGTACATACATATTTCGTCTACTTTCGATATTTACAGCGTAGAATTAAGCAAAGGAAAAGAAATGCAAAAATAAAATTTGCCTTTCACGTGGCTAACAAGCGTTTTCATTAATATGTTCACGTCTGCAAAGGAATATAATTCCAGTCAACATCATGGTAATTTGCGGAATTATCCGGCAGTTACCGAAAAAGATGAATTACGTCATTATGTTGTCGGATGAAAATAAACTACCACATAGTGTTAGTATGGAAAGTCCGTTAAGCATTGAAATATGCAAGCGGGTGCCAGTATTAGTGTCATTCTGTTGACAGTCAGGTTAGAAGTTATAAATTAATGATTTAATTGACTTAGTTCTGTGCGCTTTTTTATCACGTTAAACTTTTTAGTTATTGAAGTCGGTAGGGGGTACAAACAAACGGGGATGTAGCATGGGAATATAGCAAATACAGGATACATATAATGTTTGTAGTCTACTGCGCAAGTCAATTTTCCTTGCCCCACCTTGCAAAACTTTTGTTTTGCTATTATTATCAACATTTTGGCGGATAATCTTTGAACTGATTGCCCAAGAGGCATTGGGAAACAATATTGCGACTGTCGGAATATGGCCAATTTACTCCACAGGGTAAAAGAAATAAGGGTGTCGGTCAATGGATAAAGGGCTGGGTAGGCCGGTAACATCGCCCACTCTTTTTAGAAAAGAATGTGGGCAGATGCTTCTAACTGACAAAATAGCTCCAACCAGCTAATAAATTCTAGTATAACATGCAATTCCGACTGTAATTAAACTTTGTTTATTTCTGTTGACCTAAATAAAAAAATAAGATATTCGGTCACAAATACATTACATTAAGTATTACATTTCTGCTTCCATTAATAATCCCTCCTTAGCAATGTTATTGGCACTCTTCAGGTGGAAACATGGTAATCATTCTAATTGAAACCTATTTATATGACCCGTGTAATGAAACTGAGTGAACGAACTATGTGACATCACACGAATTTCCATACGAGAATCATT